>OY744482.1:53162214-53762214 GCA_963556165.1 Tipula helvola
AAGAGAAACTAAACATAAATACCTCAAAAACTAGATATGGCAAAAATGTATCATAATTCTAATTCTATATTAGTTATTTTATGTAACGTAAATGACTTAAGCATAACATAAGTTATTTTTGGAATCAATTATAAAGATTTTTAATTTTTTTTTTTGCTTACTAAATGAAATATCAATTAACAATAAATATACAAAAAAAAATTTAATTATTTTGTAAAGTCTTTAGCCTAAGTTTTAACTTTTTCGAAATACATTATACAATTTTTGCGTGACACAAATTATTTTGACAACGACTGTATATAGAATTAAATAAAATCGGCTACGATGCTCAATTCATCACTCACTCGACTGTAGCGCATTTGTATATAGCAGAAATTTGACTAACGAGAAAAAAGTAAATTCGACTTTTTCCAAAATATATTTTAACTAGTTTATGCCTTTTCCAGAAAATGTTTCCTTTTTCAAGAATAGTTTTAAAGAATTTATCCATAAATAAACGTTTTTTTATAGGCTATTTTAGCGTACGCAAGCTTCTAGTGCCAAAGTGTTGGAAATGTACATAAACTCAATCTGAAATTAGTTTGAGTTCGGTAAACTTTAAATTTGGTATGTTGATTTGCTGAGACAGGTTACAATTTGCAGAATACATATCGTCACTTTCTTGTTAGAACATACAACTTATTGGTTTTATATTCAACAAAAATACGATTAAATTGTTTCTTACATAAAATAAATTTAATAATGTGCCAAGATTAGAAATAATTAATTTTTGGAGATAATCGCGTATAGAACAATTAGCTTAGAATGAAAAATAAATCCATTTCGAAAAATATAGTTTTCAGGCAGTATTAAACCACAAATCTTCTTTTTTGCGGCCTGTTTTGGCTTGATGCCATATAACAGTTGTATTTTTATTTTTCCTATTGGGCAGGTTCATCTTGGGACAAATGATTCGTTGAACGCCACTATCCTTCGGGTAAACAATATTTGTTTATAAAGGTCCATACGAGGTAACATAAATACCTTTTGTAGATCCACCGATAATGATATTTCATTCAGCTCCCAAGGGTTGCTTTTGCATTGCTCATATACTTGGCAGCTCTTAAGATATCACGTCTTGAGCAGATTGTAATCTGTACAAGTATTGCATTGCGCATCACAATTTTCATGTTCCAATTTTATAAGGTTGAATGTGGCACAACGTTGACATTCTTCATTTCCCAGGAGGGTAAAACTTATATTCAGCAGTTCAGCTCTTTTACTATTTTTCTATATGTGTCGTATGAACATTTCATAGTTGGATTTATTCAATGAAATGAATCGTACATGATTTGAATCGTAACATCCGACGGTAAATATCGTTGCTTTGGGCAGTGTTCGCGTTTGTAATGTGAGCTAGTCAGATTGAATGATTCGATGTGTTTTTTAATGATTTCTTTGTAACCCAGTTCTCTAGAATATTTAACTCTCTTTTCAACAGTTGTATACTTTTTTTTGCATTGAATACGTTTTAGAATTATATTGTTGTTTTTGTTATATCCGAGAGTTACCTTGAAAAAATGTTTGACATACATAAGTAAGTTGGAAATTCATACAAAAAGTGTTTTCATTGTGAATGCTCTGTTACAAATTTATTAGTGAGGTTTATAAATACGAAAACAGCTACTTTAACATGAGTTAAAGTTTTAGTAATATCACGTACAAAATAATAAATAACACGGATTACCAATGAGGATTCAACCTGTTACTTCAATTTAAGTATGCTCAAAAATTACTACACAGGCTACACAATTACGTTGCAATGATGTTGACTCCATAGTAAAGAGAAAACGGCTGAAGAAAACAACGTTTTTTTGTACTAAATATTACTGGTGAGGAAATTGGCTCAAGAGGTTTATGTATGTGATAATTTAATATGTACTAAATTAAGTGTATTTATTATATGAGATCTTATAAGAATTATAATAATACTACTAATTTTTTTTTTTTTTAAATCGCACTCAACACTCAAGGGCCAATATCGGCCATCCACAACAATGATGACAAAGGTTTGGCTAGCACATGGAATGGGCCTCTACAATACCTAATTAAAAAACCCTAATCCATACGAATCGTTCGTTTAGTTAAAGTTCTACAAATTTTAATTTTTTTAAATCGCACTCAACACTCAAGGGCCAATATCGGCCATCCACAACAATGATGACAAAGGTTTGGCTAGCACATGGAATGGGCCTCTACAATACCTAATTAAAAAACCCTAATCCATACGAATCGTTCGTTTAATTAAAATTCTACAAATTTTAATTTTTTTAAATCGCACTCAACACTCAAGGGCCAATATCGGCCATCCACAACAATGATGACAAAGGTTTGGCTAGCACATGGAATGGGCCTCTACAATACCTAATTAAAAAACCCTAATCCATACGAATCGTTCGTTTAATTAAAGTTCTACAAATTTTAATTTTTTTAAATCGCACTCAACACTCAAGGGCCAATATCGGCCATCCACAACAATGATGACAAAGGTTTGGCTAGCACATGGAATGGGCCTCTACAAAACCTAATTAAAAAACCCTAACCCATACGAATCGTTCGTTTAATTAAAGTTCTACAATTTTTTATTTTTTTAAATCGCACTCAACACTCAAGGGCTAATATCGGCCATCCACAACAATGATGACAAAGGTTTGGCTAGCACATGGAATGGGCCTCTACAATACCTAATTAAAAAACCCTAATCCATACGAATCGTTCGTTTAGTTAAAGTTCTACAAATTTTAATTTTTTTAAATCGCACTCAACACTCAAGGGCCAATATCGGCCATCCACAACAATGATGACAAAGGTTTGGCTAGCACATGGAATGGGCCTCTACAATACCTAATTAAAAAACCCTAATCCATACGAATCGTTCGTTTAATTAAAATTCTACAAATTTTAATTTTTTTAAATCGCACTCAACACTCAAGGGCCAATATCGGCCATCCACAACAATGATGACAAAGGTTTGGCTAGCACATGGAATGGGCCTCTACAATACCTAATTAAAAAACCCTAATCCATACGAATCGTTCGTTTAATTAAAGTTCTACAAAATTATTTTCTATCAAGTGACACTTTAACTTTATAAAGCCATATATCATTTTTTTAATAATAATTCATAGATAAATCAATTAAAATTGCCATAATATCGAACGAGCAAGAATTTTACGTGTTTTGATTTGCCTAAATTTAATTAAAGCTTGATTTTATAAAATACTTTTCTTAATACTACTCAATTTTTTGAAATAACACTCAATTTTCCAATAAGAATTTGTTTTAGCAGTGTAATACTAATACATAGATAAATCTCTGGAATGTCTGGAAAACTTCACACTCGTAAACACAAGCATTATTACTCGGCTGACTCTTCTAGAAGTAACACTTCTTGACAAAATATTTGTGAAATATAGATAATTGTATTTTATAGAAATAAATAAAAACTGCAATAAAATATATTTGGTAAATTAAAGTAAAATATAATAGTTTTGCAATAAGATAATAGTGAAAAACAAAACTATTATATTGACCAATTTACGTTTTTTTTTGTCATATTTAAATAAAAATTACGCAAGCCCATGAAATTCTGTTACACCGATTGTAACATTCGCTTGTCGCCTTTTAATGTTACAGATGTTCGAGGTACTACTGTAATCTTTAATTTCTATTTAATTCATAATTTTTGTTTTTCATTCATTGGTAAAATTTTAAAATATCCCTTGATTCAAGCGGTTGTACTAATTCGTGTAATTGTAAAGCAAAATATGTCATGTACCATGATACTCGAGGGTTTATTTTTGTTTATGAATGGTAGCAGTAGCATTACGTATTATTTTGTGATATCGTTGTTTATTTTATGAATTTTTTGTTTGTGGGGGAAATTAGAAAACCCGATATTTGTTTTTTTTTTTTGAATACCGGTGGCCGATATAGAAAGGAGAGGATGAAAAAAATCGAACGATATGGATGGACAGTTGGTAAATACAATTCATGTGATAAAGTCTTAAAAATAAGAAGAAGATTAAATAAAAAGACTCAAAATTTAGAGCATACCAAAAGTTATGTTAGTGAATTTTTTTTTTCAAGTGAATAAAAGAAAATAAAACTGGCAAAAGAAATTGCTAAATTTCAAAATTTCTAAAATTCAATTAAATTCACAATTTATCTAATTATATCTAAATTTAATATTTTAGTGCCTAAGTATTAATTAACATAAAAATTTATGGGTCATAACCAGAGACCTACACAAAAATATTATGTACGTTGTGTCGTGAATAATAGTGCTCACACCTGTTGATATGAACTTGTACCTACATATTTCAGTAAAACTAAAATGTGTGTATAGAAAAAAAATACTTATATGCATAAACTTTTGAGTAAAATTGAACTGTTTGAGTGAATAAATTTATTTTACGTGGAAAATTTAGCTGTCTGGAGGTTGCTTATTTGAATTAGACGAATTATTATTAATTGAGTTCCATATAAGGCAAATTATGAATTTCGAGTCATTGGAATAAATTAACGGATTGTTCCGTTGGTGTGTGCAGAATCATCCAGATCGTGTACGTGCAGTTTGGCGAGAGTGCAGTTATTGTATTGACATTAGCAGTTTGATTGGCGGTATATTGCGATATTTTGCGTTATATATGGCGTCTCACGATGGAATTTATCGCGGTTCTATAGTATTTTGATTTGTACCAAATTATTTACATAAATTGTTTATTTTATTTCTATATTTATTTATTTGGATATTTTAATTTTTTTTATAAGTTAATTAATATTTGTTTTTTTTTTTTTCCTTTGCATAGCACATAAATACTTTACCAGGCTTCTTTGCAGCTTCAAGGTCAAATGGAAGCGCTTTCATCGGTCCTTCGATTACGCATGGAGCATCGTAAGTAGGTTAATATTAACTCGTTTTTTGTTTTTTTTTTTTTGGATAAAAATATTAAATCCAAAATATTAATTAACTTCTGCCAATTTAAATAATCAATCCAATACAGTTTTCTTAGTTGTTTATAATCTATATATATGTAATTTTCAATTTCCTTTTTTCTTTTGAAATCCAAATAAATTTTTTTTTATTGTACTTATTTAAATCAATTGTTATTGTTATTTAAAAACTAAATATTTAATATGAGTGAGTGAGCGGAATCTGAAACCATGGAGTGATGGAGTTAAGGTAAGACGAAGTGAGTGTAGCTTTTCCCAACTTAGCCATTTGTTGTGCTGAGAGCTAATGTACAAAACTCACGACCAATATACCTCAACCCGACTGAGCCGAAACAAGTATGGCGTACCTTAGTAGCACAACCACATTTTTTTGATTATTATTTTTTTTTGCTAACGGTGACTACGCTTCCTCCAAGAGTGGTTCCGTTACACGATGACGGAAAGCCAATATATAATAAACCAGGTGAAAACTCTATTTTTACTGAATATTAAACTGAATAACGATGTAGTAAAATTAATAGCCACTCAAAATTTAAAAAACATCATCTGTGCTTGCTTTAACTAGCATAATAAAATTACTCTATAGCTCGAACAATCTTTATGATTCTCATATATAATTTAAAATGTGCACACAATAAAATTTAAAGGACCATCAACCAATTCGTGACATCAAAAAATCCTAAAACATATATAATGTTAAATAAACAAAATGAATCAAAACAAATCAATCCTAATCAAAAAAAAAAAAAAAAAAAAAAATGATTTCTGAAATCTGTAGATATAGGTATAAACACGCAAAAATACCTTTTCCCAAATTTATTGAAATAACCGCATAATAAATTAATACATTACTTTCCAATTTCATTGTGGCCAAACAAAAATACATATTCGGAAAATGGACGGAAAATTTATCGAAATATATTTTATTAACTGCCTTCCAACTTATTTTCAGCAAAAATAATCGTGATATAAATAATTCCGCACATTTATACCTACAAAAATACGAACAATTTTGATATAACCAGTCTAATAAAAAAATATTGAGAAAATCTACCCCGGCAATGAACAAAAAAAAAAAAAAAAAAAAAATAATAAAATTATAAATTTCAATAAAACCAACAAAAAAAAACAACAACAACGATCCAATATCGTAAAAAAAGTGCTTTCGACTCAACTATTTCGAATTTATACATTTGGTATTCTATGTAGAGACCATGGTAGATGGAAAAAAAATTGAGGAAAAACTTTTTCCATACTTTTCATTTAACCTCAAATTATATTATGATATCAGTGGAAAACATCCAAACTGACAAAAAAAAATTTTTGTGTTATTGTTGTATATCGGTACCTTTCTCGATTCAATTGATTGTGTGTGTATTGTTGGTGTTGTTGTTATTATTGTTGTGTATATGAGAAAATAAAAATTTGCTGATACTCGGCTATATAATTTGTATCGCATTATAATCCGTATTGTGGATTTCGAAAAAGTCTAGAATTTAATTGAAGCTATATAAAATAATAAAATTTTTATCATGGTACAATTAAATATAACTTAATCAAATTTATTCTTTGGTAGCATATATAAATACACATCAACCACATCAGACGACAAACTTCATCAAAATTTTGTTTCAATAAACAATAAAACAAAACAATACAAACGAGTACGACGTACATTATATCAGGAAAATCAACAGGAAAATAATTTTTGGTAAATTTATGGTCGACTAGAAAATCTAAACTATAAAAACAAAAATCTATATCCAAAAGTAATAAAACGAGACCTAATCTTTAACACTTTATATGTGTGTGTGTGTAAAAGTGTTTTGTTGTCAAAAAAAAAAAAAAAAAAAAATTAAATGAAAAGCTAAATTTTTTTTTTTAGGTTTATTTACTATTTGGATGTATAATAAATTATATCCAATTGTTATGGGATTATAATACTATATTCGAAAAACAGTTTTTATTTAGTTTGTGTCTAATAATAATAATAATTCTTAACTAACACTTTAACATACGTGTACGTTTGTACCAAAGTGTATAAAAACATATTCAGACGATTTTTTGGATAATCTAACCAGAGAACACAAGTATACGAGCTGCAAAAATTATTTTTTCATTGTTTCAACATTTATACGAGTACGAACAATAGAGCTTTTTATGCTATTTGTTCTCAGCTAAAGTTCTTTGTTACAATTTGATTTTGTTCCAATTTTTGTTTGTTTATAAACATATAATGGAGTACAATAAATAAGATGTAGACATTTCTAGAATAAATTAACAAAAGGAATTCTAAATACCCTTTAATACTGTGTACCATTTAGAAAATGAATGTTACATTTTTTTTTGTTTGTTTCGATTTAACCCTTTTTTCTCGAGGTTATTTTTAGAGGATATAATCCATAGGACAACACGTTCAAAATTGATTTCGTTTTTTTATTTGTATAATTTACACTTTAGTCCCTTAGATCATAAATATTATTTCAATTTATCTGCATTGTAAATAAACCAGAAATTGATCAATAAACAAAAAAAATTTGTATGTAAAATAATTTTAAATTAAAAAAGTTTTGCATACTACTTGGTATTGACATTTGAGACAAGACAAACAAAAAAAACAAAAACTATTCCGTATATAATCTGTTTTTAAATCTAATAATTAAAAAAAAAAAAAAGTTTTTGTGTAATGGTCAAAATTTCCACAAATAAATAACATAAACAAATTAATCATAAAAGTACATACATAACAACAAAATAACTAAATTCTGTATCTCAATTTACGATAGTTTTAAAATTAATTGTTCTTGTAGTTGTTCTATTTCTCTCTCGATATAGTTTTTGTGCTAAATCCTTATCCGTTTTATTTTTTTGTTGGATTATTTTACTCGAATGGATACCTTCACAAAAATAAAACAAAACTATTTTGTAGTATGTATAGCTAAAAACAAAACAAAAAAAAAAACAAAAAAGTTGCAGACACAAAAAAAATATTTTTAATTCTACTTAAATAAATTGTAAAGTTTCAATTAAGCTCTCTCTATAGAAGTAAAGTTTTCTTTTCGTTTTTGTTTTTTTTTTTTGAATAAATTTGTCTACAGTTTTCTTTCAAGTATATCAATTGATCTTGATAAATTAATATTATGTCTTTTATAATTTTTAAGTTGGGTAATTTAACATAATAAGTTCTGAAAAGGGCTACGAGTTTAAATTATATACGGTATTTAATTTCAATTTGATCTAATTTGATTGTGTTACTTTTGAGTAGCTGAAGGTTTTTTAGGTTTATACAGTAAATTTGTTAGTAGTATATTTTTAGTCAAATATTTAGCACAAGACAACACAATTTCAAGTTCATTTACTGCTTAAGTTCCTGGAAAGCTGTTTCAGGTTCTTCAAAAATTTCCTAAATTTAAAATCTGTATTAATCCTTTATAATAAAATAACTATTCTAAAATTAATTAATTATAAATTTAATTCTCTCTAATAAATTATAAATTAATCTTTATGTACACAGATAAATAACAATAAATAGTTTGTATAACAATAATTAAACCAACTACCACTCCGCCCTTTGTGGTATCGCCTCAGCCAATGCCAGCTTGGTCGACTTTCTCAGGTGATTCTAAACTAAAATCATTTTAACGATTATTTATTAATCAACTACCAATACTAATACTAAAACTAACATTAACATTAATACCAATATTAACAATAACAACAATACCAACACCAATACCAATATCCGATACCAATATCAACATCAATACCAATATTATGACATTAATGCTTCGATACCATCGAAAAATTAATTTCACTAAATTTAATTCAACTTAATTTTAACAGAAATTAATTTAATTTCATTAAATTCAGTGAACTGAAAAAACAATTTACTTCACCATTAATTCTTTATTTAAAATCAGCCCTTAATACCTTTAAATAAATTAAATTCAACGCGGCATCTAAATTAAAAGGACAGCAAATTAATCACTAACTAAATAAACTGAAATTCGAGATGCATAGAAAATTTTAATTCTGAATTATGAATATTAAATACTACATATTTTTTTTTTTTAATATTTTAAACTAAAATTCTAAAATTAGTAACTAAAAAATCTGAAACCCCCTAAAATTTCATTTCCAAATCTATAGCCAGCTATTGAATCTAGAAATTACCTTCAACATCAAAATTAAATTAAATAATTGCTTTGCTGCCTAAAATCCCACTGCAAAATAATTTAAATTAGATCTAGAACTCATTAAATAATAATAGCTTTACGTTGTCGATACTAAATTAAATAAAATAATTTGAGTATCCCCATTAGTATATTCTCACTAGAACCAATATAAACAATTAGCACAAATATATGTTTTGACTCATAAACTTAATTTTAATTTTAAACGCACAATCTGTTAAACAAAATTCCCTCTATAAGAAGATATATACATTTAAATTCAGAATCATTTTGATTTAGAAATCTGAAACTTTATTAACCTTGCCCCAACCAACAATGTTATGAACAAATTATTTTAATCCCAAAACACTTCATCTTGGACAATAAACAAATAAATTTTAAATTTTAAATATCAAATTCCAAATCCAAAATGTAAAATGTTTAATTCCAAATGTTAAATTTTAAACTTTAAATGCTAAATTTCAAATTTCAAATCTGAAATTCCAAACACCAAATTTCAAATTCCAAATCTCAAAATCGAAATTTGTAATTTCAAATTCCAAATTTGAAATTTGACATCTTAAATTTTAAAAATTTCAAATTTCAAACTTTAAATTTTAAATTTTAAATTTTAAATTTTAAATTTTAAATTTTAAATTTAAAATTTTAAATTTTAAATTTTAAATTTTAAATTTTAAATTTTAAATTTTAAATTTTAAATTTTAAATTTTAAATTTTAAATTTTAAATTTTAAATTTTAAATTTTAAATTTTAAATTTTAAATTTTAAATTTTAAATTTTAAATTTTAAATTTTAAATTTTAAATTTTAAATTTTAAATTTTAAATTTTAAATTTTAAATTTTAAATTTTAAATTTTAAATTTTAAATTTTAAATTTTAAATTTTAAATTTTAAATTTTAAATTTTAAATTTTAAATTTTAAATTTTAAATTTTAAATTTTAAATTTTAAATTTTAAATTTTAAATTTTAAATTTTAAATTTTAAATTTTAAATTTTAAATTTTAAATTTTAAATTTTAAATTTTAAATTTTAAATTTTAAATTTTAAATTTTAAATTTTAAATTTTAAATTTTAAATTTTAAATTTTAAATTTTAAATTTTAAATTTTAAATTTTAAATTTTAAATTTTAAATTTTAAATTTTAAATTTTAAATTTTAAATTTTAAATTTTAAATTTTAAATTTTAAATTTTAAATTTTAAATTTTAAATTTTAAATTTTAAATTTTAAATTTTAAATTTTAAATTTTAAATTTTAAATTTTAAATTTTAAATTTTAAATTTTAAATTTTAAATTTTAAATTTTAAATTTTAAATTTTAAATTTTAAATTTTAAATTTTAAATTTTAAATTTTAAATTTTAAATTTTAAATTTTAAATTTTAAATTTTAAATTTTAAATTTTAAATTTTAAATTTTAAATTTTAAATTTTAAATTTTAAATTTTAAATTTTAAATTTTAAATTTAAATTTTAATTTTAAATTTTAAATTTTAAATTTTAAATTTTAAATTTTAAATTTTAAATTTTAAATTTTAAATTTTAAATTTTAAATTTTAAATTTTAAATTTTAAATTTTAAATTTTAAATTTTAAATTTTAAATTTTAAATTTTAAATTTTAAATTTTAAATTTTAAATTTTAAATTTTAAATTTTAAATTTTAAATTTTAAATTTTAAATTTTAAATTTTAAATTTTAATTTTAAATTTTAAATTTTAAATTTTAAATTTTAAATTTTAAATTTTAAATTTTAAATTTTAAATTTTAAATTTTAAATTTCTAACTCCAAATTCTAAATTCCAAACTTCAAATTTTATATTCTGTCAACGAATTTCATCAAAATTGTTTCCAATCCATGTCCAAACTTACTTTTATTTGGGAGTATTTCGTGTACGTACGCGTCTTGAGTCCGATTTAGATGAAGGAAAAATGTTTGCCCGACAAAATTTTTGCAGACCGGTTAGAGCTACACGCAATATTAAAATTCGAATAAGTCAAATTGAGAAAGAATATAGAAACAAAAATGGTTGTCCTATAATTTTTTTGACGGGTTTTGATTGGATGCTATATTTTTGACATTAGACTGGTGCGAAGAAAACACGTTTAAATTTTAAAAGTTATTAAATATTGTTCAATTATGGAAGATTTTGATAATAATAAACTATTAAAAGTTATATTTAGTGATAGTGACAGTGATGAAGATAATTTTTTGTTAAAACAATCTTGGATGATGAAGAAATTCAACAAAAAAAAAAAAAAACTGGGTTCGGCATATTATTTAGATCGAGACCAATCTGGAGCAAACACACAAACTTGTTTTTTACCGTTAAAACTAGATGATCCAGAGTTGTTTCATAGTTACATGTGAATGCCATCAGCTCAATTCGACGAATTTTTAAATCGAATTGGGCTAGCTACTGGGCATTTTACTGAGTGACTTTAATATAAATTTATTGGTTTAATGTTAGTAATGATTACTTTCTATTTAAGGCTTCAATGATTTTAAAACTCTTGCTAATGAGAATAAGTATACCTACCTCTTTAACTTGTTTGGATCATGTTTTTGCTAAATAAATTTTAATTTTTCAGCTAATATTTTTGTTAAGCATTTTGCAGTCACTGATCATTCAACTATTTGCTTGTATTTGCTTGAGTTTAAAAAACTTGACCGCTTAAAAAGTAGCCAAAATAATCAATCGAAATCGTTCACAAAAGTAAATTATGATAAACTAAATAATCTAAATAAGATACGAGTCATGGGACAAATTTACACGTCATAAAATGTAAATAAAGGTTTTGATATATTTTTATTAATTTTAAATAGGCATGTTAATTGTTGTAAAATGTCTTGTAATCTAAAGACGCAACTGTTTAAACTTTAAGTTGGATGCATAGTGGTCTTTGCAGAGCGATAACATTTAAAAATAAACTTTATAAAAAAGCAAAAGCGTCATCCAAAAAAAAGCTATGTAAAATTGGAAAAGCTCTTTCTAAAACAAAATATATTGTTGTTGAAAGCATTAAGCAATCTAAGGAGCAGTATCAGAGCCTCCTAGAGTATAGAGCCATAATCATTATGACGTATTTTTTTGAAGCTTTTTTAGTGGTATAACTTTTCACTGATTTCCATAGGAATCCATAGTAAAAATGGTGTTTTTTATCTTCAAGTTTTACAATGAAAAAAGCAAAAATGTTACAAAATGTTTATACAAAAGTGTTCTACATATCTTTAGCAGCAATATACAAGAAGGGTATATTGGTATTAAGTAAATATTAATTGCAGAAAAATTAAAATTAAATTATTTTTAAAATATATTTTTCGAACTTTCATTTTGAAAAATACATCAAAGTTGGCTCTGACGAATTAAAATAATACTTGCTAAATTTATCTTTAGTTTTACTAGTGTACGTTAGATGTCTTAGATATATACAGAGAAATACGAAAAAGATTGTTTAATCACAAAATTATGACACGTTCTTAAGATTTTGTGAATTTGTTCTGCTTGTCCTACCATTTTTGAACTCAAATTTGCCCTGGTGGCAATTTTTGGTACGATTTTTCAAAATGTTTACTGCCCACTGCCATCTATTTATATTGACTTACTGCACACGATTTGTAGTAAGCTTTTCTTTTTAATTTGACCAGAATGCTGTAGTTAAGAACTTGTTTTTATATTTTGGTTTAAATAAATCAATTAATACAAGAAAATGAAAACGATTTACTTAAGCGAGATTTATATATGTTGAAATTCAAACATTTATGAAAATATTTCAGAAATCATAATTAAGAATTTGTAACGTTTTCATTTACAAATTTGTCTTAGGAAAAAAAGTGATTTCCCATATGTTTTATGTGTTTTACTATGGAAATTTTGGTTTTTTCCTCGTTTCTAATTCCCTTATAAAAGCTTCGTTTTTTAGATTATGGCTTGTATAATCAAGGTTGCTTTGGCAATACATATTTTGAAAAAGTGTTTGAAAAAAATAAAAGTAACCCTAAAGCTCAAGCTGCTCTTTTGAACTCTAAAGGAAAAACTCATAACAATAACACAAAAATAGCTAACATTTTTAATCAGTTTTTTACCACTGTTTAAGCTTAATTAAAGCACGATAATGTTAAGTTAACTTTTTAAGTGAATTTGAGAAAGAATTACTAATGTTCCAAATTATTTTGAAACGAGTGAAGATGTTTTTAGTAACGAAATGATTAAAAAGATTTTTATTTTCGCTAGCGCTACATCCCTTAGAGGGATTTGGCTGCTTCATTGTGAAGTTTCGTAATTATTATTATTATTTTTGATTTTTTAACGGATAATGAGTGATTAATTCATTGATCCCTACATTAGCCAGCCGTGATTTTTTCATCACCCGCCGTGAATCGAAAGCATGCTAACAACTGTGCCACCGGGGCGGCAATTAAAAAGATTTGCTTCAATATTATTGAACCACTCAAATTTATTAGAAATATGTCAAATTTGCGTCCTATTTCGTTGTTATTATTTTTTTGAACGAATTTCGAAAAAGTAATTAAATGATCATGTTTTTGAAAAAGGCACAATTTTTTTAATATTGTTCAATTTGGTTTTAGAGCATCATTAAACACAGAGGAGGTGATTCCCAAATTTTTCTCCAATATTTACTAGGGCTTAAATAAGCTCTATTCATAGACATTACCAAGGCTTTTGATACTGTTGACCATTAAATTTTGCTTAGTAAGTTATGTCATGCTGGATTTAGAGGTGTGGAGTTGAAATGGTTTAGATCGTACTTGGATGCCAGAATGAAACGGGTTAAAACCAATGAGATTTATACTGATTATTTCGAAGTTTAAACTGGTGTACCACAGAGGTTGTTAGTAGGGCCTATTTTGTTTATCATTTATATTAACTCTCTGCTTAACTTAGAATTCAAAAGGCAGCCCTCGTCGTTCCTATAGGGTTGGCGTTATAAATAACAGGCAATATGTACAGTACTGGGAAAAAAAAAATTGGGTAAACACATTTTATTACAAATTGGAGCCTATTTTTGCTAAAATTACAAAACTTTTGAAAGCAATTAGCTTATTGTTTCATTTTAAATACATGTATAACCTATTTTTTTGAAAAATTAAAATTTACCTGCAATTTAGGGGGCAAAATCGATAAACTGCTAAAATATTCAAAATATCCCATTTGGCACTTAAGGGCGTGGTAGTAATGGAATAAAATAAACACTTTTTTTTTTGTATTTTATTGGTTTGTGGAAATTCTATATACAATATTAATATTTTGTTGGACCGCCTTTTGCCTTTTGAAGGCAGAGAGAATGCAAAGCAAAGTCGATGATGATGTAATAGAAGAAAATCAGGAAATTAATACGGAAAATTTGGAACTGTTTGTAATAAAATTGAAAGAACTTTGCCCAAAAAATGCCCAGCACGAAATTTTTGAGCTGATGAAAAAGACGATACACCTGAGACAAACATCATTTACGTTTGAAACGTATCCAAGATATTTAGATACTCCTGGTCTGGTATAACAATTTTAATTTGTTTTAATTAAGTATTTTTTATTCGTTCCATTTTGTGAAGGTTTCTTTATTCATAGTTAAATTTACTTAATTTTATCGTTAGTATCTTTATCAACAATTCTTCTAAGTTTCGATGGGTTGCCCCGTCATTATCCGGAAGTATATAATATACACAGTATACTATTGTTAAGAAATAACTCCTCGAAATGTAACAAGATTGTTAGTTCTTTCTATACACTTGAATGTAATGGTAAAGAAACAATAAGCTATGATTCGATGTCGAGTCAATATTTAAATATACCCGAAGAACTTAAGTTTTCTGCGAAACTTGATTTATTTAATGAAGTACGAAGTGAAGGTTGTTATGTTTACAGGAAAAATTTTGTCTTCTGTACTCAAATATCAGAAATGCCTAATTTTGGTTTAATCATAATAATTTTAGTAAAAAATAACTCTGTATATTTTGGATAAGATTTACTTGAAACTATTGAATTTATTTACTCACTTAATTCATATGTGTTAAATCGAACAAAAACTAAGAATTATATCGCTTTAGAAAATTTAACATTTAAAATGACATTTGAAATTAGCCTTCTTAAATCCAGTTCTAAAATATTTAATTAATTAAGTATCGTTTAATAATCTGAATATCATTATATTTTATTTTATACATATTTTATTTTTAAATGAACTTTTGTGTACTGGTGTGAAGTTTATGACAAATTGACAAAAAACCTTACAACAGCAAAAAAGTGTAAAGGCAAGTACTACACACTAATAAACGGAGAATCTCAAATCGTTTTAAGTGACAGTACCAAAAATTTACATTTTCATAATTAAACAACCAACTTCCTTACTATGCTAAGTAAAATTTAAATTTTAGATTACAAAATTTGCATGAGTTTAAATCAATTTGATAAGTTCCTCTTAAAAAGTGTAGGCTGACATTGGGTGAATGACGACAGGAAATCATTCAGACTTCTAAGAAAATGTTAACACTAAGCCATATTGTTTGTCCAACAATCGACACATTTGTGAAAAGAGGTGCTTTAGCTCGATTTTAAAGGCTCAAATAGAGAGGAATCGAATATACAAGAAAACACTTCGAAAAAAAGTGTAGTTGCAAGTTCGATGGCCAATGACAGGCAATCGTAGAGATGGCTAAGTAAATCTGAGTATACCACCATGTTGTATGTCTCAACGTTAATATTTCCTATATTGGGTATGTTAGCGCGACCCTCAGAGGGTAAGTTATCGAATTTTCAAAAAAAAAACAGTTCGAAAAAAAATGTAGGTGGAAGTTCGATGGCCAATGACAGGCAATCGTAGAGATGGCTAAGTAAATCTGAGTATACCACCATGTTGTATGTCTCAACGTTAATATTTCCTATATTGGGTATATTAGCGCGACCCTCAGGGGGTAAGTTATCGAATTTTCAAAAAAAACGCTCCTAAAATTTTTTTTTTAAATTCATCCAACGAATATAAAAATGAAAATAGAAAAAAAAAATATTTTTCGAATTAGTATATAAAGGAATTTTTTTTTCATTTTGTTTTAATGCGTTTTCAGATTTTGTGCTGTTCACATATTGTGTTTCTTGTTTTCATTTCAATTGTTTTGGTGTATTTTGCTGTGCTACAGTGTTGTGCCGCGTAATCTACATGGCGTAATTACACGATTGTCTACACGTGTATACAATGTATGTAGACAATTCAAAAAATGACGTCGACAATGTAGACAATGTCGACAATGTAGACAATGCGGCGACAATACACAGAAACAAATTTTTTTGATAACTTCATATTTAAGTGGAATTAATTCAATATGCATGTGCATAGTTTAAAGTGTGAGATTTGTATATTTAATTCATTTGGCGCAGTCTTATCATTTTAAATGCCAGAATACTGTGCTTAAAAATTACAAAAATTTCATATTAAGTGTCTTGTGTTACTAAAAGTGTTTTAAAAATGTTAAAGTATGTATTTATCAATTGAAACGTAGTAAATTTATGGTCTAATTTAATTTCAAAAACGTTTAGCGCCCCAAAGGTTTATTTATAGTGAATTTTATATTAAATTTATGCAAAGTTTAAGCACAGTATCCTGTTATTTAAAATGGTAAAACTGTACCAAATGAATCAAATATACAAAACGCACACTTTAAATAACGTATTGGATTAAATAGATTTCCCCACAATTTTAACAAATAAAAATAAAAATTACTCGGACACTATTTCCGTGTAACTTCATAAAGCAAATTTATGTTGTAGTTCACTTTTGTCCGCTGGAGTACATCGTAGATCGTACCATATTCGTCAATAGTTTTACTCAATTTTAAACGAAAATACACTTTTGGTTTGTTTCTTTAGTTTGACAAGTTTTCTGAAAACTTTGCTTCTAATTCTTCTTCGATATCTGTACATAATTCATCTTTAATCCTGAGGGAATAATA
Organism: Tipula helvola; assembly: GCA_963556165.1. Lineage (NCBI taxonomy): Eukaryota > Metazoa > Arthropoda > Insecta > Diptera > Tipulidae > Tipula > Tipula helvola. The sequence goes on from OY744482.1 coordinate 53,179,361, forward strand.
TACGTGTAACAATTTTTTCGCTCGCTCGAAAGTTAGACGATTCCTTATTGGCGAATGCACGTGTGCGCAGCCAGAAAATAATATTTCTTAATTTGTGCTGATCATGCCGAAATTTGAAGGAATTGCTTTGCCATTTGCGATAAAATGCGATGCTTTATTTCAGCCATGTTCCAAAAAACTATGAGTTTTTCATGTCTTTCTCATAGAGCATTTTCAAATATGTGCTTTGATATCTAAATTCATCCCATTCTTCGATCCCCGCTCCGCTCAATTTTTTAAAGAAATGTTGTGTATTTTTTCTAAATGATCCATTGTAAGTTTGCCAATTTCCATATGAGGATGCAATAAAATGCTGCCAAAGGCATATTCGTTCAAAGCCATTTCCTTTTGAATATTCAAATTCAATTTAAATTTAATTAGTAATTTAAGATCTAACCAAAAATTATCCGCATCGGCAATTGAAAATGAAGACGATTGGCACATTTTAATGATATTGCAAATTGGTTCGAACATCTGTAAACTTTCCTTCACCCGTTCAATGAACTGATCGTCAAAAATGAGTTTAACAACGTCTTGTTTAACTTTTTTAATTTTAGACTCAACTGCTACGATCTTCATCTGCTCCAAGTTCTGGATTAGAGAGCGGTAAGCATCTCTGTATGAGCACCATCGTGCTTGTATTCTTTGAGTACAGTATGTAGTCACCTTCCTGTTATTGCTATATTCAATCGGTTCTTTGCCAACAAGCTGGCGGTGACCATAGTACCTACTTGCATTATCGGAAACAACCGTATATACTTTAGTGTTGTATAGCTGCCTAGCAATGTCTACCGATTGCAGCAACATTTCGGCTAATCTTGCTCCTGTTTCGCTTTCACCTGTTAGGTACCAAGCTTGTAAGAAGGCTTGCTCGTCAATGGCATGCTGCAGCATAGATGTGTTGCTAGAACTGTTTTTCCAACCATCTGTTAATAGCACTGACTCAACAGAAATACTGGCTTTAGCAAATGAAATGCATTTTGGATACGCATTGTCTAATAAAGTTGTTGATAGTGTTTTTCTTCCTGGGAGTTTAGTATAAACTATTAACTTCTTAACTATTTAATTAATGACTTTATATGTTTCGATTCCACCAATCTAAAGGGCAGGTTTCATCCGAATACTAATTTGGCTAATTCCTCATTCAACTCCATCTCTTCTTTTACACTTAATTTGTCAAATTATTTTGCAACTACTAAATTTGCTTTATTGAATTTCTTTAAAGCTCGGTTCTGAATTTATGAGGTTATGAAATTGTACCCAGTTCAATTGTACCAACACCAACAATCTAAACAATTATTCTTAGCGTTTTTTTCGTATCCCTGAGAAATTATAGCATATAGTACTTCGTTAAACCTAGAATGTTTTATTTTTGGTCTCCTTGCTCTAGGTTATCAATTCTGGCTATATGGTTAATTTAGGAACTTCAAATATAAGCGTAGTTCGCAGAAGTAATTAAATCTATACATAGGAAAAAACAACAAGAAAAAATTGATTGTCTACGAATTTTCTACATTGTCTACACATTGTCTACATTGTCTACACATTGTCTCCATTGTCTACGTCAAAAACTATTGTCTACGCTATAGTCGACACTTAAATGTAGACAATCTTAAATTACGTGTAGACGCACAACAGTGCTGTGCTATAAAAAGTTTTTTTCAAAACTCGACCCCCGCTTACTTTTGGACATTCTCTCTTACGTTTTTTATTATTGACCTCTGCTTTTATTTGGATTTCTTTTATACCGGTTCTAGTTCTGTTTGTTTTATTTACAATTTGTAAATTGTAAGTGCTATTTTAAGATTTTAGCCTATTTGTGCTTTTTTTTTGTTTGACCAGTTTGTGTTTTGTTTAGTTTTTTTTTGGGGTTGCAAGATGACTAAAAAAAATTCAACAAAATACAATTACAAAAAAAAAGAAAAATGTTCTAACTAAACGAGCGTTGACTGCTTGTTTAGAAGAACTTTTTTTTACAGTGTTGATAATTCGCAAATGAAATTAATTTGTGGCAAATTAGGCCTTCAAAATTCACAAAAGAATCGAGTTAATATTTGTTTGAAATGGCGGAAAATAAATCAAACTCGCACACATTCTAGTGATTTAAGAAGTACTAGTGATGATATTGATACCAATCCTACCGTTAATATAGCTGTACCAATACATGGAAATTTGGAATATGAGGATGTCACTGTCAAAAATGAAATTTTAATTATTGTCCCACCTCAGGAAAAATTAATTGACTTTAAAATTGACGTCGATACTAGTATTTTAATCGAGGTTGAAGGATACTTACAACAGGATCATGGTATAGAAGTTATTAATCCGAGTTTTTACAAATCACCTGTTTTAAAATGGAACTTTGTAGCAGATATTTTTCTTAAATCCGATGAATTATTAAATTCTAGAGAAGAAATAAGATTCGCGATTTCAAATGCATTGATTGTTTACAAAAATTCCTGTGTCGTTTCATACGACACTATTAGGAACAGAAATATATTTCAAAAAAATATTATTGCTTATGGTCGGTGTAAATATTCATCGCACCCTCAACGATTTAAATTCGTAATAGACGACTTTAATAAAATGAGCTTTTATGTATCGGGAGAGACATGCGAGGTACATGAGGGACATAAAGTTGGAAACACTATGAAGTTAACCACAAACGAGGTTTTGCGAAAAATAAGGTCGGAAGTTTTAAAAAAGGATGATTTAGTTCAGGATTGTGATGTATACGATATGATTCGGCGATGGGATGTGGAACAATTGGAAAGAGATAACAAATATATAAATTGTGTCTCTTTACCATTAGAGGTTACTTTATTGAGAAAAACTCAGTTACAACTAATTTCCCAATATTCTCCACTAATTTTGTATTTGGACGCCACTGGCAGCGTAGTCAGAAAACCAAAATGCCACCAGGAACACAGCTGTAATAAACTATTATATTATGCGTGTGTTGTAAAATTAGGGACAACTATCGTCCCGGTTGCAGAATTAATTTCATGTAAGCATGATTCCACAACATTATCTTTATTTTTAATGAAATTCAAATCGGAAATGGCACTGATTCCGAAATTGAATTTTCCTTTAGTGTATGTGGTAGATTGGACTTGGGCCTATATTCAAGCCATTCTCCATACATTTAATAAAATGAGTGTGTTAGAGTACATACAATACACCTACAATTGTATGGAAACTAAACAAGTTCCACTCAAAAAGAATGTATCAGTTTTTATTTGCTGCACCCATTTTATTAATATTATTTCAATTCAAATTAAAAAAAAATCCCTAATGTTCTACCAATTACAAAAAATTTTATTTTAGATATATTTTGTGTAATTTTAAATTGCGATACATTAGAGCAGGTATCCGCATTATTTGAAGTTTATTATATTATATGTACTAGTAAATATAAAAGCGAAGCGGTATTGCAAGCATACAGTGAATTTATAACTTTTTTTAAATTTATATATTGCCATGAAAATAATTCTAATAGAAAAGATCAAGCAGAGTTTCCAGAGCTTGATAATAGCACTTTTCAAAATGACAAGGCGCATTACTCGTCTAGCATGTTCTACAGAAAATTTTTGATTATTCACGGAAAAGTTGTAACTGATAATCAAGACACACAAACAAATTTAGAAGAGAATATCTTCTACTGTCCAAAGTTTGTAATGTTTACCATGAAGCGTTATTTTGCTTATCTTCCACTATGGAGTACATGTTACTCTAAATTTCTAAATATAGAAGGACGTTTATCAAACTCTAATGTAGAGTTGTGGTTCAGCCACGTTAAAAATATAAATACTGAAATTTTTTTTTTAAGAATTGGAAGATTCGTGGCTTTATTGAAGCGGAAAACCGAACTATTAGTAAACTCTGTAGCGGTCTCTGACGCACTTAAGTCAACATCCAAATCACGAAAGAGAACATTTGTGAAAACAAATGAATCAGAGGAAGAACCTGATAACATCCAGAATTCAGAAAACTGGAATAAAAAAATACGTTTAAATGATTCGCCCAAACACATCGGCAATCGTGTTATCAAAAGGTATTCCACAAAACAGTTGTTTAAAAAAAGTGTCATTGAAATCATTCCTTGTGAAAAGCCAGAATTGGTCAAACCCCTCTTACCAAATGGCTTTTCGTATGTTAACGAAAGAAATATTAAAATTAATGTTTATTCGACATGCGGATTTGATTCACTATCACAGATAATGCGTACGGTATTATTAGATTACCAATACTTATTAAATAAATTAAAAGAAACTGAGTCAGAGTTTTTTAATTTCATTGTTCATTTTTTAAAAAACGGAGCTTTTGAATCCACAAATAAAATACGAAGTTACTTACTATTGAAGTGTTTTAATAAAGCAAACGTGCTAACCAACATCGAGCTAAACTGTATTTGTAACGTATCAAAATATATTGAATATTTTCTGAAGCGTTCGATTGTGATAAATTTTAAGTGCCCAAATTGCTTAACGCCGCATGAAACTGACAACTTTTATATTCCGATTGATTATGTTAATCTTAAAGAGGCAGACTTAAAATCAATTGAAAAAGCATTTAAATTTTACGGTTGTAAATGCAGTAACTGTAAACAACAAATCGAAAATCCTGAGGAAATGCAACTAAAAACAATCAATGGGTTTGCAGTTTTAGATGTCCAACCATTAAATCCAAATAAATTTTACAACATAAAAATCAACGAAATTACTTCGGAACTGACTTTAGGGATGGCAAAGCTAACGTTAGTAGCCATTATTCATTACCAACAAGCGAAAACTCGTAACGTATCAGGGCATTATGTAGCATATATTAAAAGAAAAATTGGATCATGGGAAATACATGATGACTTGGCGGAAGATGTTTTAGAAACTAACTCCCATAATAAAGTTAACCCCGTATCCATTGTATACATTGAGTCTAATCTGTAAGTACATATAATCTTTCTAACGGTAAAATACTTGTGCAATAAATAATTCAAAATCCCGTATATTTTTGCATTTATTATTTGCTCTATTCTTTAATTATCTCGTTTCAATAAAATATGGACTTTACCACTTTAAAAAAACGGCTCATATATTTATGAGTGTGTACATCTTTTAACAGGGTAATAAAAAAGTTTAAAGTGTAAAACAAAGCTTAAATAACTTCTAATATTAATTTCCAATTTTCTATTTTACAATTATGTACCTATTTTAAAATTCTCTGGAAATCATAGCAGTTATTTCATTTTGATATGAGCCGTAGGGTTCTCGCAAACAATTTTTGAAAATTAACAAATCGACCAATTTCGCATGGAACAAGGACGTTGTTCTCTATTATACCAAATAGCACAAATCTCAAAGATTGGCTTATTAATTATTAATTATACGAGCCGAAGGGTCAACAAAACCGTCAACCAACTGACTACTGGTAAACCAGACGTTTCGTAACTCTTGGAAATGAAAGAGGATCAGCCTCTTCGTCGTGAGTGAAATGGATCCCATTAGGTTGGGCGCTCCATATGAATGGTTGTATGAACGAGGATCCCTATAAACGGGCTCTCCTGCATGAATGATTGTGTGAAGGTTAAAGAACGAAAGGTTTCGGAGAGTACACGAAAAGGTGTGAGATTCATGATAGTCGGTAAAATAGAGAGCAAGTCCTTGTTCCATGCGAAATTCGTCAATTTTTTGAAGCGCTTTACCTACTGGAAAACGCAAAGAAAAATCAGATTTAGTTTTTTCTATATAAGTCTTAATGCAAAATTTTCTGGCCCTTGGTCGAATGTACCATACAATACTACTTTAAATTTAAAAAATTCATCAAAAACATATTTAATTGGCTGAGAAAATAAAAATTAAATTTTCTCGGGTCTACAGTCAGAAACATTCAGATGTATACGGCAAATTAAAATCAACGAAACACTTTTTTTTTTTTCTTACTTTTTTTATTTTAAAAATACATAAATATGAAGTAAATATGTATATGTGATAACATTATTGATAAAAATAAAATTTTAAATATGATATCTTCTATTTGGTTTTAACCTTTATCTTTAAATTTCCCTCTAAATATGAGCCGTATATACATCTGAATGTTTCTGACTGTATATAATTTTGTTCGGAAGAAAAATATTAAATTTTAATTTTCTCAGCCAATTAAATATGTTTTTGATGAATTTTTTAAATTGAAAGTAGTATTGTATGGTACATTCGACCAAGGGCCAGAAAATTTTGCATTAAGACTTATATAGAAAGAACTAAATCTGATTTTCATTTCGTTTTTCATTGGGTGCAGCGCTAAATTGTTTGCCCTATGGCTCATATCAAAATGGTTCTAAGTTGTTTGATTTTCAGAAAATTATAAATAGGTTATTGCATCAAGAAAATTGGGACAGAACGTTAGAAGCTATTTGAGGCTTATTTTATTTTAATAACTTTATTTTCGCTAAATACACTGTTTTTGGCGTCACAACGTCATTAGACGTAGCGTAGGAGTAATTAAAAAAATCGTATAGAAATCATGTTGTATAGAAATCATGTTTTTTAAAACATTTGTTTTTTATTTTGAAAATTCGATAACTCACCCACTGAGGGTCGCGCTAACAAACCCAATATAGGAAATATTAACGTTGAGACATACAACATGGTGGTATCCTCAGATTTACTTAGCCATCTCTACGATTGCCTGTCATTGGCCATCGAACTTGCAACTACACTTTTTTTCGAAGTGTTTTTTTTTGGAAAATTCGATAACTCACCCTCTGAGGGTCGCGCTAACATACCCAATATAGGAAATATTAACGTTGAGACATACAACATGGTGGTATACTCAGATTTACTTAGCCATCTCTACGATTGCCTGTCATTGGCCATCGAACTTGCAACTACACTTTTTTTCGAAGTGTTTTCTTGTATATTCGATTCCTCTCTATTTGAGCCTTTAAAATCGAGCTAAAGCACCTCTTTTCACAAATGTGTCGATTGTTGGACAAACAATATGACTTAGTGTTAACATTTTCTTAGAAGTCTGAATGATTTCCTGTCGTCATTCACCCAATGTCAGCCTACACTTTTTAAGAGGAACTTATCAAATTGATTTAAACTCATGCAAATTTTGTAATCTAAAATTTAAATTTTACTTAGCATAGTAAGGAAGTTGGTTGTTTAATTATGAAAATGTAAATTTTTGGTACTGTCACTTAAAACGATTTGAGATTCTCCGTTTATTAGTGTGTAGTACTTGCCTTTACACTTTTTTGCTGTTGTAAGGTTTTTTGTCAATTTGACATAAACTTCACACTAACCTTTTGTGTACACTATAAATAATAAATGAATTAAGAACATAAATCTACAAAATTTTATTTTTTAAAGTTAACGATATTTGCAATTTAAAATGTTATCGTCCACACCGTTCTATGGGTCAAATAATGCATCCAAAACGGGTAAGTATACTAGCACTACTTGATTTTAAAAAGTTTATCTAATTTTAGTAAGTTACTAATAAATTACTGACATTATGTAAACGTTTGTTGGGTGTTACACCTTATTTTAGGATATAATAATTATATCCATTTAATGCTACAAAAACGGATAAAACATAATTTACACCGATCGGATGGACACTATGTAGCACCGATTTGGTGTCTTTTTTTCTAGTGTGGTCGTCGAATTTCATAGCCCACGTTAAAAACAAATTGGTGTCACCAAATTTTAGTTATTACATTTGACTCATTTTAGCAAACATTGCTTATAGAGAATAATTCTATCATGGCAAAAGGCATTTCTTTTATATGTGTCATTTTTCTGATGTATGATGGTGGAGGTTTAACTAATTCTCAGCTAAGTATACCACTATAAGTTCGAAAAGACATCACGTTCCGATCTGAAGAAATCTTTTTACCCGATTTTGGTTTATGTAATTTTTGATTGGGCATGTTAAACCGAATTGTTAAATTGTTTTAGTTATTAATCAATATTTTCCGGTCGAAATCAAAAGAAAAAAGACACAAAAAGATTAATCTAGTGATTACATTTCAATAACTTCCATGTTTGCCCCCACTTTTTTTAATTAAATGGATTCATCTTAAATTAATTGGATATTTTCTAATGGAAATTCACATATTATAGGACAAAACGACTCGAATTTTATAAAATTCTTTAAATTTATTTGAATGACCATCATTCATTAAAATTATAAAATCTTTTAAATTTTTTTTTTAAAATAAATCCAAATATATCTAATTCGATTTAAAAAGATATGGTGAATTTTATTAAAAAGTTCGTCCAAATCTACATATTTGCAAAGCGCAATGAATTCTTTTTAACTAACACTTAGCATGTTTTGTGAAATCATTAAAACCATTTGCAAAATATTGAGAAGTGAAAAACTTTAAACTATAATTTAATTAGTAAACGTTCAATTTATGTGAAACGAGGAACTTAAAGCATAATTGGCTTCTAAATTATTATTACAATGACTTTGGAATCGTTTTTGTTTTCCAACCCATATTTCATTCCCGGTACAAAAAAAAAAAACGGATCCGCATTTAGATGCATTTACACGAACTTGTTGCAATGGCCACATAATAAAATATCAATATTATGAAACATCACATTACATTTACATCATAATATTATGTATACTCAATGTTTGATCATCTCGTTCGACATGTTGATTTATGAGCAACATTTTTATTCATAAAACCAGAACCATTATGTTGTTGCTATAAACAATTTTCAATTTTTAAAAACCCAAATCATTTTTGGTTATCTATCTAATAACATTATAATGTCTCGCTTATATATTGGTATATATAATAATATTGTTCTAGCTGGTTTGACATCTATTTTACCTACTAAACATTTGTTTTATTTTCTAATATCCTTTCTCCTTTCTCGTATATCGAATCGTAAAGTGATACACATACCATCATTCATTATACCAGCTATATATATTGTGTACCATCAATAATATAAAGTTTCAATATAATATGTAATATTCAAACTTGCCGCGCGATATATTATTACTATAAAGACACACACACATATCACATACTCGTGTATATATAGCTCTACTGTATAGTAGGGAACAACAAAAATATTTTGATGAAAACCGATAAATTTTAGTAACTTTCATAATAATAAAAAAACAGCATAACAAAAAAAAAATATGATTTATGTTTCAGTTTATGTATAACTTCAACATATTGTATCCAGAAATATATGCCATATATGTATACAACAAAAAAAAAAAAAAGGATGTATTATCCTTGTTTTGGTGATATATTATAGATATACACACGGTGTTGTTGTTGCCTTACACACGGTGGTGCGATGATGGTTACGATGATGCTATGTTATCCAATATGTATATATGTATACGCATATTATTATGTGTATACCGTAATTAGAAATGGGTCTAATAATGAGTATGTTTTTCTAAACATAAACAGCTACTGAAATTCTAAACTGTCAATCTAACCGCGTGAGCTAAAAATAATTTTTTTAAATTTATTTTCAATATTGTTGCTGTTTGTTTCTGATGTTGACTTTTATGCTGGATTTTCCAAAAAAGTTCATAACATTTATAAGAATAAAAATTTAATTTGAGGTTTGGGAGTGTTAAATAATATATTAGTACCTATGTACTATAATAGTGGTAGTACAGTAGAGTAGATATAATATACTTTATAAATTTTCTGTTTTCAAAATTAGATGGATAGAGATACATAGATATACGCAGAGATATGTTGTACCTGTGCATTTTATCGTAAACAAAAAATTATTTTTATCTCTTGAATACATAATTTTACTTCATATAATACTACAGATTGAACGTACCTAGTATATACCCTACGAGTATGTGTACGATTGTTTTGTTAGTGCGGAGATAATAAAGTGTCTGAGTCAATTACCAAAATGAATGTAAATGATATTTTGGGTAACATAGGTTGACATGTTTAGAGATTTATTTGCATAATAATATAATGGCTTATATAAATCAGTGAGGACAATTATTTTATATTTAAATCTGAAATTAATTTGATCCCCTTATATTAAAGCAATATACCTACATATTTAAATATTTGTTCTAATTTAAGTGCTTCTAAGAAATATAAACAAATTTAATAGTTTGATATAATCTTCTTATAGTTACTTTTATATTATTTTGTATACACTTTTCAGAAATCCAATAATCCGATGTGCATACGTTTTTGAATATTATTTTCTTTTATTAATAAATACTCGTATTCTTTACAATTGCTGTTATATAAGAAAGTCAGGTTATATAACAATTTACGATATGCTCGATCAATTACCATAATATTGAATGTAACCATACCATGTATATCCTTAAACACAATAAACTAACGGACGATTATTCTTTTCTAAATAATACAACCAATAAGATAAGTAAAAAAAAAACGAAATTCTTAAGAAATACAGAAATGAAAATAAAAATCATCAACAGGTTTTACGTGATAAACTTTACGTGTTTCACTTATATAGAATCGAAAAAATATCGTTTTATATTACATATGTACATATATGGTACATTACGAGTATATGCAATATATACAATATACAAAAAGTCTAATCTAGAGTTTAGTTCTTACTTCTTATAAGAATATATATAATGTACCGGGTGGCAAAGAAACAAATAAGCAAAAACTGAAGGCTCTTGAGACTATTATGTCCAAACTATACATATCTAGTAAATTTATCATTTTGAAAATTTGTGTATTTTGTGTACGTTTAGAAAACTGTTTAGCTGTTATGAAATTATGTGGAGAAGATAAAGAGATATATGGGGGTATCTCTATATACATACAGTACAATACAAATTAGGTCAATGATTTGTGTGCCGCATTTGTGGGTATTATAATGTGATATAGGTTGAATTGAATAATTATCTGAGATACTAAAGAGTATTATACACTACATTATACTCGTAGCCTAGATCAGCATAATACAGAAAATCATTTGAATATATAATAGGAATTATAGGGCAATACTGGTATTAATCATGTTAAGCCGTTATGCAAAACGTTAAGCCTTACTCCATTATCAGAAATGTTTTTTGTTTGTTGGATAGATGGCTAATCGTCAGTCTTTGCCTTGAATTAGCTATATAAAATGTTGTTCAAATTTTTATTTTACAGTTTTAGGTTATGTTGGCCGAAGCTTTAATATCCGGAAGAAACTCATTTTGGTTTTGTAGTGGTGGACCTGGGAAATATGGAGTTAAACAAAATTGCAAAAGAGAAAAGCCAAAGACAGTTATAATCATGTACCAAATGATGACATACAAAAAAGCTAAATAGCGCAAACCCGTGGCGAGCGGGTTGAAATTAATATCGATAGGTAGATTAGCGGTGATTTAAATTAGCCGTCCACGGATGGAGATTCTCAGAAAATTAAGGAATAGTTAACCTATTTTTACACAATTTTGAGTACCTTTGATAACTCCAGTACGAAACACAAATTGAGCATCTGCGATTGACATGGAATTCTTTTCTTAGTGTATCAATTATATCATGAATTTTTTATAATAGAAGGGAAATAGGAATGCTTTTCAGATTACATTCGTTAAAGCAGTGTCGAATTCGTTAATTTTCTTTAATAGTAAGTACTGATTAATGTTTCTCGATTCCATTATAATACAAACCTAATGCGTTTTGTGGCACCTGCTCTGCGGAACCATGCCGCATTTAAAACAGAATTAACGGTTAATTCAGCCTAAGGCATATTTTCTTAAGTTTGCTCTATTCGCATGTGTAATGCTGATAAATGTTTATTAAATAATATTACCAATTACATTGATAGTTGGTTTAAGAGACTAATTGGGATTGGCCTATCTTTTATTTTCAACAGTTCCTTATATACTAATGAAGAAAATTTGAATATCTCGTGAAGCAGTTTATGTATGTAAGTTGTCTGCACTCGTGCAGATAAACAAATTTCATCGCATGAACTTCGTTATAATCCAAATCCAAGAAGTCTTGTACACCAAATAATCTGTCCCTGAAATTATTGAAAAAACAGAATTAGTAATTTATTAAATAATTATTCAAATTTATACTTAGCTTGTAATTTGTAAATTGTGTCAAGGTCAACATTGTTTTTGTTTATATTTTTTGATTGTTTGACATTTCGTCAGCTGTTAAATTAAGTACTAAAAATATTCTTAAAATTGTAGAAATAACACCATCTATTATTAAACATTGTAACCATTAATATTATCTTAGCTTTAAACTTGTATACCAATTAAAATATAAAAATTAAAATTTAAATTACCCGCTATAACCTACTATAAGCCAAGTGAATTAACCAATCAAAAATTACCACCATGACCGCTATTGGTTAGATTATATTTTTATGGTTCACCATCATGGGTGGACTCTTTTTATTGTATAATAAGTTTTCTTTTTGTGACAGTACAATTTGTAAGCTTGATGAAGTGAAACCAAAATTAATAAAATAATTAAATTGTAAACAACAAGTTTTATTATAAATATATGTGTATAAAAAGTATACAAAACCGTTTTACCAGTTTGATCATTGTTTGTTTCTAAAAACCAAGTTATCTACTTATAACTATACTGTGTAAAAAATCTATAAAATCATTCTACCAGTTGATCAGTGTTTTGTATTAAGTGGCCGTTGTTCGTGAGTGCTTTTAAATACGTAACCATACACGTATTGAGACCGGAGTTGAGAAGCCGAATTACCCGTTGATTGAGGGAAATAAACCAGTCATATCCATCATCATATACAGTCCACCGTCGTTCATAAGTATTGCATTTTGAAGTCTGGAATATGGCTAATTAGAAAGTGACTAGGTTAGTTCTACACCTCCTAATTAGTCATATTCCAGAACTTCATCTAAAACTCATTTTAGAGTTCCATTTCCGTCGTGCATGCTGAATGTCAGCATAATCGGTAAATAAATCACCAAGTTCCCTCTTAATTAGTCATTTCCCAGAACTTCATCTAAAAATAATTTTCGAATCGCATTTCCGTCGTAAGTGCCAAATTTCATCATAAACGGTTGAAAACCGGCCAAGTTCTTTTCTAATCGGCCATATTTCAGAACTTCATCTAGAACTCATTTTAGAATCCTATTTGCATCGTGGATGCTGAATTTCATCATAATCGGTAAGGAAATCCCCAAGTTCCTCTCTAGTTGACCATTTTCCAGAACTTCTTCTAAATAATATTTTAAAATCCAATTTTCTTCATTCAAATCTAATTTCATCATAATCGGTTGTTCATTCCGCAGTAGCCACATTTCAAAACTTCATCACATTTTAGAAACCAATTTCCATTGTAATGTATGCTAAATTTTATTAAAATTAAAATTAAAATTAAAATTAAAATTAAAATTAAAATTAAAACTAATTTCAAAATATTTATTCATAACCTTAAAAACATAAACATGTTTCAATGGAAGAAGTCTGCTGCTCAAGAAATTATGGCCAAGAAGAATTACGTTTATTCTTGAAATGCATCAATCTAGCTACATGCTTTTAGCTATTACTAATGGTCTGATCATCTCAAAATATGTACCACCCCAGCAACAAATACCATAACGCAATCTGGATTCAATTAAGGCGTGATCAAATATTTTAAGAATACCAGGTGGACAGTATGACCGCAGTAGATACATTTGCCTAATTCCAGAATGAAGAGAGTTTGTTATAATTCTAACATATGAGACTTCCAGTCTAATCTACAATCAACGTATAATTGAAACTGAAATCGAAATTGAACCAGAAATTGAAATTGAAGTTATGAAATTGCAATTAAAATCTTGAAATTATGAAATTACGTGAAATTATGAAATTGAAATTGAAATTATTAAAAAATGATATTCAAATTTAAATTCAAATTCAAACTGAAATTCAAGCTGAAATTATGAAATTGAAATTAAAACTGAAATTGTAATTGAAATTAAATTACTTTAACTATGTATATGAAATATGAATTAAAATTGAAATTGAAATTGAAATTGAAATCGAAGGCGAAACTGATATTGAAATTGAAATTTAATTTTTTTATTTTATTTTACGTCAATGTTCAATTACGTTTTATTAAATGAGGCTGTTTTCCCAGTTGTTGAAAATCAGCCAGCCTTTAATTTGCTATTTGGCACAAAAACGCTCCAATATACAAGAAGTATCATTGCCTCAAAATTATATGAAAATATTTAACATAATTAGTTGCCTAGGGCTCAGCAGAGTTTTTATTTATTCATGCGGGGTTTTAAATGCAAGCAGAAGATATTGGAAATCTACCAAGTTCAAAAATTTATAATGGGCGCTTATAAAACCGGGTGGGATAAGATTCGCTACGATTTTATGAACACATTTTTGGACCACTTCCGCGACAACATAATGTCCTCAGCCATCCAGCTCAAGTATGGTCCAAGCTAGAATATTCCATTTAGGATCCATTAATCGAGGATAGCAAATCATCATGGATTTTTTATTCTACTAGTGATTCAGAAAAAATCGGATGCGGATGAGAGGAAATGGTGCATCGTTGTCGCCTATATTGATTTTAATTCTTGTCCAGCGAGATAAGTATCTGATTTAAAATTTGGAGAATTTATATAAAGCAATTCTTCAAAATATAAATGGAGTAAACAAGAGTGCATTGACCTATAAAAAAATAGAAAATACAATTCTACCCTATTTTTAAAGGAACTGTTTACGTATTCAAATATTTAACGGTTTGGAGGCATGGAGCTTTGGACTACCGCTCCAGCCCTTTATAATACAGAGGAGATAGTTCGTCCAACTTTACAGTCAAAATCGTATAGATACTTCTCTAAAACTCGAATCGTATCATCAATAGCTACCATAATTCATTATATTTACTAACCAAAAAATTTGATTTGATTGATTGATAAGAATGCACAGCCAAGCATTATAGCAAGGATCCCGGATTACGCCGGGCCCACTGTACACCTGTTTACATATAACAAAACCGAAGGATAGGATAGGATTGTTAGATAGGATAGACTCGACCCTGTTACAAACACCTAAGCGATCGATAAGTTAGTAAAATTGTTAGCACATGACAACACAATTTCTAAACTACAGCTTATTCACTACTTTTTGATCCTGCAGGGATGATTCCAGCTAAAATTTTAATTCTGAAACTCAGAATTAATTTTAATTCATATAATAATGATTAATTCTGGAACTATGTTCTATTCTGGAAATTATATTATTTATTAGTAAACAACAGAAAAGATCCCTATAAATAATTATTAAACGAAATTAATTCATAGGCATAAACAAATCACGATATATAAATATTACATAAAATTGATATGTTATTAAATCAAATCAATATGGAGACTTTCCCAATTGTTAGCTTACAAACTAAAGTTTAAATTCACAGCGCTTGTTTTAATCGTTACAGGTATTCTGTAGCAAGCTAATTACTTGTTTATAAACTACACTAGATTTAAAATTAAAACTGAAAAAATAAAAAATTAAAAAACAATAATTACAATAGAATTAAACTTTTCAGCAATTTGGTACAGATCTGGAAAAAAGAAAATTAATTTTGTTGAATTGTTTATGATACGTTGGGACAAACAACTGGAATACATAAATACTTAAGTTGAACACTATAAAGGCTATTTACGAGTAAGGGTCAAATAAAATTTCATTGGCATCTCTGAAAACAAAATTAATATTTATCTATTACGGATTTCGAGTTTAAGCGTAATGAGAAAAAAAGTTGCCTTTGCACTAATTACCATACTATTACCAAATTAATCCTCAATCTGATTCAGCTATTTTGACAAAAGTTCTCGAAGAAATTTTACAATTAAAAACATTGGTAATCGGTAATAATAAAAAATTAAACTCAATCGATCAATTAAAAGCCGAGAATAATTTACTATCAACAAACCTGCAAAAAATGAAAATAAAAGCGGATTATTTGGGACAACAGAAACACAATAGAGTGACCTTGATTTTACATATCATAATGATTTTACGTGTCGTAAGCCCTTAATATTATTCACGCAAAGTTCCGCAATTTCAAAGTGAGAAAAAAAGTGTTTGAGGCCAAAAGGAAAACGCGCTTAATTTCAACGGGCCAATATTTATAAACGAAAGTTTAACTTATTTCTAAGAGGCAACTATTTATAAATTATAATTCGAGAAGCATTATAAACATCTGTGGATCCGGAACTCTAAAATTTTAATGAGGCAGGTAGTACACTAAGTCATTTGCATTCATTTATTAACACTGCAGTTTCACCTCCACCTGATTTAAATAAAAACTATAAATTTTGGATCATTCATCAAGATGCTCATAGTCTTGTTATTTTTTTTTCAAAGATCTGCCTTTCAAGTGATGAAATTAACGCATATACGACTATAATACTATCGATGCTTGTAACAATGATTATTCGGCTGGAGGTATTATCGGTTATATTAAAAGTGGATATATATTTAAATCGCCTGTTAAACATTTGAAAACACCTGATATTTGACAGGTTAGTATAAATTTGGGCCAAAGGGCGTTTTGCGTTGTGTTTATTAATGAATTTTCAATGTATTTGTCGAATATTCATACTAAAAATTTGATTTTGCTAGGAGATTTTAACATAGATATTTTAAGATCAATTTCTGAGTATGACGTAGTAAATAATTACTTTGAAATGATGTCGAGTTTCGGATTAATATCATTAGTTAATGAACCTACTCGCGTTACCAGTACAACATCTACTTGCATTGATCACGTTTTCACGAGAATGAAACCACATTCAAGATTTAAGTTTCAAGCAGAGGTATGTGATTTAATACTCTCAGATCATAAATTACTTTCTTCAAAACTATTCGGACAGTTACCTTGTAAAAAGAATTTAATTCCAAAGTCAATTAAAAAAATTAATTTTGATCTTTTAAATTCTTTCTTACTACATGATCAGGAGAAAATTGTGTCGACGATTGTGTAACGAGGAAAATTAATGAAGCCTTCATTTGTTGTGCCAATTTTGTCCTACGCAACAAAAATTAAACCTTGGATATCGAACAACCTACAATACTTAAAGTAATTAAGTTGAATAACAAGGTGTTAAATTATTTGTGTAATCTACTCAATATTCTAAAGCTGCGTAATAATGCTAAGCTGTGTAATTCAGGTTAAAATTCAAGCTGGCATTAAGACAACCAAGGAAATTTTTTTTAAGTCTAGGTTTGAACAGTCCAAGAAAAATCTGAAAAGTCAATGGCGTTTAGTAGATGCCATTATCGGTAAAGGTTATAATATACTAAAACAATTTCAGAAATCATTAATACTGATGGGTATTTGATAAGTGATCGACATGACATAACGAATGCTTTCAATAAATGTGTTATTGAAGTGTCTCTAAATCTTAAGCAGCAGAATAGCTGTGGTTCTCATGTCCCATCTAACATATATCTGAAAGCGGCATTGGCTTATTATCCCATTACATATCTGTGTATATGGTGAATATAGAAAGAAGTGTTTTCCAAATGTTAAACTAAGACCGAAACATCATTTTATATGTCATTATCTGGAACTTATTACAAAATTTGGTCCATTAAAAAATTTGTGGACACTGCCTTTTGAGCAAAAACACCAATTTTTTAAAAATATAACCTATACACTGGCTAAAGCACACCAAAATATGCAAGCAACCTGCCATGAAGATCGTTTTAAGTCGTTTATAGTATGTGATCAAATTGACCATTTTACAAAAGAACTATTTTGTGTTAGTCTTAGTATCCCTAGCGAATTTACATTCGTTACGAAAAAAATTATCTGAATACCGTTTATAAAAAAAGCGATGCCATAATAATGTTCAATGTCCGGAGCAGCGACAGAAAATTGCGAAAGCTATTTATGAGTTGTCCGCTAATATAAGAAGTTATAGAAAAAGGTAACATTATATTATTAACATTATTCGTTCTATACAAAGATGTTTCATTCAATACACACTAAAAAAGTTAATTTTTCGATGGGTTTCATTAAAATCATATTTCTTTCACCCGATAGCAGTAGCGATATATTGTATCGTATTGTATTCATTTTCATAATAACTGGCAGTCATCGGGATATGTTTGAGATGGTGAAGCATATTAATGCTATTCAGAGGTTCTGTCAGGCAATTGGATCATTTATACCCATATGAATACAACACCGCGTTCAAAACCAGCAATAAAATTCAACAAAAAATTAAAATATGTACAGCAAAAAACATAACCACAAAATAGTGGTATATACAAATTAATTTGTAATGATTGTTCAAAATTCTATATCGGCCAAACTGGACGTTCATTCATAGTAAGATTTAAAGAACACACAGAGGAACTTAAATACACCCGACCAAACGATATTTTTAAATCTAATTATGCACAACACTTAACGGAAAAGAAACACCCATACACAGATATTCACAGCAATTTAATCATATTACACAGGCTACAAAAGGGAAATCTAATTAACCGGTACAAAGAGTTGAAAATTTATAAACAACGCAACAACACACTGATTTTAAACGAAAAACTAAATACAAAAACAAATAGATTGTACGACAGGGCAGGAAAAATGAAATAGAACAATAACCGGGAAAAGCAACAAAACCAACAAACAACACAGTATTAAATAAAATATAAAATTAAATCAAATAACTTAGTCGAATGTCAATCTGTTGATTTTTGTTAAATAGGTTTTGCCGTTAAAATTTGGTGCAACATGACATATACATATTGGCTGTTATTTATATTGCCTACGATTTAAACCATTTTAACTCCACACTTCTAAATCCAGCATGATATAACTTACTAAGCAAAATTGTGTGGTCAACAGTATCGAAAGCATTGATAATGGCTATGAACGGAGGTCCATATTTTTTTTTTATTATTTAAGCCAATGTAAATATTGGAGAAAAAATTGAGAATCGTGTCCTCTGTGTTTGAGGATGCTCTAAGCCAAATTGAACAATATAAAAAAATTGTGCCTTTTTCAAAAACATGATCATTCTATTTTGAATTATTTTTTTCAAAATTCTTCCAAAACACTCTAAAATTAACAATTTTCAGGTCAACGTTTTTAAAATTAAGAGTTACTCAAAATCGTATTAGTTTTTCGATTTTTGGTTTTTGTAAACGCTTATTTCGGTTGTGTGTAGTTGTCGGAATATTACAGAAACTTGATATGATATGAAATCGAATATGGATATTTCGAAATTGAAATAATACGTAAAAGCATAAAAATCGAGTTATCACAATTTGATATGTTTGTAATAAATTTGAGTGGTTCAATAATATTGAAAGAAATTTTTTTAATCATTATTACTAAAATCATCGAATGACTCAGATTTTTTTAAACTGCTAGCAATCTTGAACAGTTCAAAAGATATAACCGGTGTAAAAGATTATTTGTTTCAAAATAATTTGGAAATGTCAGTAATTCTTTCTCAAAGTCACTTACAAAGTTAACTTGAATATTTTCCTGCTTCAATTTAGCTGAAACTGTGGTAAAAAATTATTTTTGAGTCTTTGTTATGAGTTTTCCCATTAGAGTTTTAAAGAGCTTGAGCTTTAGGGTTAATTTTATTTTTTTCAAAATACTGCTTCCTAGATTGCTTAATGCTTGCAACAACACTATTTTTTGTTTTAGAAATAGCTTTTTTTGGATGACGCTTTTGCTATTTTATAAAGTTTATTTGTATATTGCTATTGCTTTGAAAAGACTTCTATGAATCCAACTTTAAAGTTTAACCGGTTGCGTCTTTAGATTATAAGACATTTTACAACAATTAATATTAATATTTAAAATTGATAAAAATATATCAAAACTTTATTTACATTTTATGACGTGCAAATTTGTCCCATGACTCATATCTTATTTAGATTATAGTTTATCAAAATTTACTATTGTGAACAATTTCTATTGACTTAATTTTAATTTTAATTTAAATTTAAATTTTAATTTTAATTTTAATTTTTATTCTAATTTTAATTTTAATTTTAATTTTAATTTTAATTTTAATTTTAATTTTAATTTTAATTTTAATTTTAATTTTAATTTTAATTTTAATTTTAATTTTAATTTTAATTTTAATTTTAATTTTAATTTTAATTTTAATTTTAATTTTAATTTTAATTTTAATTTTAATTTTAATTTTAATTTTAATTTTAATTTTAATTTTAATTTTAATTTTAATTTTAATTTTAATTTTAATTTTAATTTTAATTTTAATTTTAATTTTAATTTTAATTTTAATTTTAATTTTAATTTTAATTTTAATTTTAATTTTAATTTTAATTTTAATTTTAATTTTAATTTTAATTTTAATTTTAATTTTAATTTTAATTTTAATTGTAATTGTAATTTTAATTTTAATTTTAATTTTAATTGTAATTGTAATTGTAATTTTAATTGTAATTTTAATTGTAATTGTAATTGTAATTGTAATTTTAATTTTAATTTTAATTTTAATTTTAATTTTAATTTTAATTTTAATTTTAATTTTAATTTTAATTTTAATTTTAATTTTAATTTTAATTTTAATTTTAATTTTAATTTTAATTTTAATTTTAATTTTAATTTTAATTTTAATTTTAATTTTAATTTTAATTTTAATTTTAATTTTAATTTTAATTTTAATTTTAATTTTAATTTTAATTTTAATTTTAATTTTAATTTTAATTTTAATTTTAATTTTAATTTTAATTTTAATTTTAATTTTAATTTTAATTTTAATTTTAATTTTAATTTTAATTTTAATTTTAATTTTAATTTTAATTTTAATTTTAATTTTAATTTTAATTTTAATTTTAATTTTAATTTTAATTTTAATTTTAATTTTAATTTTAATTTTAATTTTAATTTTAATTTTAATTTTAATTTTAATTTTAATTTTAATTTTAATTTTAATTTTAATTTTAATTTTAATTTTAATTTTAATTTTAATTTTAATTTTAATTTTAATTTTAATTTTAATTTTAATTTTAATTTTAATTTTAATTTTAATTTTAATTTTAATTTTAATTTTAATTTTAATTTTAATTTTAATTTTAATTTTAATTTTAATTTTAATTTTAATTTTAATTTTAATTTTAATTTTAATTTTAATTTTAATTTTAATTTTAATTTTAATTTTAATTTTAATTTTAATTTTAATTTTAATTTTAATTTTAATTTTAATTTTAATTTTAATTTTAATTTTAATTTTAATTTTAATTTTAATTTTAATTTTAATTTTAATTTTAATTTTAATTTTAATTTTAATTTTAATTTTAATTTTAATTTTAATTTTAATTTTAATTTTAATTTTAATTTTAATTTTAATTTTAATTTTAATTTTAATTTTAATTTTAATTTTAATTTTAATTTTAATTTTAATTTTAATTTTAATTTTAATTTTAATTTTAATTTTAATTTTAATTTTAATTTTAATTTTAATTTTAATTTTAATTTTAATTTTAATTTTAATTTTAATTTTAATTTTAATTTTAATTTTAATTTTAATTTTAATTTTAATTTTAATTTTAATTTTAATTTTAATTTTAATTTTAATTTTAATTTTAATTTTAATTTTAATTTTAATTTTAATTTTAATTTTAATTTTAATTTTAATTTTAATTTTAATTTTAATTTTAATTTTAATTTTAATTTTAATTTTAATTTTAATTTTAATTTTAATTTTAATTTTAATTTTAATTTTAATTTTAATTTTAATTTTAATTTTAATTTTAATTTTAATTTTAATTTTAATTTTAATTTTAATTTTAATTTTAATTTTAATTTTAATTTTAATTTTAATTTTAATTTTAATTTTAATTTTAATTTTAATTTTAATTTTAATTTTAATTTTAATTTTAATTACAATTAAAAAATTCAAATTTAAATTTAAATTCAAATTCATCTTCAAATTCAAATTCAAATTCAAATTAAAATTAAAATTAAAATTAAAATTAAAATTAAAATTCAAATTAAAATTAAAATTAAAATTAAAATTAAAATTAAAATTAAAATTAAAATTAAAATTAAAATTAAAATTAAAATTAAAATTAAAATTAAAATTAAAATTGAAATTAAAATTAAAATTAAAATTAAAATTAAAATTAAAATTAAAATTAAAATTAAAATTAAAATTAAAATTAAAATTAAAATTAAAATTAAAATTAAAATTCAAATTAAAATTAAAATTAAAATTAAGTCAATAGAAATTGTTCACAATAGTAAATTTTGATAAACTATAATCTAAATAAGATATGAGTCATGGGACAAATTTGCACGTCATAAAATGTAAATAAAGTTTTGATATATTTTTATCAATTTTAAATATTAATATTAATTGTTGTAAAATGTCTTATAATCTAAAGACGCAACCGGTTAAACTTTAAAGTTGGATTCATAGAAGTCTTTGCAAAGCAATAGCAATATACAAATAAACTTTATAAAATAGCAAAAGCGTCATCCAAAAAAATGCAATGTAAAATTGGGAAAGCTCTTTCTAAAACAAAAAATAGTGTTGTTGCAAGCATTAAGCAATCTAGGAAGCAGTATTTTGAAAAAAATAAAATTAACCCTAAAGCTCAAGCTCTTTTAAACTCTAATGAGAAAACTCATAACAAAGACTCAAAAATAGTTTATTACCACAGTTTCAGCTAAATTGAAGCAGGAAAATATTCAAATTAACTTTGTAAGTGACTTTGAGAAAGAATTACTGACACTTCCAAATTATTTCGAAACAAATAATCTTTTACACCGGTTATATCTTCTGAACTGTTCAAGATTGCTAGCAGTTTAAAAAAATCTGAGTCATTCGATGATTTTAGTAATGATTAAAAAAATTTCTTTCAATATTATTGAACCACTCAAATTTATTACAAACATATCAAATTGTGATAACTCGATTTTTATGCTTTTACGTATTATTTCAATTTCGAAATATCCATATTCGATTTCATATCATATCAAGTTTCTGTAATATTCCGACAACTACACACAACCGAAATAAGCGTTTACAAAAACCAAAAATCGAAAAACTAATACGATTTTGAGTAACTCTTAATTTTAAAAACGTTGACCTGAAAATTGTTAATTTTAGAGTGTTTTGGAAGAATTTTGAAAAAAATAATTCAAAATAGAATGATCATGTTTTTGAAAAAGGCACAATTTTTTAATATTGTTCAATTTGGCTTTAGAGCATCCTCAAACACAGAGGACACGATTCTCAATTTTTTCTCCAATATTTACATTGGCTTAAATAATAAAAAAAAATATGGACCTCCGTTCATAGCCATTACCAATGCTTTCGATACTGTTGACCACACAATTTTGCTTAGTAAGTTATATCATGCTGGATTTAGAAGTGTGGAGTTAAAATGGTTTAAATCGTAGGCAATATAAATAACAGCCAATATGTATATGTCATGTTGCACCAAATTTTAACGGTGAAACCTATTTAACAAAAATCAACAGATTGACATTCGACTAAGTTATTTGATTTAATTTTATATTTTATTTAATACTTAAAATAGTTTTTAATTCTCTTTATTGTGATATTTTTGTATTTTATTTTAAAAAATACTAGTTTCGAGCTTCGCTATTTATCAATTTATTGCAAACTACTAAAAATTGTTTGTGTTGTTTGTTGTTTTTTGTTGCTTTTCCCGGTTGTTGTTCTATTTCATTTTTGCTGCCCTGTCGTACAATCTATTTGTTTTTGTATTTGAATCGGTCTATGCGAAAAGGTCACATCTACTTTTTTTCAGAAATACCGCTTTTCTTTATGCTACACTCCTAATGAATAAACTGACATTTTTAGTGCAAACGGGAGAACCCACAACTGTTGTGGGTTTTCCCGTTTGCACTAGAAATGTCAGTTTATTCATTTAGAGTGTAGTAGAAAGAAAAGCGGTATTTCTGAAAAAAAGTAGATGTTACCTTTTCGCATAGACCGATTCATTTAGTTGTTCGTTTAAAATCAGTGTGTTGTTGCGTTGTTTATAAATTTTCAACTCTTCGTACCTGATAATTAGATTTCCCTTTTGTAGCCTATGTAATATGATTAAATTGCTGTGAATATCAGTGTATGGGTGTTTCTTTTCCGTTAAGTGTTGTGCACAATTAGATTTAAAAATATCGTTTGGTCGGGTGTATTTAAGTTCCTCTGTGTGTTCTTTAAATCTTACTATGAATGAACGTCCAGTTTGGCCGATATAAAATTTTGAACAATCATTACAAATTAATTTGTATATACCACTATCTTGTGGTTGTGTTTTTTGCTATACATATTTTAATTTTTTGTTGAATTTTATTGCTGGTTTTAAACGCGATGTTGTATTCATATTTTTGTAAAACGTTTTTCATAATATTGCAGGTAGTTTGGTTTGGTGACATATTGTTTTCTGGTTTTATCTTCAGTAGATAGATTTGATAAATTTTGTAAATATATTTTGTTTTTAATTTTGGCATTAAATTGTGGATCATATTTTCCGGGTATCCATTATTGTTGGCAATATATTGTATCGTATTGTATTCATTTTCATAATCACTGGCAGTCATCTGGATATGCTTGAGACGGTGAAGCATATGACGATAAGCGGCGATTTTATGTAGAAACGGATGATGTGATGAATGGTGAATAATGTGATCCATTTGAGTTTCTTTTCTGAATATTTTGAATACGTGTCTATGGTCTATATTTTGGATGGTTAAATCTAAAAAATTTAACGTTTTCTCTGACTCTACTTCCAGCGTAAATTTTATGTTTGTGTGAATGTTGTTAATATATCGGTATAAATGATCCAATTGCCTGACAGAACAACCTCTGAATAGCATTAATATGCTTCACCATCTCAACCATATCCGATGACTGCCAGTTATTATGAAAATGAATACAATACGATACAATATATCGCTACTGCTATCGGGTGAAAGAAATATGATTTTAATGAAACCCATCGAAAGTGTGTATTTAATGAAACATCTTTGTATAGAATGAATAATGTTAATAATATAATGTTACCTTTTTCTATAACTTCTTCTATTAGCGAACAACTCATAAATAGCTTTCGCAATTTTCTGTCGCCGCAAAGTGCTTAAATACTATATTTTGATTTTAATTGGGTTCTTATTAATTATTTTAATGATCGTAAGAAATACATATGTGTAGTGTTTGGTGAATAAAAATATGTATTATTAAATTTAAAAATATTGATAGGCTTATGGTTTAAAATATTTTCCAAATTGACAAATTTATATGATTTATCAATATTATAGCTTTTATATAAGATTAAGTTTTCGGAGTACCACATTTTTATTAGAGTTCCATAAAATACTGCTTTATTATATGATTTATTAACAAAAATCGATTGAACTAATAATATTTCAGCATTTTCGTTTTCGTCAATATTAAATAATATGGCATTGCTTTCTTTATAAACGGTATTCAGATAATTTTTTTCGTAACGAATGTAAATTCACTAGGGATACTAACACAAAATAGTTCTTTCGAAAAATGGTCAATTTGATCACATACTATAAACGACTTAAAACGATCTTCATGACAGGTTGCTTGCATATTTTGGTGTGTGGTGTGTTGAATCCTTAAGCTTTTTTAAGGAATAATTTGGCCTTTATCGCGAATTTAAAATTAAAAACCACTTGAATTAACTTTGTTTTATTTAGTAACAGTGATGGAAAACGTTATTTGTGTAACGTTACACAATAACGTTATGTTATTAATTATAATAATTTATTATAATTTTTTTTTTAAATTTATTATTTTTAATTTTTTTTTTATTTTTTTTTTTTTCATGTCATAACGTTTTTGTGTCAAAAGGTTACATAATTCGTCGGCTACACAAAAATATTAAAAATTAATAACGTTACACATAACGTTATGGTAACGTTACACATAACGTTATGTAGTGTGTTAAACGTAACGTTTTCCATCACTGTTTAGTAACAATTAAAATTTTGTACAATTTTATTGTTTATAATTTCTGTTTTTATTGACCAAAAAGCGAAAATTAATTGAAATGTTAACAAAAAGCAAAAAAAAAAAGAAAATTTTATTTTATTACAAAATTGACAGTCAAAAAAGGTTTTTTATGGTTTATGAAATATGGCAATTATTATATACATACATGCTATATTAACCGGTAATGACAATTAACAGAGGGTGTGTTTATTTTTTCATCTATTCCGAGTGTAACAAATACATAAATTACTGGACTAAATTGAAATCTTGATAATTTTGATGCTGAATATTCATCAGTGTGCTTGGACAAAACCACTCGAATTTTATAAAATTCTTTAAATTTGTTTGAATGATCATGATCGGTTAAAATTATAAAATGTTTTAAATTATGTTGAAAATAAATCCAAATATGTTTAATTTGATTTTAAAAAGATGTCGAATTTTATATTAAGAAGCTTATCCAAATCTATTTGCAAAATGCACTAAATTCTTTATGACTAACGTTTAGTATGTCTTGTGAAATCATTAAAACGATTTGCAAAATATTGAGAAGTGAAAAACTTTAAATTAAATAGAAAACGTTCAATTTATGTGAAACGAGGAACTTAAAGCAAAATTGGCTTCTAATTTATTATTACAATGACTTTAGAATTGTTTTTGTTTTCCAACCCATGTTTCATGCCTGGTACAAAAAAAAAACGGTTCCGCATTTACGATGCTGGATAATCTTATCAACCAACAAAACTTTTTTAATCATCCAATAGTCATCAATATTAAATATGCATACATACTGCATATTTTGCTGATCATCAAAAGTATATAACCATTCAATTATCTATGTACATACTTACACAAACATTTGTTTTTAAACAAATGTTTTTACGTACTTTTAAAGCTGTTACGCGTTTAATTTATTTGTATTTAACCCTTTTTATATATTATCTTTTCTCTTATATATATATGTACAACAACTAATGTAAAATAACGTTGTCAGTTTGGTTTGTCAAGAAAATCGAGATTCATTCGAGTTTCAACCTTTGCGTTTGCACAAAAATTAATAAAATCAGAAATATTATAACGTTTGTAATTTGTAGTGTCTTTCATTTAATTTGTTGTTATCCAAATTCGCTGGATATAATCATTAAATCTGGAATTGTGGAATATTCTTCTAATTCTCATAAAAGATCGAGCAGTTCTATCAAACATCGAGTCAACTGGATCCATTAACAACATTCAACATTTTATATGGTCCTTCGAGCCGGATGCAGTTGGTTTAACGGTTTGACATCAGCGATCAACAAAACTTAAGATAAGTAAACGTCTTTTTTTCCTAATTAAAATTAAAATTATATAGTTAAACATTTAAATTCATATTTGAAATACGGCTGTGAAGTTTTCAACAAAATCAGAAAAATAACAAAACATGGCGGCACAAAATTTGTTATTGACAAAATGTTGTTTTGACCCATTTGTTATTGATGATCAATCGGTTTATTGTAGATGAAACTCTCATCTACAATAAACCGATTGATCATCAATAACAAATGGGTCTCGGTCATCGTATTCACATGGGGTTAATTTTATTTGATAACCCTTATCATAAGCTAACTAGCCATATATCTCACATTCCTGAGACATCTCTGTATTTCGGCCAATCCATAAGAAAGTGAACGTTAAATATATTATCTGAATTGCTAGCTCGTCAATTAATAATTTTTTCATTAAATATGTGAATTATTCAATTAAAAAGGAAATTTTATTCAATTTTTATTATGGGTCGAAACGAAATTTTGAAAAATGTCTTACATTGCTTTTGCCAAGTATACTAATACATGCACATTTTTTTTGTTATTTAATTTTTCTGTTATTTCGACAAATTTTGTGCCGCCATGTTTTGTTATTTTTCTGATTTTGTTGAAAACTTCACATCCGTTTTGAAATAGTGCGTGATATATTCAAAAATTATTGCTCTATATTATTTATTGCTCTATTTAATTTAAATAAATCTTTATTATGTCAAGATTCGTAAGGCAATTAACTAAACTAAATGAGCGATTATGTAAAATTCAAAGCTATGCAAATTCAGCGGGCGATAAGGATATAACGGACATAACAGTGAACATTGAAATACTAGCTGAAATATGGACTGATTTTCGTTCAATTGCTTCTAGCCTGCCCGATGATGGAGAATGCGTTACACTAGAAACTGAAATCGAGAAAAATCATAAAACCATCAGAGCCACGTTATTGAAATTGCAACTGAAGCAAAGCAATATTAACCCAAAAGTGGAGGAATCTAATCCGATTTTAAAAGAGTTAGTTGAGCAACAACGTACATTTTTAGAGCAATGCTCTTTGTTTGCTGATACTAATAATCGCACTGGGAATAAAACAACGGGAGATGTTAAGCTTCCCAAATTATCCATAACAACTTTTGATGGAACTAATTACCACAATTGGCCAGCTTACAAAGATTTTTTCTTAACAACAATTCATAAAAATTCTAACTTAAATAAAATTCCAAAATATCAATACTTAATCCAAAGTATGAAAAGAAAGGCACTAAAATTAATCGATGGATTGACGCTTTCTAACGAGACCTACGATGAAGCATGGGAAAAATTAAATTCTCGGTACAATAAACCAGATCAAATAGCCTTTTCATACATTAACTCGTTTATTAATGAACCATCAACAACAAGGTCTTCGGCGTTAGAAGTTCGAAGAATTGACGAGTCAGCCGATGAAGCAATTCGTGGCCTACGTGCTCTAGGTAAGGAAGCAGAAAAAAGGGATATATGGGTAATATATTTGTTACTGAATAAACTAGATCCCGAAAGCAGACTACTTTGGTCAAGAGAAGCTACAGGGTCCACGATGCCCACTTTAGAAGCATTTTTTAAATTTCTAAATAATAGGACGGCTGAACTGGAAAGCGCACAATTACCATCAAAATCGTATTCCACGTCAATCAAACCTGTATGGGTACACAATTCCACCCTACATCAATGTATTAAATGTTCACAACAACATTTCTTATATCGATGTCCAGATTTTAAGCAATTATTTGCAACAACTCGCACTGAGTTCGTTAATCAAAAGCAGCTGTGCCATAATTGTTTGAATTCTGGACATTTAACAAATAATTGTACATCCAAATATGTGTGTCGCTTATGCTCCATGAATCATCACACTTTGTTACACAATCAAAGAAAACTTAATTTTTCTGATCCGAAATTAGCCGAAGCCGGTTCATACCACATATCGCCAGAACAGCCCGACGTGTATTATCCACCAGCGAATATACACGAACCTTCTCCTGGTAATTATTTCTATCCGAAATCAATTTCGAATATCTCACAAGGCATATCACAAAAGCAATTACCAATCACCCAAGATAAAGCGATGACTGATTCATCTTGTGATATCAAACAGCTATCAACTCAATGCAGAATCATTCAACATCCAAACTCCAATCAACATTTTTGTACCAATCAACTAAGAAACTTCAATCAACAAGAATGTCCTAATCCATAATTAAACTTCAATCAACAATCCGTTTCCAACCACTCCAATCAACAAACAAATTTCAAGTTAAATTTAAATTAAAATTTAAATTTAAATTAAAATTAAAATTAATAATTAATATGAAATTTAATTTGAAATTGTAATTGAAATTGAAATTCTATTTTTTCATACATATGTATGTAACTCCAAAAGGAACACAAATTTTTTTCAATTTTTTGAAGAGCTGTATCTTTGTAAAATACGGTCTTACAGAGATGAAAAGAAAAGCATTTTAAAGCTTCAAATCTCTAGTTTTGAGATTTTAAAGCGGAAAATTCTTGTGAGATACCGTTATCACAATCATAAGAAAGAGCGCGAAAAAAAATAATTCGATTTGGATCGGGATCGGGAAATTGTTCTTAAGTTAAACCAATGCATTGGTCGGTTAGCCTGTTAATTAGGCGTAAATTTAATTTCTATCTGGTCTCTCTATGGCAACTTTTTGCTGAGATATCTGACTTTTAATCAAAAAAGATGCTTTGGTCTTTGATCATCGATATCTCAGCAACCAATGATTGCACAGTAAACTCTAGGGCAGCCTTAATAATTTGAGTAACTTTACTACAAGACCATTTAATAATTAGTTGAGAACAAATTTTTGTTTACCCTCAATACTGATTTGAAAATAGCACAAAAAAACGACTTTTTAGGTTGTCTTATTAAATCTACCGTTACTTTACAAATATTGATGAAAAGACTAATGTTGCCAGGCCATTTTTCAGTTAAATGTACCACTAATAGCCCTGTTTTATTTTTATATTGATCCATCCAACCGTTTTTCCGAACAGATTGATTAAAGTTTCATCCAAAATCATTTCAGAATCCCATTTCCATCGTGGATACAAAATTTCATTAAAATCGGATAAAAATAAAAAATAGCCAAGTTCAATAATAATTTTTCATATTGCAGAACTTTATTTAATTAGGGTAGTTAAGGGACCCTAATTAAATAAAGTTCTGCAATATGAAAAATTATTATTAAACTTGGCTATTTTTTATCCGATTTTAATGAAATTTTGTATCCACGATGGAAATGGGATTCTGAAATGATTTTGGATGAAGTTCTGAAAAATGGCCAACTATCTAACAAATCAGGAGTTACTATGGAAATAAAATAAATAAATAAATTTCAAATTACGAAATTATGAAATTCAAATTCAAATAGAAATTATGAAATTGAAATTAAAATTGAAATTGAAATTGAATTGAAATTGAAATTATGAATTTCAAATTGAAATTATGGAATTGAATTTATGAAATTGACATTAAAATTGAAACTAAAATTGAAATTGAAATTATGAAATTGAAGTTGAAATTGAAGGTGAAACTGATATTGAATTTGAAATTTAAATTTAATTTGAAAAGTCAATGTTCAATTTCGTTTTATAGAATGAAGCAGTTTCCCCAGTTGTTGAAAATAAGTCGGCCCTTAATTTGCTATTTGACGCAATAATGCTCTAATACACAAGAAGTATCATTGCCTCAAAATTATATGAAAATATTTAACATAATTAGTTGCCTAGGCCTCAGCAGAGTTTTTATTTATCCATGCGGGGTTTTAAATGAAAGCAGAAGATATTGCAAATATACCAAGTTCTGGGTGGAAATTTATTAATGGGCGCTTATGAAACCGGGTGGGATAAGATTCCCTACGATTTTATGAACAAATTTTTGGACCACTTCCGAGACGTGATGGAGACGTAATAACAATGTTTCAACGGTTCAAAAATTATAAGTGACTCAATCACTATTTAGTTAGTCAAAAATAATTGTAAATTTAATTGATTTACTAATTATTTTTAAATTTGTCTGGAAGTTATTTATGAAATTTATATCAAATAAAACGTTATTTATAATTGAATTAAATAAGAAAACAAAAAAAAAATCCAAAAATATATTAAAATGATTATTAAATTAAAATGTTTTCTAAAACGTATCTCAAACGATCATATTGAAACAATGGTTTCAGGTGATGTAAAAATTGAACTACTTAATTCAACTCAAATTGCCCATCGTTCCCATATAGAAGTCTAGCAAGATTAGCATCTGATTATGCAGTCCAAAATTTTGAAAATACAAGATAATACAATTCGACCCCATTTTAATAGGAACTGTTTAAGTGTCCAAATATTTAACGGTTTGGAGATGTGGAACCATTTTTGGACTACCATTTCAGCCCTTTATAATACAGGGGAGATAGTTTGTCCGACTTTACAATCAAAATCGTATAGATACTTCTCTAAAACTCGAATTATATCATCAATATCTACCACAATTAATTATCTTTACTAACCAAAAAAATGTATACTTATTATTTGACCAAGCAGAGCTTTCAAACTCTATTCCATATCTAAAATTTGATCTTTTTCTGATTCTTATCAACTCGTACATTACACTAGAATTTAATGCCAACCATAACTTATATGAAAATTCACCATCTACGAATTTGCTCCTTCAGCCATGTGTATGGTATAACATATACAAAAAACCAATTAATTTTTATCTCAAAATACTGACAACAAGGATAAAATGTCGAAAAATCAATTAACTTTTCAAGTTAATACCAACAACAAATTACAGCGAAAACTATTTTTGGGGTTTTAAAAAATAAATTTGAAAAATTTGAAAACCATTATACAAAGCACACAGAGAAAAAAAAATTGAAAAAAACTTTTTATTTTGTCATTATCCTTCTATATATATATGATGCCCATGCCTAAACCCGAATATCCATACACATTACACATAGATGTATATATGTATGTACAAAAGAGTAAAGCCGAACAAACAGAAAAGTCAATATGACATGAGTTGCATGTTGAAAGAATTTCTGATGTTTTGTTGTTGTTGTTGTTGTTATCCCTATATATAGGATTAAAACACAAACCAGCAAGAATAATGATATTGAAAACAATAATAACATGTAAAAGGATTAACATAAATGTTATATTTTGACCTTTTAATCCTTATGATTACTTATATCCTTTATTTTTCTATAATCTTATATCCTAAATACAAAATATTTTTTTTTTTCAATTTCTCCTTTTTTATATTTTTGTGATTGTGTGTGCGGATGAGGCGAATTGATTAGTCGTCGTTCTTGTCGTCATGGTTTGGGGTTAGAATAAAATTTAACAAGAGTTTTTTTTTTTGGTGCTTACATCTATTGATTTGAGATTATTTTGTGTAATATACGTACGAGTACGTTTAGGTTAAAATTGTATGCTATTTAGATTTCATCGGGTTTAGATTTTTTTTTTTTTTTTTTTTGGATTTCGTGAGTGTTATTACAATAAGGCTTAATATAGATAAAGCGAAATGGAATTGTCCTAATGGTGTGCGATATGGAAAATATCGTAATAAAAATTGTGTATTTACCATTTATATGAGGCCGATTATGGAAAGTATGTATATTCGAGATTAAGGTAAATACATAGTCGGTCAAGCGAATTTATACATATTTGGTCGTCGTTTGCCACATGTTATAAATTTATGTGAGCTGGGTTTTAATTTGACATTTTTATGCGGCGGCGCTCAGAAATCCGGAAAATTTATGTATAAGCCACTTAATTTGTTTTTTTTTGTGATTTATGAATCAAGATATTCATACATTGTTTATATACATATTATCGGTGTGTACATATATATTATGCTCATCTTAAGCAACCTTGAAAGCAGTAGTTGCTTATATACGGCGTACGAAGAAATTTACATTTTTCCCTGTTTTATACAAACTTATACATAATTTGTTGTATTTTATGGCACAATAAACGCAAAAATTAAATTAGCTTGAAGCAACCAAACATAAAATAAGCTTGTGGAAAGAACACAAAAAAAATTATGTTTTAACATTCACGTTAATAATATAATAATACACTTGTTTTATTTTAATTAATTCAAAATATTTGAGGGAACTTAAAGTTAATTTATTTCGCTTGGAGCAGATTTTTTTTTTTTTTTTTTTGTGTATCCTATCAACGAATCACCTGTTATATGTAGTTTCCAAGACGACAAATTCTCATTATGATTATTACTTAATCTCATATACCATATTAGCGATTCAAATCAGAAGAAAAAAAATATTTTCCCTCTTAATATCGTTATTAAAAAGTTCTAAATACATTGTATACCCTCCTATTTATGTATATAATAGAAAATCGCCATACTGCCACCAAAAGCTTTAAAAACAACTTTATTCTTATTGATTATGCTAATCATTTTCATTTGTATATATATATATATTTGTTTATATTCTACTATGAATAAGAATAATTTTAATTTTTTTTTGGTTTTCCAGATTTAAAGCTTTTCATAGAGAAGAGAATCGGTCGTAAGAAGTAGATATACAAGAACAAAAATTCAAAAAAGCTTTCGTAAAAATTAAAATAAATGTGGTATGGCTTTTGCTAGATAGGTATTCTACAATATAATCATTGTTGTTATTGTTCTATAGAAAAAAAAAATTTTCATTAAAATAATGAAAACTTCTCTTATTTTTAAGATAAACAACAACAAACAACAACAACAGTAAATAGTAATAATAATAAAGGTAAGTAAATAAGTCGTAATGATAATAATACGAAAATGAAGAAGAAAACTAAAATTAAATTGAAAATAAAAATAACTTATTTTTGGTAACCCTGAATAGGATTATGTTAACGATAATGTAAATATCATATTAACACCACTAATGCGTTATAGGGTTTTATGTTACATAGAAGACTATACCATAGTGTACATACATATATTGTAATTATTCGATAATAATATTTAATTTTATTGATAACACACAAGAAAATATCGAATATTTGTTAGATAAATTCTTATATTTGTTGTTGTAAAGACATCCTTTTATATTATTACACTCCAGCATTCTTAAGTAAATTTTATATTCGATATTGCATTCAAATAAGAAAATATTTGTTTGGTAAACAAAAAAAAATTATCTCTTACTTTAGTTTACATAAGAAGGAATTACTTTCCAACAAAAAATAAAAATTTATCTCTTTATTGATAAATATTTACTAATTTTCTCCATCTTTAAATTTTATCTGAAATATTTGATTCAATTATGTTAAATTACAACAGCATGAAAATAATTAAATTGGATATACCTAATACGGATTAGGGGGAAGTCATTAAGAATGAGGAAAATATATTTTTGTATATGGTATGGCCATAATATGACTTAAGATTCAAATTCAATTAACGTACAGGGTAGCCCTCAATCTTTGGCTAAAACAAACAAAGAATATTGATACTCTTCACATTGTGTTAAAAAATTTAGTTTTTGTTTGGTAATATATTTTATTAATGGAGATGGATATTTTAACATATATAACATAATATAGTTTTTTTTAATTCAGTAAAATATAATAAAAACAACATAATTGGATTCGCATTTCTTGATGTATGCCAAACTGTGGCGAATATTTATATCTCTTGAATTCCCCGCCAGCGTACCGATCGCAGAAATTACAAAATCGTCTATGAATTTGGCTAGTTTTCGAACTTGCAATTTTTACGTTTCTTTTCACTCACTGCTTGTATTGCTGACTATAGCTGGTAAACCCGGTGTAACCTGGGAAAATATTATTAAATATTTATGGGATTACCAAATTATAAACTATAGCGGATGAAAGCTTATGAATGAAAAAAATATTTCAGCCATTTTCTGGAAATTTATTTACTCAGTGTTATTTAGTAAATATAATAGACCGTAACATCTTTGAAGTTTTGAAGTTAATTGAAGTCCTAGGATGTGCTGGCTTAGAGATCCACCGCCACAAATGTAACACTCTCATCAGAGATCCACATTTGAATTCTGTCCCACCCTCCAGTGTAATACTAACCTGGTATAAGTTTTATCCGCGTCGATTTAATGCGATACTTGGGTAATCATCTGACCTCAGGTCAAAATCGGCCGTATACCATCCAAAGTTGGTGTCGTCTGGTAATCAGCATCGCTCGGCAGAAGCGACTTTTTATTAACAAAGGGAAAATGCCTTTCATCTTTGTACCCTTGATTATTTATGGTCGGAAAATGGCCGCAGCCACTCATGCAAACCGTCGCCGATTGAGGGAGTATGAGTTTTTTTTTTTTTCTAAAAGTGCTAGCCTAATTCAGCACAAATAAGCCTAGCACCCAACGCATATTATATGGTAAAACCATTACCAAAAGGACCAAAGTACACAAAATAAATTACTGGGGTCACATTCACAGTCGTGGTCCAAACCATATTCTAAGCACCGCGTTGAGGTACACCGCTGAACCAAAACAACCAGGACGTTCTCCTTTTACCTGGAATGGGGTGGTGTATAGCGGGGGAGAAACTATGTGCTCAATATTTAATTTTAAGGTTTAAATTTTATTACGATAAGTATTAAATTATTTATGATAGCTCTTTAGAGTTCCAGTTTTTATTTTTCTCGCAGTTACAACTTTAATGCATCGCTTTGTAGCGCCAGTTATCGACTTCCGCTTTCTTTATAAATATTTCTTATTTTATTCTTATGCTACCTTACATGACTTTTACTTGCAGTAAATATCTAATTTTTTTTTTTTTTTTTTTTTTTTTTTTTTTTTTTTTTTTTTTTTGTAGATGAAAAAAACCTTCAAAAGGCGAAGAGCGGAGCTACACTCCACCCAACAGTGTGAGACTTGACTCACTAAAAAAATCACCTACATACCACGGAAGACCCAAACCGGAACCGCTTCCGCATTACTTCGGTCTGGCCCGCACTGCTGATATCCCTCGTCCCCCTATTGCATCCTATGGATCCGCTAAACAACCCTCCTCCCTCTTCCGTAGCAATATCGTCTCTACATAAAAGGCTACTGCCCTCCATGCCTCTTCCGATTGAAGCATTACAACCACCACTGTTTCCGGCGTTACCTCCCCCACTAGTGAAGTGAGTAGCCTCCGTTCGATCAAGAATCCATCGCACCAAAAGAAAGTGTGGCATACGTCGTCCCGCGCCTCCGGGCAGTACAAACACTGAGGGGATCTCAGCTTTCCCATCCTGTGGAGGTAGGCCCTGAAGTACCCATGCCCCGTCAAAAACTGGCACAAGAAAAAATTTACCTCACCATGCCCTCTGTTAATCCATGGACGAAGGACCCTGATCAGTCTGGCTGTCCATCGGCCCTTATCCGTCGTCTCCCATCTACGCTGCCACGCCTCCATGGTTTCGACCCTAGCTCTGGTTGCAGCCTCCTTCCTCCCTATGTCCGCGCTCCGCAGATATATCTCCCGCCGCTCCTGTGCCAGCAGGTCGATCGGTATTACTCCGGCAACAGCTAAAGCGGCAACATCGGATATCGTTCTATAGGCACATGCCATTCTCAGTGCCCCTTTCCTCTGAGTTGATAGCATTCGCGTCCGATACTTCTGGTGGGTCATAGCGCCAGCCCAAATCTCTGCCCCATATAATAGGATCGACTGCACCACTGACATAAGGACCTTTCGCCTACTAGAACGTGGTCCCCCCACATTGGCCATCAGTCTCCCCAAAGACCCAGTAACTACCGCCGCCCGCTCACACACCTCTCGGATGTGCTCCCCATAGCTTAGACGACTGTCCAGTGTGACTCCCAGGTATCTTGCTGCTCCCCTCGTGTGAATCACCTCCGTACCCATCGTCATGGGAATAATAACAGGTATCCTGCTCTTGGTAAGCATGACAATCTCCGTCTTGGGAATTGCCAACTTCAGCTCGTGACCTTCCATCCAGGCGTTTATTCTCCTCATCACCTGGTTGATCCTAAACTGGGCCAGCTCAGCACCTCTAGCCGTTATTACCACGGCGATGTCGTCCGCATAACCCACCAAGGATACATCGTCCGGCATTTCAAGCCGGAGCAAGCCGTCGTACAGTACGTTCCACAGGTCTGGGCCAAGAATCGAACCCTGTGCCACCCCGGCAGTAATCTCTTTTCTTTCAACCCCACTTGCCGTCTCATACAATAACCTCCTGTCCCTCAGGTAGTCATACATCACCCTCAATAGGTAATTCGGAACCTCAAATGACCGCCGCAGCGCCCCTAGTATATCCTCCCATCTCGCTGAGTTAAAGGCGTTCCTAACGTCAAGAGTAACGAGGAACACCAATGGTCTCGTCCGGTGGCTCGCTCTCTCTCCCCGAGCAACCGCGCTGGTTACCTCCATAATGGCATTGATGGATGAGTGACCTTTCCGAAAGCCATGCTGCCTTGGAGAAAGACCACCCGCAGCTCTTATGGCTGAGTCCAGCCTTATCTTCAACAGTTTCTCCAACAATTTCCCCATCGTGTCAAGCATACAAAGAGGCCTATAATTCGACGGAGAGTCAGGATTCCCTCCTTTACCTTTCTCGACCAACGCGAGCCTGGCTACCTTCCAGCGTGCAGGGAATACTCCCGCTACAAGGCAAATATTATATAATTTGAGCAGTAGCTGTGGGCAACCCCCGTTCACAACCTTCAATACCTCTCCGGGAATGCCATCGGGTCCTGGGGCCTTCTTGTTTTTTAAGGATGCCACCGCATCAGTCAGCTCCTCCTCCGTGAATACAGGGACAATATTAACCTGCTCTGGAGTATCCTCTTCTGTCCTCAAGGCATGGGTTGGGAACAGTGTATCGACGATGTTTCGCATCACCACTGCATCCATCGAGTTGCATAAGTTCATGGAACCCAGTCTGCCCGTGACCAACTTGTAACCCTTGCCCCACGGGTCAACATCCACCTCATGGCAAATATTCTGCCAACATCGAACCTTACTAGCTCGTATGGCAATACTGAGCTCTTTCTTTGCCACCCTATATTGGTCTGATCTGCTTACTGCATCACTCCTATTTTGTGATCGTTGAGCCCTTCGCCTTAGTTTTAGGGCGTTCCTCCTAAGCTCCGCAATTTCGTCCGTCCACCAATAGGCCTGTCGTCTTCCACTCCACTGTTTTCTCCGCGGCATTACTGCGTCGCAGGCTCGCTGGATAAGCTGCACGATTTCATCAACCTTAGCCTCGACATCACTCCTGGTTATATTGCCCTGCAGAATCGGTAGACCATTTCCAAGGTTTGCCTCCAAAAATGAAACCAGTGCTCCTCCCTCCAGCCTACTCGTATTCCAACCACGTGGATCCTGGATTCTCGTAAATATCTAATTACTATTGTATATTGTGTTATAATTAATTTATTTGTCTAGATTAAGACTTGATAAGAGTTACCAAAGTTCAGAAGAGGTAGGGAAATCGTAGTAGTTAAGAAGTGCGAAATTATCAATTATTGAATCTAAGTGATGCAGAGATATTAATTTGAATTGGTTACAGGGATACACATTTAAATTTAAATTGGTTTTCAAGTTTGGACAAATAAGCAGTATTTAAAAAAGCTGACTAAAATCGTCTTATTATTAAATAAATTTGTATTTGATTATATTACTTTATAAAGTTTAAATTAAGGAAAATGAAGCAGCTTATAGGCTGAGGCTACAGAAATGATCAAGTTCTTAATCAGTTAGGCTAGGAAGCAGCATTTAGTACGATCTAATGGTTAGGTATTGCATACTTAGTTAGTATGCCTCTTTTCACTTCATATTCTTTTTTAATACTTTTATTAAATCTACACCTAAAGAAATCAAGTGATTTAAAGGAAGAGGACACAATAACTATTGACAGCGGAATCAACTCTTAATTTCCAGAAATTAATCCAGAAAGATAAAATAGTGAATGAAAAGAGGAATTGTATCATAGATACAAACTCAATTTGTTGTACTAAAATTTAAATTTAAATTTTGTTTCAGAAATTAAATGAATTTTAAAATTTTTAGTTTGGTTTAAAATAATAGTTAGGAATATTTAACTGATTTCAGAAACTCTAAGCATCCAGCGGACATGTAGCTTAGAAATTGTATTGTATTGTGCTAACTATTTTGCCATATATATTACTGACAAAAACATGGTAACTATCGACGACTTATAGGTGCCTAAAAGCGGGTCGATTATTTAACACTAATAAACCTTACCTATCCCTCGGTTTTTTTATGTGGGAAAAGAGTGAACGATGGACCTGGCCTTCTAATGCGCTTAGGCTTGGTCGTACATTCAAATCAATCAATCAATCAAT
Organism: Tipula helvola; assembly: GCA_963556165.1. Classification (NCBI taxonomy): domain Eukaryota; kingdom Metazoa; phylum Arthropoda; class Insecta; order Diptera; family Tipulidae; genus Tipula; species Tipula helvola. The sequence continues at coordinate 53,219,061 of OY744482.1, forward strand.
GTTATTTTTAGTTTTAAACTCCAATTGGGAAGGAAGCTGGGAAATAACATAATATAACATGGATTTATGATGCCAAAATAAAGGGCATTGCTCCATTTAATGTGCAATAAAATTCATTGTATGTTATTTTATTTTCCCATTTCAACATAACATACAATTTTAAATCTAGTATTTTTCGGTTTTGAATATCCAACTTTTTCTTTAAATTAATACCAACTATACATCCATGAGCTGCTCTTGTCCTTTGTTTGAAATTAGCAACGCTTGGAACGCTTATTAGTCGGAATAATTGAAATCCTCGTAATGAAGGTGCATTTTCTTTTACCTAACCACATACTTAGAAGGATATAGTATTCAGTTGTCATCAGTGTTAATTGCTAATTGCTTATGAAACAGGTTTGCCATGAGATGAGGCCCTCATGATTCAGGTAATTGAGTTCTATGTTCATAAAAATGTTTCCCTAAAGTTTATGATTAGCTTTACTTTCTTGCTACATTGTAGATACACAAGTGCTGTTATCGAAATATGTTTGACATGCTTCCAAAGGCGGATTTTTTGAATGATACCATCAACAACAATAATCATACATTCCATCATATCATAACACCATCAGACAAAATACTATCCATCATACCACCATACCATAACACAGTAATACCATCACATCACCATAGCATTATACAATAACAACATCATATCAGCATACCATTAAACCACCACACTAATATACCATGTTATCATCATACCTTCATACCATCATAAAGGCATACTACCATACTTTTATAAAATCATACTGTCAAGCCATCAAACCATTAGAACCATCACACAATCATTCCATCATACCAACGCACAATTATACCATCATACCATCTCACTATATTATCTGCATACCATCAAAACACTACAGCATCATAACATCATTCAATTAAATTATTATAATTACGATGGAATGAATCATACTAATATTTCATCAAACCACCATACCATCGTAATTTCGTAACATCGTACCATCATACCATCTTACCATCATACCATCATACAATCGACCCAACATACAGTTATACCATCTTCCATCATACCATCATAACTTCACACCATCTTACCATCACACCATCATACCATCGTACATCATCACGATCACAATCACCACCATTACCATTCAACCATCATTTTAGTTTTCATCATCACCATTAATATCTTCAACACCGTCATCATCACCACCACTATCACCGTTAAAAAAGTAATGATACAGTGTCGAATTATTTTTGATTTTCCACTAAATATCCAAAAATCATTTCAATCGGCGAAGTTTTAGAAATTCCCCCTTGGTAACTTTGGACCTGATTATAACCCCACAAGGAGAGGGTTGAGACAAAATAATGAGCTCAACATCTTGTTTCGATTTCTTTCAAAATACGTTTCTCTACACGTTTATTATACTTAAACGTATTTTGTAATGAAACAAAACGAGATGTTGTACTGATTTGTCTCTAATATCAAGTTAGAAAAATTCGTTAAAAACTATCGAAAAACGTTAACAGAACTGTTAAACAGGTTAAAGTTTTTTTTACAATAATAAATTTCATGAAATAGGTAATAACTCCACGCTTACATATGTGAAGGAAATTGATAATATTTTGGTAGAAAAGTTGACAAAAATGAAGGATCTCAGTTTACTTTTATCAATCAATTTTATTTATAAAGGACTTGTTATACAGCTATTGGATGCATTTAATAATTTTTAAATTGATATTCGTTCAGGTTCACTTAACAAATTGAAAACAGCTATTGCTATGTAGTAGCAATAGCAACCACGAGGAGTGTATCAGTTTTATTTTTGGAAGTCCTAAAAGTTATACCAGCTCGTGCGTTTTCGGGCAAGTTAATTCATTAGAAATTAATAATTATTCTTGGTTTCTGGTAGATGTCTTGAAATTTCTATTTAATTTTAGTTTGGATAGTGGAATATTTCCAGACAAGTCAAACCCCTATTTATGAAAATGGCTGATGCGGAGCAGTTAAATAATTATAGACCAATAACAATATTAAAAGTCTTTTCAAAATAATTTGAAAAAATTATAAAAAGACGATTATTTGTTATTTTGATAAAATTTACTTTTTGAATGGTAACCACTTTGGATTTATTGCTGGGATTAACGGCTAGCATAAACCTACTTTGATTGATTTATATTTTAAAAGCATTTTTGCATTCATTAACTGGTCCACTAGTTATCAAGCATCAGTTTTGGGACCTTAATTAGTTTTAATTTAGTTAATTTCTATATTTGAGATTAATATTTCACGTTACGCCACAGCATTCGCAGATGTTTTGGTATTAACATAAAAATCCCATAACTTTGCATAGCAGAACCGGTATTACAAAGAGATCTTTGCACTCTCAGCAAGCGGTTTTTCCATCACCGACTTATTGTCAATGAAAAATCTAGAATGATACATTTTGGACGACCTAAAACTACCAGTCTTCCAAACTACACTCTTTTGATGAAAATCCATCTTCATCTTATTGGTTCGATATAGTAAACGATATGTTAACGAATCAAAATATTTAGGAATTACTATTGATTCGCAGCTTGGCTAGATCCATCTCAATAATATCAACAAAAAAAAAAAAAGAAATTCTCACCGCTGTGAGGTCACAAGTTTTCTTAATTATCGTCAATTCTGCCCATGTTTTACTCTTAGGAAACTCTATAATGCACCCGATGAATTGGTCATAATGTTTGGTACATCCAGTTGGGGTGGGATATATTTTAGCAACATTGAATATCTATATGTAGTGGAAAAAAGGATCGTTAAACTAATTTACATCCATCCGATTACCACGCCCGGAATTCCTCTGTTTCGTGAACATAAATTGCTACCTCTTAGATATCCTTATGCTTTTAAAGTGTTCAAAATATTCTCGAATAATCCATGCTTATAATTTTAGAAATCCAAACAATTTTCTTGGTTTCAGGTGGAATAATGAAAAGACATAAGTGTATAATATTTTACCCTGTTAAAGTTAGCCGGAAGTTTCCAGCAAAAAGTAAAAGGTCGATAATGCAGATTACGTTATTTACATTCCAGCCGAAAATAAAAAATGTTTTGGTTATCAGCCGAAAGTAAATATGATACATGGATTATAATAAAAAATTTTGAAAATAGTCTTATGTGGGAAACTTTGTTTAACCTAATCGCTGAAAATATCTTAATATCAGAAGAACTCACAAAATTGGAATAAAATCAACCGCTAGAGTGTGTAGCGGTTCACCCAATTAAACACTACAAACTTAGCAACACATTCTATATTAAATGCTTACTGGGTTGACTTCCCCTTCATTTCTCTGCTGGACCAATCACATCGCAACACACAAAAACAAAATAAATTTAATAAAACAAAAAAAAAATTAGACATCAGTCTCGTCTCAATCTCTGTAGCGACAACACGTCGCTGGTTGCGTTGGCCGCCAACCATACAAATTATGTGCCAAAAATGGTGGTGGACATAATAAATAAATTTTGTTAATTATATAATTTAAATAATAAATAAAAACTACAAAACAAATTATAAATAAACAAACCAAATAAATTTTAATCAACAAATTAAAAATATGTAATGTTGTGGTATCATACATTAATTAATAAAATAATTACCTAACATTACAAGTGTATATCTGAAGTTGAATCATTTTTATTGGATTTGTCAATCAATAGCTATCCCAGGAAAAATATTCAGTTCAATTTTATGCTGGGAAATCTCGGAAAATTCGATTTTCCAAAAATCATTAGAAAATTTCAATTGTATAAAATCGGACTCTAGAGTAGGGCTTGTATTACCCGGGTATTTCAAAAAAAAAATTTCATTTGAAGGGTAATTGATATTGGCTAGCAATAAACCGGCACACAAAAAATTAATATTTGAGATACAAAAAATTGATAAAACGGCACAAATTAATGAGTAACAAACAAAAATTTCTGGGTATCATAAAATTAATTTTTTGGAACAAAATATAATAATTTGGCAACATTAATAATTTTTGGCACTATTGGAATGGAACACAAAAAATTATTTTTGGGCATCGAAATAAATATTCTGAGCGACAAAAATAATAAGCTGACAACAAATTTTCATAAATAAATTAATTAAAAATTAAAAAATTGAAATTAATTTTAAAATATTCTGGAAAATGCAGATTTATTTTTAAAATTGATTCGAGAACGAGAACCTTGCAGGCACAGATAAAATATTAAATAATTTGTATCGATTAAATTAAATTTTTGGTCTCGATTTTGTTTAAAAATTATTTTTTTCTGTTCCAAAATATTATATTTGTTGCCAATTTATTAATTTTATGCCAATGTTTGTCTTCACAGTATTTAATTATGTCCTTCAAAAATATTTGTTTGTATTCTCGTATATTGTTCCCAAATATTATTTGTGATGCCAATTTATTATTTTTGATGCTAATGTTTGTCGCCAAAATTTTTTTCTTGTATGCCCATTTAAATTGTCCCGTTGATATTGTAATACACATTTTAAAACATATATAAAATTATTTTATATAATGCAATACAATCATTGCAAAAATTTAAAATTTAAGAAATATAATTATTTATAAGGTTTTAATAATAAATTTTTAGCTGTTTTTTATATTGAAGAAAACTCTTTGAAGCTTTCAGTGATTCTAGCAAATTATTGTAGTTTGAAGACGAAGAGCTGGAAAACCTTATCGATTTGCACCCAAATTCGTTACTGATAGATCCACATGATATGTTAGTAGCAAATCGTGTGTCACAATGATTACAGTTATTAAATTCAAGATTAGAGAGCGCCGAAGAATCATTTAACATTTTGTACAGGTATAGTGAGATTTGATACTCATACAACGCACCTACTGGTAAACCAACTTTGGACTAGGTTTCATATAAAACTAATGATGGGAAACGTGAAGACAGCTTTAAAACAGTTTTTAAACTTTTGTTTTGCATGAGTTGACAAGATTTCAATTTGCTTCGACTTGCAGTTCCATACACAAAAATTCCATAAACAATTCTGGAGTTAATAAATGTAAAATACATCAATCTCAGTATAGATAGATCGACACACGAAAAGAAAGTTTCCTTGTCAATCCTACTAACGGAGCCATTTTACTACAAATGGTTTTAGTGTGTTCAGCCCAAGACATATGCGTGCCAAAAGTTACTTCTAAGTACTTGAAAAACTCAGCTCTATCAACTAAAATGTTATTTATAGTAAAATAAGACAAATTGCTAAAACTTTTATGTGGGGAATGAAAAATCATAAATTCAGATTTATGTAAATTGAAATATATATAGTATGCTTCATATTATTATGTATTGTCGAAGGGTCCTTTATTTCATAAAATACTACAGTATCATCTGCGAAAATTCGAATTAATCCTTTTAAAGTTAATAGCGAGATATCTTTAATAAATATCAGAAACAGCAACGCACCTAGCACACTGCCCTGGGGCACTCCATAATTCACATTTAAGACAGCACTCGTGGAATTTATCTAGAAGCAACTTGTGATTAACCGTGTCAAAATCTTGCTTTAGATCATGAAAGAGAGCTCCAACATGTTCCTTTCGATCAAAGGCATTATAGATCACGTTAGCCATTTCGACAAGGGCCAACTCAGTACCCGCACCTTCCCTAAAACCATACTGATCTGCATAAAAAAAGTTTAAACTGTTAAGGAAACTTCTAAACCGTGAGTTCAGTATTTTTTCAATTATTTTGTCAAATACAGACAAAGTCGAAATAGGTCTGTAGTTAGAAGCAAGATACTTATCACCATCTTTAAATACAGGCACAACTTTGGCAACTTTTAGAATATTAAGATATTCACCAGTTTCAAGACTTGTGTTTGTTAATTTCGCTATAAGTTCCGAGAAGGATGTGACCAAAACCAAGTTACGAATGTTATGTGGCCCATCTCCTTTACCACTATCCAGAAGACAAACAATATTACAAATTTTCAGGGTAGTAGGGGTTAGAAATATTGAATCTGGATTAAGGCACAATGTTCCAAATTTATAAATATCTCTATGTGAACAAAATAGTCATTGAATTTATTGACAATATCAGAGATAATATTTTAGATCATTAACCACAATAGTTTGGATCTCAGATTTATGATTATTTCTATTTAGAAACAGATTTAAATTTTTCCATAAATTTTTCTGGCTCACGTTACTAAATGTATTTTCATAATACTGTTTCTTTGCATAGTACTTCTCAGACTTGATTTTCCGATTGAGAGCACTACGTAAATCATGAATATCTACGTTATACGTGGGTCTTACTTATGCCTCTTTAACGTGTTATTACTTTTTCCCATCAGTTTCCACAAGTTGTATGTCATCCAAGGACATGAGTTAGTCTTTAAATTAGCAACAACACTCCTAATCATAGTGAATTTGTCAATTAACTGGTTATACTTATCAATAATTAGTTTAAAAATCTCGTCCGGATCAGTAATATCAACATTCGTAGCCGCAATTTATGCCTGTAAAATTTGGCCTTGAAGTGGTGGTGCTAATATTATTAAACCTCCAAACAACATGATCAATGATATTGTTACTAATTGACCTAGTAGCAAACGTATTGGTAACAATCATTCCCACTCACCAAACTATATTTGTAGTCAGAAACATTAACGGAACATCCCCAACAATAATTGTGCCCGTTTTGCTTATATCTAAACCATCCAAAAAACTTCAGAATATTTCAACATCTGAATTAGGTGGTAGTCAATAATTTAGTTGATGAATAATCAGTATAAGCTCGATTCATATAAAATGAAAAGGGAATTGATTACCATCACACCATACGACATTAAATTTCACGTTATTTTTCACAAAATTAGCTAGACCACTACATGACAAGAGAAGATACTCCGAAAATTGTTTAGTTGAAACGAGATAGTGTTGGTACTCTTAACCCATGTCTCACTAAGCACAATAATATCAATATCTTCATTCAACCTCTCACTAAATATAATAGCATCATCAGCGATGCAGTTAAATTTAAAGTTAGAACCGAAATGCTTAACTCATGAAAGGTACGATGTACCAACTTACACAACAAATAACAATAAGATAAATGACACAACTCCTTAATGTAAATATTGAAACGTAATCTAACTTTTAGAAAGATCAAATGGCACTTATATGGGATAATAAACCTCACTTCCATTTGTCGCTTAACTTTCTCAATAAGATTTGGTTGTTCTTTACCCACAAATATTGGAACCGGAGTAAATTTTTGATATCTTTCCCTTTTCCATATAATTTAGCCTAATGCTTGGTAAAATTGTTCATAACCAAGATCCGTTTGTTCTGCGAGAAAACTGTTCTGTTCGGCGACGGTTCAATTGTTGATAACTCCAGATCAGTTAACATCAACGTCTTATTTGCGTAATATGCTTTCAGTATTTCAGCTTTACTAATATTGGTTGAAAGATTAACAACTAGCACATCATTCGATAACTATTTTTCTTTCGTGTAAATAATACACTTGACGCTTAATGGAAATTTTGTTCAACCCCTAATTTTGTGAACATGCACGACATAAATTTGGTGTCGGCAATTTTTTTCGGCAATCCTGAAATAACTATGCTGTTAGCTTTTGCATGCTGCTCAGCTTTATCAAACTCAGCTTCCAGTTTATTTACACGATATGCCAGCTTTTCGTTCACACTCACAACATTAGAAAGTTTGGTTTTAAGTCCTCCAATAATGCTTCTATTTTTGAAATTCATGTCATCCACAGAAGCAGCATGTAGCTTTCATATTTTTCAATTTCAATAATTGTGGTTTTTATTCCCTGTAGCATTTTCATAACATCAGAAAAACTTGGATTGTCAAATTTCATTTTGTCAAGGTTAGTGTTAGTCTCAGAATCAGGAGCAGGACATATACCCAACGATTTTCTACCACGATTTTTACATTGGGAACATCTGCATGTAGCAGAATCAGATTTAATTGCTTGAAATAGCTCATTTGAGGGGTTTCCACATTTAATATGTATTGCCGCTGGACAATCCACGCACCGCACACCAGGGAACTTAACGCCCGTGTTATGTTTGAAGATGTATTTTATTGATGTGGCTTGTCACATCAATAAAATAATCAATAAAGAATACAACATCAATAAAGAATATTTCCAGAGATAACACACTAGAGGCTGATTTTATTCCAATTAAAATATTTTTTTGATTTCGCGAGTTTTGAACAATTTTCCACGTGGAACTGGAGCCAAGTTATGCCTTATAAGAATATTAACAAAGACCTTCATGCTATTCATGCATCCTTAGAATTTTTAGGCTAACCGCACTACCAATTTATATCGACTTTATTTTTTATTTTCGGCTGGGATAACACAATCTGCATTACCGATTTTTTAACTTTAAGCTGAAATGGCACAATCTGCATTACCGTGGTTTGCTTTCGTATGTATACACTCTGCATTATCGACTTTTAACTTTCGGCTGGCAGCTTTCGGCTAACTTTAACAGTATGAAGATTTTACTTGTACATATATGGCATTGTACTGGTTTTATATTTTAGTAAAGCATTTACAAATTCTCTCTTCAAAGCACAAGCATGCAACACAGTATCACAATAATAATAAAATTTTAAAATCCAAACTTCAAATTTCAAATTACTTGTATAAGTGTAAGCATTTCGAGTTGATCTATGAGATTTCGATTTTATCTTTGTCCTTGGATTTGGTTTTAAAAGGGGCTTTACATTCGGCTTCGGCTTCGTCTCATTGGAGCAAGACGTGTAATTTTCAAAATTTCATATTTATAATTTTCAAAAGTTTAAATTTCAAATTCAATTTCAACTTTCTACTTACAAAATTAATTTAAAATTTAAAATTTCTCAAATTCTAAAATTTGAAAACTTTAAATGTTTGAAATTTTGTAATTTTAATTTTAAAAATTTCACGTATCGCCAATGAATTGAATAAAGCGATATTTATCAAGCGAAAGGCACAATCGAAGGCGAAGCCGAAGTCAAAGCCGGCTTCTGAACCAAAGTCAAGACAAAGATAAAAACGAAATCTAATTTCATAAAAAAACATTACGGTGAATTAGTATTCGAAGCCAAAATAAAGTCATGTCGAACTAAAAGTCAAAGATGTTGAGTTGAACTCAAACTCAAATTTAAAGTAACAACGATCAGCAAAATTAAAAGTCAAAACCGAGAATCAAACAAATTAGAAAAGTAAAATCAGAAAATTTTGAATAAACTTCACAAAGGACAGGAAAATGGAAAATCGAAAGCACTTAATTCTATCAACTGTTTTTTAAACCAAGGCTCTAATTTTTAATAAATTATACGTAATATTTTGTCATGACAATATGCTGTTACCACAAATTTGTTTTACAACCGCACCCTTTATACATCCGCTTACCGTTTAAATAAAAGCTATAAATAACATTTAGGTTTATTATATACTTACATACATACATCTTAAAGTCACCATACTGTAAATTGAAAAACCAAGGTAATAAATAAATCATAAACCAATTTTCTTATAAAAACAAAAAACTATATAAACAATTTTAAACCTGAAAATCCTTACGAAAGAAAATCAATTATTTTATACGCTCGTCTTTGTTAATCTCAAGAATTATCACCCAATATCCCAAACTCAAAACAAAAAAAATATTTTTATAACAAAATCAATATTTTTTATTATTATTTTTATGATCAACATAAAAATATTTATTTATGTTTTTTTAAATTATGATTATTTTATATAAATAAATAAGGAATACACCTTTTTGCCTAATTTTAATTTATAAATAAAAACTTTAAATTGTTTATGTAATTTAAAAGGAAAAATAAAAACAAAACAAAATAACTTTAATAAAGAATATTCAAATTTAATTAAAATAAAATCTCGTTAATAAAATAAAGTTTTATTAGTTTTGATAATCTAAATATTAAGTAACCCTTAAAATCTTTTTTTGAAAAAATTAATTTTTTTTTTTGGTTTTAATGGCGATCAAAAGGGTAGAATTTTTAATTTTTAATATTATTAAGGCATTATTCTCCTTGTACATACATACATACAATATTATATAGAAAGGATGGCAGACAGCAGTACAAAATTACCGGTTTCCGTCAATTGTGAAATATTTCAACGTTCATTTTATTTAATAATAGCGTAAAAGTAAAAGTTTATCTAAAAAGCTCTCTGAAATTATTTCCGTTTTTGTTCTTCTCGTTGCAGCATTAAAATAATTTCGCTTATATATTTTAATACACTTTTAAGAGACTGTCTAGAAAGGATTATAGAAAAACTTAATAATAATTACTCCGTCTGTATGCATACATATACAATTGGTATAAAGATTATAAAATGTGACAGTTGGTATTCGTATAGAGTATAGCAAAAAGATGATATATACCATGGGAATCGATTTCATTTCTATAAAATGTCGAATACAAATAATGGCATTGGCAATTTTTATAATATTATATACTATAAATAGGGGAGGGAGTACGTAACACATTTTCAGGTTATAAAATTTGTTAATGTTCTTTTTTTTTTATTATTCATTTTATATTGAATTTCAATTGAAGATTTATTGAGTAATAAGTGAGATTAAAAATAAAAATAACAAAAAAAAGCAATTGCGATAATATCCACGTACATAATATTCATTCACAAACAGATAAATTAAAAAATATTTTATCGGATTTATAATTTGTATATGAGATAATTCTGATTACATTTTGTGTACACGAAATCGATTTAAAAAATAAATAATCAAAATAAATTTAAAGTTCACGGAAAAAAAAAATCGAATTAATTTGACAGGTGAAATTCAATAAATGTTAAAGTTAAACTTATTTAAAAATGTAAAGCGGTATTATGTATTAATATTTAAATTTAGAATTAAAATGAAATAAATAGAAATTCTATTATTGGAAATTGGATTAGAATGCACTTTTACATTTTTATATAGGAAAACATTTTTTTTCATTCTACAAATTTTTTCATTATTCATGAATAAATAAGTTTTAGCTAGAATTGTGGTATTGATTTCTTTCAAAGGATAGAATCGCATTTTGAAAATTTAATAAAATATGCCGTTTTGTATATCCAGCATTTTAGACTGAAAGATGTTTATTAAATTATTTTCATGATGGTTTCATATACAGTGTGCGGTTCAATAAATTACCGCCACTCAATTCTGAGAAGCAAAAGTAAAATTTCCATCCGCACGAGTTATGTCAACGCAGCACATCAATTGCAACATTGTAACTCACAACATTGTAAAATGTAATATAAGAGTTATGTCAACGCATCATATCCATTGTAACTCATAATGAATAAAAGAATAGACAAAACAAAAATATAAATTTAAACATAACATAAAATCATTTTCTTAGAAATATATTTATTTTTCTTTATCTTTATCTCGATTGTGCTTCTATTAAATTTCTTTTATATAAACGTAGAATTAAGAAGAATAATTATATTATAATTTTGTAAGTCAAACTAATTGCATTAAAATAAAAATTGTTAAAAACCACAACGCAAAGATTTTTAACTCACGCGTATGAGATAGTAAAAATTGTGAAATAGAGTAGAAAGAGAATACTGAATACATATACAATAGCAAAAATCAGAAATCGCAGACATCAAGATAACTAACAGTGTTTTTAATTTTGTTTTGAAAAATTAGTCAAAAATTCATGACTTTGGCCCTTTTCCAATTACCGACTTATTTCAAAATTATTGGCTTATTTGACGCCATCTTGAATAAGTCGGTAAATTCATTCCAATTCATTTTGCTGACTTATTTTGACAGCCAATAAAATGTTATTATTTTATAACATTAATGATGTAAATAATAAATAATTAGGACAAAAATAACAATTTTTGTTGTTAAATTATTTAACAAATAAAAATATAAAACTGAGCATCAAATTAATGGATGGCGATAAAGATTTGTTGTTGTCTGGAAAAACGCTAGATGCGGGTGGGTGGTATACAGTTTTTTTTTAAAGAAAAATTGTAACATAATTAATAAATAAATTTAAAATATTATTGTACTTTTATATATTTATATCAGGGGTTGAAATATTGCTCCATTACATCGCGTATTATTCTGCTTTCGTTTCATTTTAAAATTTATCTAATATGAAATACAAAACAAAATATTTTGAATGACAGAATTTTAATGTTTACATGTAACAGAACTGTATAGTTTACATGAAACCAAATAAGTTTTTTTATGAAAGAAAGAGATAGAAAATAAGTCACCTTATCAGCAGACTTATTTAAATAAGTCGGTGAAAACAAATAAGTCTGTAATTGGAAAAGGGCCTTAGTTTCAGTTCATATGATTACCGCCACTTGAAAAATTACATGAAATAATAGCATTACCTAAGTATGTGTGACTTCTTACCAAATTTTTTTTTTTAATACAATATTAAAAACGTAAAAAGCTGAAACCTCACAAGGTGATCAAAATTTCTGCCTTTGGTGTCTTCAATGGGGAAAGCATTCACCTGTGTCATAAAGTTTGTATGACAGTTTAATGACCACATCACTTTAAAAAAATACCAATATCATAAATTTCAATAAATATTAATTATTATTATTTATATTAAATTGTTTTTATATTTAAAAAATTAACTTTCCCGTTTTATTATTTCACTAGTTTTTTGGTAATTTTCGTTAGAGTGTGTTAATATGAAAAACCCTAAACGCGGATGATGGGATTCAGTTAAGTTAGTTTTGCTGTTGATTCGTTACATTCTTTGTCCTTTTACACGGTTACTCAAGCTCCGAACAAGCTTTGGATATTTATACATCCCAGCCGAGCCCTGAGCCTTAGACGGCAATCTATGCCGCGTTCCAAAGCCATTGTACGGAGATTCTGTTAACAACATTCAGCTGTGACTTGGGGTTAAATGGTCGGTGGTATTTCAAAGCAAGTTTCGTGGCACCGGCAAACTCTAGCTAATGGAGTGTCGTTATATTTCCACACAATTCACACAATATATGGAAAAAAAATTTGCGTACTTTGATTTTTATAGTCTTTTGTCTTTATTTGTATGTTGTTTTAAATATATCTTCACCAATATATTTATAAATAATTTGAGAATCCCACATCCAGTGTTATCAAATTTCATCGGTTGAGAAATAGCCAAGTTCTATCATACTTGGCCATATACATACCTTAATCTAAAAATCATTTCAGAATCCCATTTCCAACGCACAAGTGAAATTTTATAATAATCGGTTGAGAAATCGGCGAGTTCCATCATTCCCACATCAGGGGGATGCATTGACATGCAAATATTTTTTTATCGACAAGGGAGGTGCCTTGACATACAAAAAACTTTTTATCGACAAGGGGGGTGCCTTGACCTAAAAATAATTTTTTATCGACAAGGGGAGTGCCTTGAGATATAAATAATACTTGACAAGGGAGGTGTCATCACATAAAAATAATTTTTTATCGACAAGGGAGATGCCTTGACATACAAAAAACTTTTTATCGACAAGGGGGGTGCCTTGACATATAAATAATACTTGACAAGGGGAGGGCCTTGACATAAATAATACTTGACAAGGGGGTGCTTTGACATAAAAATAATTTTTTATCGACAAGGGGAGGCTCTTGACATAAAAATAATACTTGCCAAGGGGGGTGCCTTGACATACAAATAATTTTTTATCGACAAGAGGAGGGCCTTGACATATAAATAATACTTGACAAGGGGGGAGAGGTGTCTTGACCTAAAAATAATTGTTTATCGATAAGGGGGGTGCCTTAATATAACAGTAATTTTTTATCGACAATGGGAGGGCCTTGACATAAAAATAATACTTGACAAGGGTGGTGCCTTGACATAAAAATAATTGTTTATCGACAAGGGGGTGCCTTGACATAAAAATAATGCTTGAAAAGAGGTGCCTTGACAACCAAATAATTTTTTATCGACACTTAACAAGGGGGTGCATTGACATACAAATATTTTTTATCTACAAGGGCGGTGCTTTGACATAAAAATAATACTTGACAAGGGGATTGCCTTGACATACAAATTATTTTTTATCGACAAGGGGCGCCTTGACAGAAAAATATTATTTTATCGACAACGGGATGGAATTGACATAAAAATAATACTTGACAAGGGGGGTGCCTTGACATATAAATAATTGTTTATCGACAAGGGGTGCCTTGACATGCAAATAATTTTTTATCGACAAGGGGAATGCCTTGACATGAAATTAAAGGTTGACCAGAGTGGTGCCTTGACATACAAATAATTTATTATCGACAAGGGGGATGTCTTGACATAAAAATAATTTTTATCAACAAGGTGGTGACATAAAAATAGATTTTTATCGACAAGGAAAGGGCCTGGACATAAAAATAATACTTGACAAGGGGGGTACCTTGACATTCAAATAATTTTTTATCGACAAGGGAGGTGCATTGCCTTCCAAATATTTTTTTATCGACAAGAGGAGGGCCTGGACATATAAATAATACTTGACAGGGGGGGGGGGGGGGAGGAGCGTGCCTTGACATACAAATATTTGTTTATCGACTAAAGGGGTGCCTTGACATGAAAATAATTTTTCATCGATAACGGGAGTGCCTTGACATAAAAATAATTTTTTATCGACAAGGAGAGAGCCTTGACATCATAACAATTCTTGTAAAGGGGGGTGCTTTGACATACAAATAATTTATTATCGACAATGGGGGTGCCTTGACATAAAAATAATTTTTATCGACAAGGAGATGGTCTTGACATAAAAATTATACTTGACAAGGGGGTTGCCTTGACATACAAATTATTTTTTATCGACAAGGGGGATGCCTTGACATGAAAATAATAGTGGACCAGGGGGGTGCCTTGACAAGGGGGGTATCTTTACATAAAAATAATACTTGACAAGGGGATGGATGCCTTGACATACAATTCATTTTTAATCGACAAGGGGGGTGGCTTGACATAAAAATAATTTTTTGTCGACAAAGGGGGTGCCTTGACATATAAATAATACTTGACGGAGGGGGGGGGGGTCTTGACATACAAATAATTGTTTAACGACAATGGGGCTTCCTTGATATACATTTTTTTTTATCGACAAGGAGATGTTCTTGACATCAAAATAAATCTTGCCAAGTGGGTGCCTTGACATACAAATAATAATTTTTTGTCGACAAGGAGGGATTCCTTGACATGCACATAATTTTTTATCGATAAAGGGAGGGTCTTGATACACAAATAACACTTAACAAGGGGGTGCATTGACATACAAATATTTTTTATCGACAAGGGCGGTGCTTTGACATAAAAATAATACTTGACAAGGGGATTGCCTTGACATACAAATTATTTTTTATCGACAAGGGGCGCCTTGACAGAAAAATATTATTTTATCGACAACGGGATGGAATTGACATAAAAATAATACTTGACAAGGGGGGTGCCTTGACATATAAATAATTGTTTATCGACAAGGGGTGCCTTGACATGCAAATAATTTTTTATCGACAAGGGGAATGCCTTGACATGAAATTAAAGGTTGACCAGGGTGGTGCCTTGACATACAAATAATTTATTATCGACAAGGGGGATGTCTTGACATAAAAATAATTTTTATCAACAAGGGGAGGGTCTTGACACACAAATAATACTTAACGAGGGTGGTGCCTTGACATACAAATAATTTTGTATCGACAAGGGGGTGCCTTGACATAAAAATAATACTTAACGAGGGGGTTGCCTTTACATAGAAATAATTTTTTATCGACAATGGGGGTGCCTCGACATAAAAATATTTTTTTATCGACAAGGGGGGCCTTGACATAAAAATAATACTTGACGAGAGGGATGCTTTGACATACAAATAATTTTTTATCGACAAGGAGGGTGCCTTGACATGCACATAATTTTTATCGGCAAAGGGAGGGTCTTGACACACAAATAACACTTAACATGGGGGGTGCATTGACATACAAATATTTTTTATCGACAAGGGCGGTGCTTTGACATAAAAATAATACTTGACAAGGGGAATGCCTTGACATACAAATTATTTTTTATCGACAATGGGATGGAATTGACATAAAAATAATACTTGACAAGGGGGGTGCCTTGACAAATAAATAATTGTTTATCGACAAGGGGTTGCCTTTAAATGCAAATAATTTTTTATCGACAAGGGAAATGCCTTGACATGAAATTAAAGGTTGACCAGGGTGGTGCCTTGACATACAAATAATTTATTATCGACAAGGGGGATGTCTTGACATAAAAATAATTTGTATCAACAAGGGGAGGGTCTTGACACACCTTGACATACAAATAATTTTGTATCGACAAGGGGGTGCCTTGACATAAAAATAATACTTAACGAGGGGGTTGCCTTGACATAGAAATAATTTTTTATCGACAATGGGGGTGCCTTGACAAAATATTTTTTTATCGATAAGGGGGGCCTTGACATAAAAATAATACTTGACGAGGGTGATGCTTTGACGTACAAATAATTTTTTATCGACAAGGGGGATGCCTTGACATAAAAATAATACTTGACATGGGGATGCCTGCATATAAAAATAATTGTTTATCGACAAAAAAGTCTGGATGATAGCCCGATCGGTATGTGGTTGAATTGAAGGCAATAGCGAAAGATATATCTATAAGTTTATTAGTGTAGCAAAGCTATTCGCCTTTCCACTCAGGGATTCTATACTAACAAGTGCTTTAAGTCAATTGGGATTAAATACAAACAATTGTTTGATTTGATTTTTTGTACCATATACAGAGATTTATTTATAGATAGACATAAAGTCTACAAAATACATTTGGTTTTAGCGAATTATACGGACTGTTGAAATCCAGTGTTTGGGTGTTGTGTTATTTGTTTATCCGCTTATTTTCATTACAGTATGGCACCTTCATGGCATGGAGTGGCATACTCCGCAATGTATTCCATTTATTCATATGATAACAACTATCTGATTGTTGACATCTGATTGTCTTTTTCAGGTCCATGTAATAAATTCAATTAATTTATTGATGCTGGTTATGGTTAATTAAATAATATTTTGCGTGATAACGCGCATTATTTATTTGTAGATACAATCATTATAAATAATTGCATTCACAAAGATATGACTTTCTTAATCATTGCATCTAATCATAAATATGATGGTCACTTTTATGATTATCTCAATCATATTTTTCTTTGAGTGAACGAGTTAAGTCAAATCGGATTTATAAACCCGCTGCCTATCTGCGGTATAAGGCTGCATTCGGTTTATTCCTAATGAATAATTTGGAATATTGCCTTTAGTTTTTAAATGAATTTTAACGGTAAATTGTATTTCTCGAACTACCCCTATTTCTCTAAATTTGCATAAGATTACGTCGGTAACCCATTATCGAGCAAACGTTGTAATATTTTTAATAATTATGTAATTAAGCCAAGTACTAAAACTATTTGGCGAAAGTTTCTAATAACTTCTGGAAAAAGGAATTTCCCTAGATTTGCCACAGGAAACTTGAATTTAACTATAAAACTAACTTCCGTCGAATCGAAATTGCATTTTCGATTGGCATTTCGGCGATTTTGCACAAAATGTAAATTTTTGGTTAGAACAATATGTAATTATAACTATTGATAAGCTTTGTTTAAGACTCTAAACGACCATAATATGTATAAAATTTAAATTTAATGTTCATTTTTAGTACTGGCATATGCAGACCTCAATAAAATAATGGAGTCAGTCAGTTTTCTAAAAATTAAGAACCAAAGTTTGTCCGTCAAATTACTAATACAAACAATGAAAAAATTGAGCTTTTAATTCTGGTAAATTATATGCTCACTTAGAATTTATAAGGGAAGTAGGAATATTCTTTAATTTGTTCTAGGAAGTATTTTTCGGTAAATTACGGATATTACAATTAAAAAATTACCAGGAACCTAATTATGCCCCCCACCCACCCGCCCCACAATTCAAAAGTTCGGTAATTTTCTATTCCGTAGGTATTTGGGACCAACAAAAAAAATGATCTACTCTCTGTTTTTTTTGTTATTGAAGAACTCGTGATAAGTAAAATTTCAAATTTTGGATATAAAATTGCTAAGAAGGCCAAAGCTTTCAAATTGGTTGATTACGTTGATGAATTTGTAGTTGAAGAAACCTAAAAAAACTTTAGATAACTCTGAATTTTGTACAGAAAAATAATTTTTTTTAATGGTTCAACGTTTAGGTACTTCCAGAATTTTCAAAGTTCGATAAATAGACGAACATATTAAATCCAAATTTGGTTTTAAGTACCTACGGTTTAATACCAAATTCAAATTTTTTAATTAGAGTTATCACACATTTAACAGTTAATTAAAAAATGTTTGCACCTAAAGATTCTTTTTTTTTTGGCCCTAAATAATATTCTGATAAAACTCATCAATGACACACTATTTTGGTTTCGATTGGTAAAAATTTTAAAGCAGACTGATTTAGTAATTTATCATAGTTAGAAAAATCATCGTTAAGTTATACAATCTGACCGCAAAAACTTTCAGAATAACGATAAGTCCATTTTCAACTAAAAAATGTCACACCACCTTGCACAATATATTATACATAAAAAAAGGTTAATTCTATAAATTTGATCACCCAATGCCACAACATAAATAGCTTAAAATACCTAACATAAAAACTACACAATACTAAATAGCATAAAATACTACTACATCGTACTAACGTAGATCCTTTAAAGATTTGTACAATGTATGTATTTTTAAACATAAATATGATTACAATGACAAATTACTTTTGTATGATGAACAGAAGAAAACAGGAATAAGAAAAACTAAACAGGAAGAAAACATAATAAATCCAAAACGAACATTGTTAAGCTTTTTAACTAAAATGAATGAATTTTCCTTTTTACAGATTTTTCTTGACTTTTTTGTGTTTTTTGTTATTTTTTGTATGAGAACCGAAGAAAAATGAGAACAAAAAAGGATTAAATGAATAAAAATATTAAGTTAATAATATAGAAAGAAGTTAACTTACTTTATTACAATAACAACAAAATCTAACTTTTTCTTTTCTATCGTCTTGTTGCTGCCTTTCTCTCCCTCTAACCGTGTGCACTCCATCATAATGGCTTGTGGCTTCGAAATTAGATGGTGTTGGGGACTATTATTTAATAAGGAAATAGCTTGTAGTTTGTTTTGTTTTACACAAAAAATTCATGCAAACAATTCTCATGATGATTTATAGTGATGTTTTTTGATTGTTTAGGATTATTTATTTATGTATATGTGTATATGAGGGAGGATATTTACCACCCATTTTATAAAATGAAAATAGTTTTGAAATTTATTAAGATTTATAATATTAGACATTTTATGTTTTTGATTTTATAATTGTACGGAATTTTAAAAATTTTTTAGGTTATATTTTGTGTATCTCATTTGTTGATGGATAAAACATAATTATTTTCGTAATGAGACCAATAACGAAATGAAAAATTGTGAAGGGGTGATTGACTATACAAGATTTCATACTTTGAGTGTTGCCAATGGAATTTGATGACGACAGCCTACGCGCTGGTTATAAAACAAGAAATATGATTTTAGAAATTTCTTAGGCATTTCAAAATATTTGAATTTAGATTTGTGTTAAGGGATATATATTCAGTACATGTGTGCATACACATATCATTCGGGTATAACACAAAAAAATGTTATTCATAAATTCACGAACAAATTCTAGGTAATTTCCACACCTTAAATAACTCCCGAATTTTTCACCGTTAATTTATTCATGACATATTTTGCAACAAGAAAATTGAAGACAACACGAAATCTATGTAAAGTATATAATATACGAAGACAAATATAGCACTTAAAAATAAATTTACATCGACATTTTGAATATTAAATAAGCTAAATTTTAATTAAAAAGTTTCTTATTTCATTTGGTATTGTATCAGCTATAATACTCCCCCGAAAAAGTCCATATTATAAATTGAGACAGTTATGCTAGAGAGTAACAAGCGACATAAAAAATTCATTTAAAAATTAACGCGATAAAAATTAAAAGTGTTAAAAGTTAACAATGATACAAATTTCAAACCATATTAAAATAAATATTTATATAGCCAACCAACCAACTACAACAACAACAACAATATCAAAAATGGTACCATTTTTATATACATATCTGATAACAGATAAAATATATTTATGTATACCTCCAGTTTTTAAATTTTATACGCGGTATATAGTGCACGAAATATTTTGATAGTTTACATATTTAAAATGTACATTTTACGATTATAACTCGCGTTTTATATAAATTTATAACTTATAATTTTTATAAATATTTTGTAAAATAAAATTAATAGTAATAATTTAAAAGCTCATAAATTGAACTCACAAAAATAATATTTATAGAGCTTTTTACTGGGTTTTATGTTGTTGATAGTTTTTGTGTTTTCCAATTGTTCAATTTTTGTTCCCCTTTAATTAACGCACCGATAGAAAAAAGTATTGGAAAATAATTTTTTTTTACGGGTTCAATAATAACGTTTCAAATAAGCAATAGAATTTATTTGTAAATTTAGTTATGTTTAAAAATTCCGTTTTTATAGCTTAGTGTTGTAATTGGACTTTAAAAGTCTTAAATCGAAATTTGTCCTGTTATTTTTTATGTCTCCACTCCTTTCTGCATCAAATTCTTTATTTAAATTCTATTTAAAGTAAAGAAAATTTTAGTACAGGTTCCTTAAGAATGTTACTTATACAGGGTGAGGAAAAAGTATGGAAACCCCTAAAAATCTCGCGGAGTTCAGTCCAAAAAAAATCGAGCAAGGTTTATTCTTAGGTAATTTTCAACAAAAAATTTAATAGTGAGCTTAGTTGTAACCTTGACGTTCATCTTAAAGGTCATTTTGAGGTCAAGGTCATTTTTTTATAGGGAAACCCCAGTTTTTGACATCGGATTCGAAAAAAGCGATCAATTGTACGTTAGAATATGTATTTTCCATGACCTCCCAAGGTCACCTGAAGGAATATATTTTAATTGTAAAGCTTATGATTTGCTATGAAAATTAAAAAAAAATAAATAAAAATTTTAAAAATAAAGAATTAATTTTATTATATTTTATTTTTTTTAATGTTCGTAGCAAATCATAAGCATTATATTCCTTCCTTGGGACCTTGGGAGGTCATTAAAAATACATATTCGGACGTGCGAGTTTCCCTATAAAAAAAGACCTTGACCTCAATATGACCTTGATGAGAAGGTCAAGGTCACAACTAAGCTCACCGTTAAATTCGTTGATGAAAATTACCTAAGAATAAACCGTGCTTATTATTCTTTTGACATACTCCGCGAGACTTCTAGGGGTTTCCATGCTTTCACCTCGCAATGTAAATTGCTTCAGATGATCTTGGGAGGTCAGGGAAAATACATACTCGGACGTAAAATTGATCGCCCTTTTCGATTCTGTCATCAAAAACAAGGGTTATAATTTAAAAGAATGACTTTGACCTCCAAGTGACCTTGAAAATGAAGGTCAAGGTTATAACTAAGCTCACCATTAAATTCCTTGTTGAAAATAACCTATGAATAAACCTTGCTCATTTTTTTTTTGGTCTGAACTCCGCGTGATTTTTAAGGGTTTCCATACTTTTCCTCACCCTGTATAAGACATTTATAATTCAAAAGATTCTCTTTGAAGAGCTTTTCCAAGATATTAGAAAATATATTTTGTATACTTAAAGGAAAAAAGGGGAGCATTTTTGTATTTCATAATAACCACAGAATTAGATACGTTCCAAGTAAATATTTGTTAGGTAATTTAGGCACCAATCTCTCTATTCAAGAGTTTTATTTGATAGTTTTATCTAAAGTTACTACTAACAGTCTTAAGGCGAATAGTTCATCTAATGCATCTAATGACGTTAATGCTCTAGTTGATTCTTTGTATTCGGTTATGTTTGAAGTTTTTGACAAACATGAGCTGGAAACGTAAGAATAATTATCCTCCGTGGTTTGATAAAAATTTGGTCAATTTAAGGAACAGAAAAAATAAGGCTCATAAAGTTGCCTTCTCCGCAGGGAATTTGATAATCGGCAATGTCTTGCATATAGAACTTATATTTCACGGCTTGAAAATAATTTGATCACATAAACCCTAAGCTGTTTTGGTCATTTGTTGATGCTGAAAGAAAATGTTCTGGGTATCCCCAAAAGTCGCTTAATGATGCTACTGCTTGTAATGCTGAGGAAATAAATTAATTATTTGCGGAATTTTTCCGGTCAGTCTACAAAAAATACAATGATGATGTTAATGTTTCGATGGATTCTCATATTGAGTATCAGCATAATTTAATAGGAGTATCGTATATTGCGGAAAATGATGTCAGCCAAGGTATATCTAAAATGAAATTGGGATGTGAATTTGATGGTATACCTGCAAATGTTCTTAATCACCTTAGTAGGTCATTGTCACTGCCATTATTTCTAGTTTTTAATACATCCGTGAAGAGTGATATATTTCCTTCGATATGGAAGAAGTCAATTATTATTCCTATTTTTAAATATGGAAAACGTAGTGAAATTAAAAATTATCGTGGCATATCAAAATTGTCTTCGATTCTAAAATTATTTGAGCTCATTATATCTGACTACTTGTATTTTAATGTCAAATCATCATTAGCACTCGAACAACATGGATTTATCAGACACCGTTCCACCACTACTAACCTGTTAGGTGTATCATCTCGAGAATTTGGTGCCTTTGACTCCAAAAGTCAGCTTGATTTGGTTTTCACGGATTTTTCGAAGGAATTTGACTCTCCGCAGTTTGAGCTCATCCTTGCTAAATTGGACAGATTTGGAGTGAATACATTATTTTTGAAGTGGATTGAATCGTATCTGCGAAATCGAGAGCCAGGTGGTTCAAATTGCCGGTGAACATCTAAAACGATTGAAGTTCATTCTGGTGTTCCTCAGGTTTCTAACCTAGGGCGTGAGTTGTTTAATATATGAAAACAAACTTCTTTGGTATATAACTTATTTTTTTTATTAATTTATTGTCGACGTTTCAACGGCTGTATTCCGTCATCCTCAGGACAATTTTTTTTTTTTTAATTACAAATAAAACAGAAAAACATACAAATTTCAAACAAAACAACAAGTCCTTATAAATGTACATACTTTCCACATGAGCAATTTAGTTTATATACCAAATTTGATTGTAGTTCTAAAGGAATTTCATCATTTAACTTAGTAAACAGTGGGACAAATTTGGACGTGAACGATTTTGTGGAGGCATTAAAATTCGTCCTGGATCATACTGAGTTTAATTTTAATGGAAGATTTTTTAAACAAGTACATACATATTTGGTTCACCAATGGTTGGTTCCCCAGTCAGTCCCCGCAATAGCAAATTTACTGATGGAAAATACTGAAATCGAAGTATTGAAATTATCTTCTGTTAAACCAATACTCTCAGATATGTAGATGATATTATTGCGGCTATTCCAAACTCTGAAGTTACCACATTCCTTAGTGATTTCAACAATTTTACGCCGCGTATAAAATTTACGGTAGAAATTGAAAATGAAAATTGGTTGGCTTTTTTGGATGTGTTGGTTGTACGGAATGAAAATGGAAGTTTGAGTACAAATTGCGATATCAAAAAATGTCTTGGTCAAAAGATTTTAAAATTATCAGATGAATGTTTTCATTCGGATAATTTTTCAAAATTAACAAATGTGTTATTAAAAAGTGGTTATCCAAGGAATATAATACGCCGAAACATAAGGAAAGCTATCGACAAAAATAATCGATTATAGGATTTGGAGGTTTAAAATACTAGGAAAATCTTTATATCGATTCCATACATAAAACTTCTTTTTGAAAAAATAAAATCAACTTGTCAAAATTTTGAGATGAAAGTAGTGGGTAGACCAGTAAAAAGTTTAGATAAGTTTTTGTTTACTAAGTTAAATGATGAAATTCCTTTAGAACTACAATCAAATTTGGTATATAAACTAAATTGCTCATGTGGAAAGGATTACGTTGGACAAACAAAACAGTACTTAAAGAAGCGTGTTTACCAACATGTGCAATTTTCAACTTCCAATATTCACATAGTGCAATAAAAAACCATTTACGGGACAGTGGCCACGCATTATCTTTAGAGGATGCTACAATTTTGGAAAAAGAAAATAATTTGGAAAAGCGTTTATTTTTGGAAAATATTTACATTAAGAAAATGCGGGGTCCAAATTTGTTAAATGTCCAGGAAATTTCAAAATTCTTGTTAAATTATTACGACATTAGTTGCTTTCCAATCGACCAACCGCAAGCACCCGCTAGTGAACCGCTAGTAGAAAGGTGTTTGTCTTCGCTAAATTATCTACTCGTATCAGCTCTTGCTATTTTATTACAATTTCGACGCCAGGTGGTTAAATGTAGAACCGCTTAATATTTATGGAAATTTTAGAAATTTTAATTGATTTTGTTTAGCGCGTTATACATTAATTAATTTTTATTGATTTTATATAAAACAAAATAACAACTTTGCCGTAATAGCACACAATTACGATGTTGAGGTTATGGTTTACTCATAACATCCAAATTTGAGCTTGCCAATCGACCATAGCAAAGACAAAAACCATTCTACTAGCGTTTCACTAGCGGGTGCTTGCGGTTGGTCGATTGGAAAGCAACTAATAGTTGCTTTCCAATCGACCAACCGCAAGCACCCGCTAGTGAACCGCTGGTAGAATGGTTTTTGTCTTCGCTAAATTATCTATAGAAATCTAGCAGAGATAAAAATCATTCTACTAGCGGTTCACTAGTGGGTGCTTGCGGTTGGCCGATTGGAAAGCAACTAATGTTATTCTAAATTAATTTACACTTTTGACCAACCGGTTTTTTCAAATCAAGTAGTATGTACATTTATAAGGACTTGTTGTTTTGTTTGAAATTTTAAAAAGAAATAATTGTCCTGAGGATGGCGGAATACAGCCGTTGAAACGTCGACAATAAATTAATAAGAAATAAAGCTATCAAAGAAATTTGTTTTAATATTAAAAAAAGCTTAATAAAATATGATATGTTGTTTAATATACTCATTAATGATATTGCTTCTTTATTTCAGAATTGCGAATGTGAGTTATATGGGGACGATCCATTTGTAAAAGCTAATTAAGAATTAAAATAATAATTGTATTCAAGAAAGGATTTATTCTGTTGGTGATAATATTAAAATAAAAAAATAAAGAAAATAGAGACTCATCAGGGATTTTGAAAGTTTCAATAAATTATAATCCATTCCTCTTCCGATAGATGATGCAAATGATGCATTGCTTTAAATAATAGGGCGCATGCCATTTTTTTCATCAGTGAATTTTCAATGTCAATGTCCCGAGTCGGAAAAGTGGGAAACATTTAATTTTTAAACATTTAAAACATTTTTTTATAAATTTTGAAGTCCAAGCTCCCAGCTTCCGTGAACCAGAAAAATTAATTTGCAAATATCTCAAAAATATATAATTTACAGAAAACATGAAAGAAATAAAAAAATCTTAGGTTTGCAAGAAATTTGCATAATAAGTTTCTCAAAATTCGCTGTTCGTAAAAGAAAGTCGTGTGTTGGCCACACCTCAATTTTTTAATAATGAATCGTACTTAGACTAAAATTAGCTGAATTTGTATTTCTAAAATTCAGTTTGCTCACTAAAATTGTACCGCCACGCCCAGAAGTACTCAATTAGGGCAACCAAAAAATCGGAAAATTTTAAAAACTGGTTTTTCGGTTTTTTAAGCAACAAAAAGTAATATTTAAGAGACCCTAACGCATCGAGAGATTCATATTTCATTGAACTTCTGACCTTCTAAATTCATTTAAGCAATCAACCTCCAGTTTAGGATCCAAATTCAAATGAAGAGATGCTCTAGATTTCACTAAGCATTTTGAAGGTGTAGATGGTTATGATGTTAATACTAACTCAAATAAAGGGAGTAATTTTTGAACAACGTAACTGACCATAATCTGTGAAATATCATAACTCATAGCAACGTAACTCTAGGATAACATTTGTAAAAAAAAAAAAAAAAAAATTATCTGAAAACCCCGTCTACACCCCGCCATTTTGCACGTCATAAATTCTTATTAATAACTAACTGCCATCCCCATTTTAATTTCACCTGCCAAAGTTATCTCTGCCGATTAAGCACTTTGTAAATGAAATGTGTAAATGTTGGGCCGGCCCTAGAGACGTAACGTTTAACTACACAAATTTAACTGTACAAGTAAATTGTTGCTAGTCTAAATTCAAATTGTAAGGGAATTTAGATGTATTAGTATAATTCGCTAATACAACCAGTAAACAATACATCCTATGTATATAGAATGAAATTAATGTACAATCACTCCAGTGGCCATGGCCTGATAAGAAGATTGATTTTATCATAATCATATTGTTCAATCACAGATTTGAACATAGATTACGTTTATCATGCAACCCAAACACATTGCACTAATCATGGCACATTACAAATACAACAACTAGCGATGCAATAATTGTCAACTAAGTGACTTTAAGTAAAATTGTTATGTACGGATATAGAATCCAATTTCTGAATTATACTAATTGTTTCCCACATAATTTTTGCGTTGTTGGCAAATTATTTTTGTATATAAATACTTACATTTTGAGTAATAAACACAGTTAAAATAAAGCATCAAAACATTTTGATTCATTCTCAGCTAAAGTTCCCTACATTGGCAAGTTCTTTAGCTGCATAAATATTGTGATTTATCGCTTGTCCAAATTTACGACTTGGATAATAAAGTGAAAATTAACACATATGCTCATCAGTTCTAAACTGGATTAAATTCTCTTACAATTTTTCAGAAAATAACAACTTAATAATTAAAAAATTAAAATATAATTAGAACCTGTCTATCTTATGGGGTGTTAAATAATTGTCCTTAATACTAATATATATCTACGTGTTATTTGTAAAACACATCAAAATGGTCTAATTTCTGGTTGCATATCTGGTGTTAATTAATTAATTCAAATTAAAAGTAAATAAATTCGAAATCAATTTATATATGTTGGTTTGAGCTTGGCGTAAAGTTTGCTGTTGAGTTGAGTACCGTTTGCGGGGTGAATTAGGACTGAATTGGGGTTGGATTACGGTTTAATGAGCAGTTAAACTGAGGATTTGTGATTTTTTTTATAAAATTTTTATTGGGATTCTATATCTTACCTTTGATGAAAATCAGTATTTCCAATGTAAATGGGATTCTCAAATTATTTTTAGATGCAGTTCTGGAATATGGTCAAGCACGATGGCACTTGCCCATTTATCAATCGATTATGATGAAATTGGACATGTTTGTTGGAAATTGGATTCTAAAATCTTTTTTTGGATAAAATTGTGGAATATGGCCAAGAATGATGGAACTTGCCTATTTCTCAACTGATTTGGAGGAAATTCGACAAATGGGTTAGAAAATGCATTCTTAAATGATTTTAAGATGAAATTCTGGTATTTGAGCAATTAGGAT
Source organism: Tipula helvola (assembly GCA_963556165.1). NCBI lineage: Eukaryota > Metazoa > Arthropoda > Insecta > Diptera > Tipulidae > Tipula > Tipula helvola. The sequence continues at coordinate 53,246,709 of OY744482.1, forward strand.
ATTCTTTAGCTATTTGTAACTGATTAGATGAATTTTGACGTTACCAACTAATAGAATGAAATGTGACACACATATTACTTTTGGATGAGGTTGGGAGGAATATGTAAATATGGCTTTTACATTTTTGTCTGATGAGGGTTCTGTAAATCATGCAACTATTGAAGTTTCTTTTAAGCAGAGCAAACGTCTATTTGAATTGCTTAACGATAAAGATTTTCTTCGAAATAATATTCAAGCTCGCCAACAAAGTTTTCTCGCCAATCCGTCGCTTTAAGCGTTTGGGTATGTTTCCTGAGTATTTACTGTCAGAGCTGTAAGTTTGGCCATGCTTAAAAAAATGAAATGTGTGGCGGACAGGCGCTGAAGAATTAAAACTTCTAACAGTAGTGTAGAGTCTCGGAATTAGCAGTATCATTTTAGAATCACCTTTTTATCGCAAATCGTGAATTACATCATAATCGATTAAGAAATAGCGAAGTTCTATCCTAATTGGAATTTAATCGAAAAATCATTTCAGAATCCCATTTCCAAAACACATGCCAAATTTCATAATAATCGGTTGAGAAATTCAGTTTTGATTTTTCAGGTTTAGCTTGCTAGCATACGTATTTAACACTAGGTTTACGGAAATTTCTTATATACCTATCTCTACGGCACGCGTCAATTTGACGCCGTGTTAAACAAATAAACATTTTGTAAAATAAGAAATAAATTTTTAAAGGAACATTGTCATACAGGTGTATTGATATCAAAATCATCATAATAATAAAAAGACAACACCTGATTGGTCAGTTCGGACAAAAAAAAAAAAAAAATTTGTTTCACGATTTAGTAAGAAATAAAAAATTACATATTGTAATCCCTATGTTCTGAAACGTTCGCAGCCATCTTTCACCAACGGTAATTAGAGAAAATATTACTGCAGTTTAAAAATTAATTTTTTTGGCACCTACTGAAAAACGCGACTTACGCGGAAATGACAGAAATAAAATAGAAATTAAGAACAAAGAAAGAGTAAATTGTATTATACGCGTTCCAATACAAACTTTCCATTTCATAAACGGAACAGCGCAGCTAGTATCTATACCAAAATGGTACGGTATTTTATAGGTCCTTTTGTAGGAGTAAAATTTTTAAATTAATTTTTTTTTTTAATTTGGTTTGTAAAAAACGAAAAAACGATAAACACTAATATTTATTCTGCGCAATTTTTACATACATATTCAATTTTATGTGTACGTTTTCCACAAACAATCTTGCAATTTGTATACTTACTTCTATTTCTTTTGCAAAATCCAACTTCGCAGTTTGACGCTGTGTTGATGTATGAGGCTCCTGAAGATCAATATTCTCCTCAATTTCATTTTCTTTCTTACCGACAAGTTCTTCATCTAATTGAAAAATAAAATCCTCTCTGGATATATTTGATCCGGTACATTCTTTGTACAGTATCCACGCAATTATGTGTGAAAAATCTTTTAGCTTTTTGTTTGTTTGTTTTGATTTTGACGTGGATATATCTTTGTTTTTGTTTTGTTTTTATCTCTGCTTTCTACACTACATACATTACTCTATACATAAGAACATAAAGTAACCCTGTAACAGCCACTGGAGACGTGAGATAACGAAGTATTTGCACCGCGTTAGAGATAGATATACCACATAGCAAACTTCGAAATTCGAAGGCGTAGAAGAAAATTAATTTTGCCAAATATTCGTCTTGCGAAATGCATAATTGTAGGCAAAAGTAGTAAGAGATAAATCTAACCGATTTCCGAACTTTTCTATTTGAAAATGAAAATGCGCCAAATTGACACGCTTCGCAAACCTAGTGTTAAAATTATTTATATTATTTAATAATGGCGGCGCAAATTATGAAAGAAGTATGAAAATATGAAAAAATATGGAGGTTTCCATCTTCAGAGGGCAGGCTTTACCAACCATTTATCTACAAAACAGTGCTAAAACGGCAACAATAATTTGTATTGTCTATATGCGATGACTTGACCGATAAACTGCATAGTCTTATTTGCGCAACTAAACCTAATTAAGGAAAATCTAGGTCCTAGGCAACCTTTCGTTTCGGGGTCCCCATGGAGTAATAGGAGAATTCGGGTCCTGCGCACAAGCATTCGTTTAAGATCACCTCCCTTTCGATTTATTGTTGCCTCAAGAAGCGGACTACATAAAGGTGTCAACAAAAATTCGCGTGTCATACGTAAGTATTATTGGCAAAATGATTGGTATACCCAGTTTGAAAAAAAAAACGTTTTCAAATTAGAAGAATGGATGATAAAATTTGTGACAAATGATTTACGGAGGAGTTTATGCAGTTAAATCGAGAAAATTCATGCTCCTGGGATGTGATTTGCATGGATATACTTCAACCAAAACAAACGCAAGACGAGTCACAATAGGCGTCAGCCCATTCCTTGGTTCAAAATACTTTTATTTTAAAGTAAGACGTCCTAAAATTATTGAGTAAGAGGCTCTATTATAATTGAGGAGTGGATCAGCAATCGACACGAATTTGTTGTCGTTTAGTTTTTAACGTTAACAGTTGTGTTCATATTAATAGCAGCGCTATCCAGAGAAAAAAAAACTCATATAAATTTAAAAAAAACACAAATTTGATTAAGATTTAATCGCGAAAGATAATTATAAAAAAATAACATTTCATGGTGTTCACAAAAATGCAGTCCGAAACAATGTTAAGGAAAAACTTAAAATTCGTCAAAAAATCTTAACCAGTACCACTTCAGTGTATTGTTTTTTAATATAGTTTTGACATCTCTCAATGGGTATTGTACTCCATGTTTCGTGCACTGCCTTCCACAATTTCTAGGCATTTTTTGGATTTACTTTGCTCAATTTATTTTTGACATCAGCCCATAAGTTTTCTGTGGGGATGAGGTCCGATGATTGCCACTCCATAACATCAATTTTGTACTTTCGAAACTATGACTTTGCCAAGCATATGGTAGCACCGATGTCTTCAAGTATTTTAGGGTATGCAAATTGATCAATGATGCCCGTTATGGGATATATCGGCCAAACACCATGGTATGAAAAGCAAGCCCAAACTATCAATTTTGTACCACCATACTTAACAACACTATTTACTGTGTACTTTGGGTTGTAGGCAGTGTTTGGAGGACTCCTCACATGTTGTTTTCTAGGGTCCAATTGACGTGCGCCTTAGCGAACTGTAGTTTTTCTGCGACATGCCTCTTGCTGAGCAATAATACTTTTCTCGGACTTATACGTATATTTAGTTCGATTTTTTTAGCAGATTTCGCTAAGCCTCGAAGCGCTATTTAAAATTGGAAATTATAGATAAATACAAAAATCTGAATTTAGGATCTCACCTTTGTAAGCTCACAAAACAGAATACTACGGAGCATCGAACTCTACATTACACAAACAGTAAAGAAACCGCGAATAAGCTAAAATGCTCCTATAAATCCTATAAAATATCAAAAATCTCGACATAAATCGAACAATATGCTCATGAAATTTCGAATATTTCGATTATCTCGAATAAAATTTGAGTTCTAAGCGAATAAAAGTCAACAAGGGTATCTTTTTCAAAATAATATCTACAGGATGCCGAATAATCTCGGAAATATTGAATAAATTGATAATTTCGAATAACTTTCAAAAATCTGAAAATGTCTAATTTCAAGAATCTAACCCTATGCCTAATTCAATCCAAACAAGTCTCCTAACATAAAATATGCGTGTAAGTCAGCAACATCTCGATTAATCCCTATTAAGACAATTCCAATGTAGGTAAATTAAACTTTATTAAAAAAATGTAAACCACCAAACCCGAAAATTGGGACGTCTGGTGTTGTGTTAATTATTATGTAAAGTCGATCATTCGACGGTATTTCAAATAAAGCCCAACCTTGACCTCTCCGATTTCAATTTTTTTTGTTGAAATCGTGTTCCTTATTGAAAATAAGAAAACCGTTTCTTTTCCTTTGTTTTTTTTACCTTTGGTTGGCCCGTTATTCGATTTTTTAATTTTGACAGTTTTCAAATTCTACTTTTTGACTTCTACATAAATGGTTGTATATTCGGTTCTAAGAGGAGTATTTTGAAAAGCGATACTATTTTGGAACGGTATTAATTTATCCTAAATTTTATCATAATTTATTTTTAAAAAGTACCGTTATCTAAGGAGTTATGAGCAGATAAATTTGTGTTTATATTTTTGCCGCTAGAGGGCACAGCTACCAAAATATCGAAAAACGTAATACATATACATAGCATTTGATAGATAATATTTGAACCTTTCAAACAAGTGTTAAATCGTGTCGGAGGGGCTAGTTTAGCGCTAGGTAACTCCAAAGTTGAAAAAATGTAATTTTGATAATTTTTTTTCACTACAATTTGTGTTAAATGAGTAGATAACGCTGCTGTAGCTAATTGCTTAATGATACCGCCAACTCCATCTGATAGTCTCGTGCAGTGGGTTGTAGCGTAAAATTTCCATTCGCAGTCAACTTTAAACTCCATTTCATGATTGAATTGTGATACAGCACTAAAAATAATATTTTTTGGAGCTGTATATAGAGACTTTTTGCTGTCTAGAAATTCAATACATTTTTTTTGAAAACAAACCATATACAGTACAGTATCATGTGTTTATTCTTCTGATATTATAGCATAAGAAATTATATTTGGTTTATCTGGTGCTGATTATACTTAACCAGCAATATTCAAGGACAGTAAGGACATTAGCAGCTCAAAGTCACCAAGAAAATCAAAACCCTGTTACAACTGTGGGAAGCAAGGATATTTATCTAAACATTGCAGGCAGCATGATGTAGTCCCTAAATGTTTCCGAAGTTCACAATTTGGGCATAAGGCGCCTGAGCGTCCAATGCGTGCTGAAGCCAACCCAAAAACCCAACCTGAAGTAGAAGTAGGCGATACAGAATATCCACCAAAAAGACATAATCACAAATTTATTGAGGTTAATCACCAACAAATATACGCATTAATCGATACAGGTAGCGACCTCACGCTTTTAGATGAGACAGCATATAGGAAGCTAGGCTCACCATTATTATATAATATGAAAATTCGAAACTAAGGCATTGGCGATAATTTAATTGATCAGGTTGGTTGTTTTCCGGCAAAGACTACTATGAAGGAGAAATGTGACATTATTTACTAAAATTGTGTCTCTTGTATTCTGGAAGGATATTCACACCCGATTACAAAAGATAAGCATCCACTATGTATTCACCATATCGACCATTTGGGTCCTTTAACTAGCACCGCAAACAACTATAAATACGTGTTTGCTGTAGTGGGCGGTTTCAGTAAGTTTATTTGGTTATATCCAGCCAAGTCAACAGCATCAGCTGAAACTATCGCCAAGCTAGAAATACAAAAAGTAGCATCTGGTGATCCAAGACGAATGATATCAGATAGGGAACAGCGTTTACATATACTTCATTTGCGGAGTACTGCCAACAGCATCAAATTCAACATAAACCCTCACTACAGGGATACCCAGAAGCAAAAGGCAGATAGAGGTAGAGCGAATAAACAGCATCATTATAATTGCGCTCACAAAACTGACAATTCCCAAACCTGAAGACTGGTAAAAGCACGTTGGTAACCTCCATTGATTTTTGAACGGAACTTAGCAGAGGAGCATTCAAATCACCCCGAAATAATGTTTGGAACCAGAATGCGAAACCAAGCAGAGGTTAGAATAGCAGTGGTAATCACCGAGAATTTTATGTGCTATTTTATGGAAGAACGAGACCAACTAAGATCTTAGGCCAGGAGTAGTATATTAAAGGTTGAGAAGGCAAACAAGTCAGTCAACTATAAACGAGTGGTATAAAAATCAACGGGGACGTGGAAGTTTAGAGCGAACGCTTCGAACTGCATTTCCTAGCCTGATCACAAAAATAAAAGATTCCATCATTGTAAAACAGTTGCTAACAAATCCGAAACAGTCCGCACCAGCGGTAATGAATGATTTCAACGTCAATTATAGGAAAAAATCTTTCGGTTTGCACCATAAAAAGCCGCTTGACTGATGCTGTGCTTCATGGAAGGTATCCAAGCAAAAAACCGCTGATCTCCCAAAAAAAAATCGCACAGCGCATTTGAAGTTTGCGAAGAAGCATTTAAATTGGACAACCGAACAGTGGACAAAAATCCTATGGAGCGACGAGAGCAAATTGAATATGTTCTCTTCTGATGGAATTCGATATGTTTGTCGTCCAGTCAACAAAAGAAATGATGTCAAATACCTAGTTTCCACTTCTAAGCTTGCGGTGGAAATGTTATGGTACGGGGATGCTTCTCCCGGGACGTTGTTTGTATGAACAAATAGTAGACATACGCATACTTCTTCATGCGAAGCAAGTACGAAGTCTTCACTGGGTGTTCCAACACGATCCAAACAAGTGACCAACCAAATGACTGAATACAAACCAAGCCAAAGGCTCGATCTAAATTCAATCGAGCACTTGCGTCACGGTGTGCTACTATAATTGTAGATAAAGTCTATGCAACAAAATATTAATATTAGTAAATTTAATCAGATGTAAAATAACGTACCAAAAAACATTAGTTTCTAAAAGTTGTGTGGTTATAATGTGATAATCTTTTTAAAGCCATTTATTTATTATTTTTGGTTGCTTTTAAAATAAAATAAATTATTTTTGAATGTAAAATATAACAAGCAAATTTTTATTCAAAAAACCATTTTTACAGTGACATTTTAGCGATATACGTAAAAACAACTAGAACTTACTTAACACCTTGAGGATAGCTTATGCCCAATTTCAAGTATGTAAAAAAACGGAAGCAACAAGTAGGTACAAAAAAATATAGATGTTACAAAGATAAAAAAAATTATCGAAACAATCAAATCCGAATTATTACGAAAACAATAGATCAATATTGCTCCGACTCCAACTTCAATTCATGATTTCTTAATTTTTCTAAAAATCAATTTTGAATTTAAAACCTCCAAATCCTTATTCTTATAGTTCCAAATTTATTATCTACTATTTACATTTCTCGATTCCAACCTCCAAGGCTTTAAATCGTATTTAAACGACATATTAACATCTAGTCGGAACCTCTTAAAATCCTAAACATGTACTCATACTTGTAAATCTGCATTAGAATTAAATTATTTGTTAAATAAATTAAAGCTTGTACGAGCAACAAGAAAGCATTAAGAGAAATTTACAGTGCAATCTCGTGGAGTGCCAAAAGCTCTGAAACACGTATATATACTCATTAAAAGCATATAGAAAAAATAACAGCTTTGATAGAAATTGTTTCCCGTAAATTTCCAGCAAGCTTAAAAATAACCAGAAATGCTTTTCATATTTGACATTTTACCACCCTTTCTACAAAATGTTAGAAAAAATATTTTCTTTAAAGCTATTGTTGTACATAGTTTCTATTATATTTTGCCACAACAAGTATGACTTTTTGGTACTAAAAGCTTTTTCGTATAGATAATTCCTTGTAACAAATTATAACTCCTTGAAAAAAAAGTAAATTTAGTTAATATTGAATTACATTTTGTTAAAAATCTCTTATTTCAGTCTGGATCCAAAATTTTTAAAAATTAAGAAGTACACTCTACATTTAAATATAGATTACGTGGTAGATCAGTTGGGATAATTACATGAAATAAATTAAGCGGAAAAAAACTCCTCAATTAATTATAAGCTTTTCTACCAAATTGGTTAGGTACGCTTGAATAATAAAAAAAAAATAATTAATTAAATCTATGGATCGATAAATTCCAAAAAATCACAGCATTTCTAAAAAAAACAGTTGCAAACTTTCTTGGAATCTCACACAGGAGATGAATAAACATTAAAAAGATTTCTCATTTATGTATGTACATATATGCGAGGCGTTATTAATTTTGAAAACGTCGTTAAAATTGTGACATGTGGGCGATCAGCAAATATTACAATATAATTAATTACGAACATTTATAAATAAATATTTTTATCTAACTTCCGTATACGATATATAGACGAGATTAATGTTTTGTTCGTCTTTAATTTCTTAATTCCACGCGGACGAGAAAGACGTCTTAATCACAACAAGAAAACAAAATATTTTTGAAACTACATACCAGAGATTTTGTATGATTGTGGTATACGAGTGTTATACATAGTACTCGCAGAGCAAAATAGCAAAAATTTTGTTCAGGACGAAATTACTGTGTGAACGATTTTGTGAGCGCGCATTGAAAATAAAAGTAGAGATGGTAATTGTTTTGACCGAAAAATATTGTGGTGGGGGTATATTTTCATAAAGTGCGCAAACTCATTACAAGGAGTGGTGGTAAAATTATGTTTTGGAATATATGGAAATGGTAAATTTTAGTAGGGATTCGTGTATCGTGTAATATGTACGAATTTTCCCGATCCCGTTCATAAATATTTTCCAAATTTAAATGTTTTTATTTGCTCATCGCTTATGTGTCTTGTATGTGTATATAGTTTTGAATTGTAGTCAATGAAAATATACAAAAAAAAAGGATATTTTTATGAGATGATTATACGTAAGATATGATTGTATGTCAATTTTATATATGGTATTATGTAATTGAATAGGATAAATGAATACATCGGAACGATTGACAAGGTTATATAATTTGTACACTCTCCTTACATACATTGGGTTGTTGGGATAATGTTATTTCATAATTGAATTTATGTATATACACACACATAAATATGCACATATAGAACTACTTATCCAAATATTTTCACTTTACTTACCTTCTCAACTTTTTATTTTGCTTTTTATTTATTTTGTTAATTGTTCGGTATCGTATTTTATTATGTTTAGATTAAAATTTTAGCCCTAAGTTATTTTTACTTAACATGGGTTATGTTAATTGGTCGCTTGAGGAAAACATTTGATTTACGTTTAGAGTACAAAAGAAATGAAGCAATATTTTGATGGTTTAACAAAATTATGTTTACAGGTTCCATAAAAAAAAAGTCGGTCGATAAACAAACAAAAAAAAAAAACTTTAGATCTACTTACTTTAAATCATAATTCAACAGAGACTAACTAGTCTTTGATAAATGAAATTGAATTTTAAAAAATATTAAAAAGAGATTTACGTTTATAGAAAAATTCGGTCAGTCAATTAATTTGTATCTTTCTCAAAGTCAACAATATTATGTATAGACAAAAAACTATTTATGAAAAATTACTTTACGTATATACATAGGTAGTTATGAAAATTCGATTATATTCGTTTATAATTTGACAAACAAATAAAACTACAGATTTACGGTTATGACATTCCCAAGGGAGGTGAAAAGGCCCGAAATTCTTTTGGATATGCCATTTAAACAATTTATGTACACAGAAATTTCATTGAATCGATTTCGGTTTATGGGTTTTCCTTATATTATTTGGTTCGTTGGGCACAAATTGGAGCACACATACATTTTATATCTCTATTGGATTCTGAATGATCATGAGGATTTGTGTCAATTTTTGTTTCGCTCAATATAAATACGTAACGTATTGTATATACAAATCTGGTACTTCGTCGAATTCGGGTTATTGTTATGGCTATTTATTCATCATGGTTTCATGAGACGAAAAAAAAATCTTTGTTTCTAATTTGACACATTTTCAATAAGGGACTTTTATTTTTCATAATTCGGTGTATTGTAATTGCCAGAAAAAATGTATTCCAGGTTTTCCCATTGCTCGACGAATTAGGTTACTAGAACTACAAACCATCGATTTTATAAATATCGTGCCCGTCCTTCCGTCATTCAAAATGGAACAGACCGATTTTTTGTAGATTCCTGATAAATGTGACAAACCGCCATCTTTCTGTTTACAAAATTTAAAGTCGATTGAAGCACTACGTGATGATGATCTTAATAAAAAACAGTGAAAAAGAATTTTTCAACTGCTGATAGCAGGTGCTCATAGAGCGAAATCTGAAGTGTCTGTGGTTAGGATGAATTGCTTCCTGAAATTCCTGATTTGATATTTTGAAAGGATTTTTTTAAAGTCCCGATGCCTGTTATCAAAAACTATAGAAAGAATATAAAGACTTCCTATATCATACAAACCAAATGTCCGCAGCTTGGGGTACAGTAATAGTTTTTTTATGTTTTACTATTTCGTTTTATTGTATGACATAGCAAGTCTTGTAGTATTTCTATAGTTTTTGGAATTATGTTATCTGGATTTTTTATATTCATGGTTTCATCTTTTTTTTAAATTTATCATTATAAAGATCATCCCGAAATTGTTTATGTGATTTTCCAAATTTTCTGCTATATAAATGATATAATCTAGATTAACATGGCAAACTATTAATTCAAATGATGTGTTATCACTTGTATGTAGCGGGACCATTCTTTTACCCAAATAGTATTCGAGAAAACTTAAAACGTCCTTTGACGGTTGAGAAAACGGTTTTCTCTTATCTAAAATATAGTCGAATGTAGGTACACGGAGTTTGTGATCACGGTTTTTTCATTCAGTCTAACCTTTCTTGTGGGCGACGCGACAGTTTTTTTTTTTTTTTGATTACCTACAGATGTGAAATGAGTTTGAACTGTCCACTATTTCTTGTTCTTGGTCCTTCACACCTTTTTTGAAATGGTGTTTGTATCGTTAGGTTTTGGTGTACACTTTTATTTATTTTATGTCTCATTATTTATTTATTTATTTATTTATTTATTATTATTATAATACAATCTGTGGATCATAAATCCAGTGTCGATTGATAATCAACAATATTTACAATTATTTACAAGAAATATACAAATTAACAATTAGAAAACTTAATAATATTACAATCAAAAAAAATAAAATAATTACAAGATATGTACATATTTACATATCTACTACATTTGAAAATACAACAAATCATTCACAGTAGAAGCTTCGAATAAAAATGATTTAAGACTTGTTTTAAATACATTGAATTTACAAATATTTTTTAAATTTTCCGGTAGGTTATTGAAAATTGTTGGCGCCAATATTGGAAATGAATTTTGGTAGTTCGTTGTTGTAAACTTTTCAAGCCGTATATACTGCTTATTTCTCAAGTTGTAATTGACAATAACATTAGACTGAGTAGCCTTAACAGAAAAAAATGCTTTCATTACCTTGTACACAAACAAATGACTAATAGGGAAAATCTCCAAGAACTTAAACAAAGGCCACGAAGCCGATAGCCTCTGCGTGTTAAGCATAATTCGTATAATATGTTTCTGAGCAACAGCAAGTGTATGAGTTCTAGAATTATAAGTCCCTCCCCAGCATACTATTCCATACGATAGCCTCTTAATTATATCCTTATTTCTTAAGACTGTTATCGGACACATTGAACTTAAAATATAAAATTTTCGTATCAGAGCACACAAGAAATTCCGTAGAGTTTCGATATGTGGTAACCAGCGCATGGAAGTATCCACAAACAGTCCCAGGTACTTAAACTTTGAAACGAATTCAATTTTAAAACAATCAGCACAACAGGTTATGTGATCACAACTTAAATCATGGTAAGTGACGTCTGGGTCCATACCCACATCATTATTAAGTTTAAAAAACATACCTTTAGTTTTTATGCTAAGAAACATTGAATGAGCAATACACCATTTTCTCAGACATCTTAGATCAGAGTTCATAGAGTGAATGTTATTACTTTGTAACTGCTCATTGTACATAAACACTAGATCATCGGTAAAAGCTATCAACCTTGACGAAAAATTTAAATAAAAAATAGAGTTTAGGTAGATCAAAAAAAGCTTGGGGCCTAACACGGAACCTTGAGGAACACCATCATTGATAATTTTACGCTCACTAAAAACATCACCTATCTTAACTACTTGAGATCTATCAGATAGATAAGAACGAAACCATTGTAAAGTAACACCCCGAAAACCAGCATGATTCAGTTTTTGAAATAATACTTCATGGTTAACCATATCAAAAGCTTTAGTTAAATCCACAAAAATAGATGCAACTGATTTTTTCTTATCAAGACCTACATATAGGAAATTAGTGAATTCTAACAAAGCCCCTTCCGTACTTTTACCTTTTCTAAACCCAAACTGCATGCTATGCAAAAAATTTGTTTTATTCAAAAAACTATCTACTCTTCGATGTGCTATATTTTCAATAATTTTAGAAAACACCGATAATAAAGAAATCGGCCTATAATTTGCAATATTAGATTTATCTCCTTTCTTAAAAATAGGGATAACTAGACTCTCTTTCAGTTTAGTTGGAAAAATACCAGTATCAAAACTAAAATTTACAATGTATGAAAACACATTAACAATATAATGCGAAATTTTTTTGACAAGTATATTGCTGCAGTTGTCAATTCCAGTAGAATAACTAGGTTTCAGACATGAAATGACATTTAACATTTCATCTGGGCATGTTTCAAAGAAAACACATGACTGTTCAGCGGAATTTTTATAGATTAGGTCCGAAAAATCATCTCCATTGTTACTTACAGTAGATTTTAGGTCTAGGACCGCATTTACAAAATAGTTGTTGAATAATTCAGCCAATTCACTTCTGTCAGTTACACAGTAACTATCATCAATCTCAATTTTTTCAATCTGAGCATTTCTGTGATCTTTATTTAGAATGGCATCAACTAGTTTCCAGCATTCTGAAATGTTGCCATTCACAGATTCAAATTTATTTTTGTAAAAGTTGATCTTTGATATAACCACGTCATGTTTAACAGCATTATTTATCACTTCAAATCGCCGTTTCAAATTAACATCATTCATACTTCAAGCTAACTTCCTAGATAACTTATTCTTCAACCTAATTTTATTAAGTAGTGAAGGTGTTATCCAAGGCTTAATAATTCTGTCCTTTGATTTAACTTCAATCACCGAAGTATTTTTAATTATATAAAATTTTAACCTAGTCAAAAAACATTCAAAAGCTTCAGACACATTTGCTTGTGAATAGACGACCGACCAATTTTCACTAGACAGATCATTTGTTAATTTTGAATAATTAATAACAGTTTTTGCCAACGATTTAATTTTTGAAGGTTTAGGAAAAGATGACTGACTCGGCAAAAACACAACCGATGTCATGCAATGATCAGTTATGTTAAGATTATGAACATTCGCAAAATAAATGAACTTAAAGTTGACGAGCATCTAAAAAATAAATGATCTAGACATGTAGAGGAATTGTTTGTAACTCTAGTTGGTGTATTAATTAATGATTTTAATCCATGTGAAGCCATCATAAATAAATAGTCCTCAGATACCCGATCATCAAGAATATTTATATTCATATCACCAAAAACAATAAGATTTTTCGATTTGACAGCTGAAAGAACATTACTAAATTCACCAACATAAACAGAAGAGTTGAAAGCATGAAATCTATAAGTACAAACAACCGAAAAACAAACAGAATCAAACTTAAAATTAAGCAGTAAAACGTCAGCATTACTAATATCAAAATGAGAGACACTAGTGTTTTGAATGCCATCATCAAAATATACAACAACGCCACCCGCTCTATAAGTAGAATTACACTTACCAAAAATACTAAACCCTGGAATATGGTAGCTATCCAGTTCAAAATTTTCAATCCAAACCTCTGACAGTAAAATGATTTGTGGAGGTTTATCAAGTGCAGCAATATTGGCTAGAAATAAATTAAAATTACTACGAATACTTCTAATATTTTGATGTACCATAAACAAAGATGAACCATTTATATTGCTCCAGATGGGTTGACTGGAGCAGCCGGAGTCCAATTTTTTACTCGCGAAACTGTTGGGGCTCCTAAAAAAGGACGACCACGAGCTCTATTTTGAAATTCTTTGACCAGAGTTCCTGCCGGCCAAGCACTTGGATTCATCAAGGCTTCAAAATTTGATTCCAAGATAGTTATTTTAAATGATGAGTAATCCGGTACAACTGCATCCTTAATTTTCGTATTACATTTAAAAACTTTTTTTTCTTTTATATGCGCAAATTTGGCATTTAAATATTGCATTAGATCATTCTCATTTACATCAGAATGCAGTCTGGATACAAATACATGCCTCCGTCTCTCAACAGTTCGCAAAACATCGTTATCACTACCTGTTCCAAATACTACTTCGTTTGGTTTTCGACTTAAGGAGGGTATGTGGACATCAGCACACTCCATACCACTTGCAGCAACTTCGTCACTAACGATCCTTGTATATTTATGTTTTATGTTAGTTTTTTCGACACACTTATTTTGACCTGATGCGATATTTGGAACCACATTTTTCACTATTGGTACTGGCTGCTGTTGACCCATATTTTCTTGATTTAGTGTGTTGTTAATACCAGATATATTGGATGATTCCTCACACACATTTACACGATCTGTCACCGATTGAACGGTGGGTTCCGTGATAGAAACATTATGTATATTTGGATCAGGTTTCCATTCATTAACGCTAATTTGCACAGCTGATTCAATTTTACGCACACTTTCAGTCAATTCAAAAATTGTATTTACTTGCATTTGAAACACATCACTACACTTATCACAAAACCAATGAATATTTTGAGAATTGTTTATTAAGTCAAAGCCCGATTTTTTGAGTCCCACACATTTATAGTGTGCAACATTTCGGCATAAACCACTACAAACTACAATGGTCTCGTTGGCATAATTATCACATGCCATACAATTTTTCGAAGTCATAATGACAACAAATAATGTTGATACTGATAATTCGATATCTGAATCAGTTATTAACACACGCACACAAAAAAAAAACGAAACACAATCAACGAAAATTATTAACTATGTAAATGATCAAAGTTATATTATAAATTAATGGATTTTTGCATTAATTTAATTAAATTCAATAATATGGGAAATAATTTTTCAAGCAGAAAAACATAAACCATTCAACGCGCACTCTGTTGCTAGAAAAAAAAATTATTATATATTACTGCCGTTACAGAATTTGTTCATTTCATTTTAGTTAAACATCTTGATTTTTGTGGAATGCATTAATTAGAATTAGAACTACTCTTTCTTTGTCATTGAAGTGTTCGATTCTAATTAGCTTTTGAAAAGCTTATTTATAGATTATGCATTTATCATTAACAGGAATACTCATCTCGATTTATCAAGAATTCTTGAACATTTCGTTTTCTTATTTTCCAGCGAAATTAAACTTTAATTTTCGAGAAAATTTGGAATACAAATTTTTTTATAAATTTGGTTGTATGAAAAAAAAAATATGACAAAAGATAAAGGAAGAATAAATTAATAAATTTGAATAAGGGATAAAAAGTTTTATTTAAGGTTTAGAATAATTCTATTAATTGAGGGAGACTTCTGTTAAAGCGATTTGCCCACTTGGTAAAGATATAATTGTAAAATTATTGCTTAGTTTTCGTTGAAATCTTGTAATTCTTTACCGAATGTACCATGTTTAAGACAAGACTCGGGATTTCAAAAAACTTTTTGTCCAAAAAAATCAGTTTGAACGCCAGAGATTTTTCCCTCAGACAAATGATTGTATGTATATTACGTTAAACGCTTATGTAGATTTAATTTTGTGTTTAAATTTATCTTTTCTCGACTTTTGGACAATTTCCGAGAAGTAAATCTGTTTAGAACATAAACAGTCGAGAAATGTACAGTCTCGAGAACATATGTAAACAGTCGAGAAATGCTGAACACTAGTTTTAAAACCTCCAAATTATTAACCAAAAGTTTAAGTTTTGGTAATTTTAAGTAGACCGTTCTGGGTCATTTGTTAGTATTTTAACGGTTGTTTCGCAGTTTAGCTTCATAAAGGTCATGTTATAACGTTACTTTCCCTATTCTGGTAACACCCCAATCCTCATTTTATGAAGTGCTGAATAAACTATTGTGGTGATAAAAATTTTCTGCCGGATATTAGCGATTGAGTTTAAATACGTGATACTTAAAACATCAATAACCTATGGAAAATATCGAATACACTCGAAATATGGAAACAAATTTAAAAATCCAGAAATGCCTTCAAATCTATACATCTACAAGTTCTTTTAAGACTTCGCAACTTCAAGCTAAGAGCAAACCATTGTCATAAACAATTCGAATGAACTAGAAAATCTAGAAAAATTTTGAACAATCTCGATAACCTGTAAAATTCAAATCATTGAATTATTTGTCAGGACATGAAGCAAGTTAACGAAAATCTAAACCAAACGATATGGAATACTCGAATAACATTGCAACTTTAAAGGAGTGTCGAAAATTTTTGAAAATATCAGACAATAGAAATACTTTAAATAAGACCTATATGATCTTCGAGTAATATCGACCAATTAAACTAACGCAAATGAATGAGAAGTTACTCATGAGCAACTTGATTGTTTTATGAAACTAAAAGTGCCGCGGCATCGGATCCAAGTTCAAAGCGCGAGATAGTGTTTCAAAACCAGGTTCTCCCGTAGAAATTTTTGAAAATATCTTCCAGCACTTTCGGCATCTTTTACTGAATAAAATTCCAATCAAGTTTGATTCTTACTTTAATTTTAAAACTTCTATAATTTATTCAGAACTTTATTATTTAGGAAGTTAGAAAATTTGAAGCCGGATTTTTAATGACTGGCATCAAATTTTAAAACAAATATTTTCTGAAATTTTCTGCGGTAATTCTTCTTAAATTTGGTTTAAGGATTTACATTTTTTTATTATTTAATTAAAAAAAGTAGGAAACCCATTACAGGATGTAATCGCATTACCGGCATCTCAACAATTCCATCTATATAATATGTATCTACATATGCCATTAAGGCCGGTACACATTGAGAAGGAGCGTCGAGAACGATTTTTCGATTAAAATAATAAAAAGCGTTTGTTTTTAATTAACGATAGCCATGACATCGTGCATTTACTAAATACAAAATTTCAATTTATCGTTGATAATTTTTAATTTAAGACGATAAATTGAAATTTTTTATATTTTAGCAAATACATGTATATGTACACGACATTTTAGCTATCGTAATTAAAAACAAACGCTTTTATGCAAGCCGTAGTATTTGCGGTATAAACACAACATAAAACTTACTACATATTTCTGTAAGTATTGTAGTCGTAACCCCGTATAATCTTTACATATTTCAATTTTAACACTAGAAGCATCAACCCGTCAAAATGATGAATTGTACATTTATTGAATTCAATTTTTTTAATTATTATGTTAATATGTTTTTGGAAGTTTATGATGAATTTTAACATAATTACTTTGTTGTCATATTAAAAATCATTACACAGATTCCCACAAAAATATTAACATAATAATTATTAAAAAAATTGAATTTAATAAATGTATAACCGGTCATTTAACCGGTCGGTAGTTCTAGTGTTAAATTGTAGTTTGTATCAAAAACAGTACAAAATATAACTAACACTTACAGAAATAATAGTTTATATACCTTACTTACTAGTTTATATACACTAATTTATATACATCCAAACAAAATCATTTTAATTCATTGAAAGGAAAAAAAAATTTTGAACATGTATAAACATTTTTGTTCGTTTTTGGTTCTATTATGAACTTTCATTGTTTTTTGTTTGTTTTTTACGTGAATGTATTGTAAATGAAATCTTTAAGCGTCTATAACTTTGGAGTCCGACCACCTAAAGATCTTAGCCATACCATTTTTTTCTTATATGATCAATGTCTATAAGTCGGTCTTTGTTTCTCGCATCATCTCGCAGCAAGATCAGTACATCAGTACGCCTGTTTCGAAAAATGAAATATAAAAGCATTAAAATTATTATCACGATATCTATTAACAAGTTAAAAAATTGTTAATCAAATTGATTTTTCGGCTTTATTATAGACAATATATTAGTAGTAATGACATTCACAGTATTTTCGATTTGAGAAATCAGAGACATCAGTAGAAATATCATAACCTTCCCTTTACTTTACTCCAGAGAATACAAATGTATCGACTATCAAAACTGAGAATCCTCCTTAAGTTTAATTATGTTGGTAGTTTGTTTTGTACTGAAAAGTAAGGTCTACTCATCAGGTAGCTACAACCAAACTACAAAAATACATTTCTCGCTTAATACCTTGAGTATCAAGCAGAACGCACTGACTTAGCGAATTATATTCATTCAAATCAAAAAAACCCGAGGAGAAAGCTAATTTGTATGTGCATTCCTACTTTTTTCTTTTTTTCAGTAGATATATTATGAGTGATTGGCCTCTGTATTTTTCTGATTTGCCAAATCGAAAATACTGTGAATGTCATTACTACTAATATATTGTCTATAATAAAGCCGAAAAATCAAAGTACATAGTTTATTTAAAACAGTCATAACTCAACAAATGTTGGCACTATGCTGTAGCTGATTTTAGGCTATCTTTTCGCTAAACTATTCTTCGTATTTCCATGACGCTGATTAAATTTCAAAGTTTCTTCGTAATAAGTATGCAACGATATTAATTACTTGTGCTCTTCAAAAGTTTGCATTTTGGCCATAATACCTTATACTTTTCATCTGATCTCTCTTAGTTGTCATCAAGTTCATTTGCTGATGTGTTGGCGTATAATTAATATGTTAATTTGGGGTTCTTAAAAAATTTGAATGTTTTGAGTTTTTTGAATTAAACAATTTCCAAAATATAGAATGTTCTTGCCAGCATTGACGTCTCGGTTCCGCACGTGATACCACAATTTTTGCAAAATTGGTACCTGTGTGGACTTTTTGACGTAATATGTTAAACGTGGCAAGAAGCACATAATTTTGATGTTCGAAATTCGTTTACCTCCAATATATCAGAAAGTTTTTTGAGAACTGCCAACAATTTTGGTTGTGGGTTCCAGACGTATCCTCTCATTGGCGAATTTGCTGCTATTTTTGTATTGCCGATTACCACTAAGGCTCTCAAGTTTACACGTTCCTTTTTCCTAACCTTAAAATTTGATAATATTGATAATCCGTGTAATTTGTATAATCCGCCGACATTGGTGAAATTATATAATTTTTTACGACGCATAAGTATAAGTACCGCGTATCCGATTTATTTGTGAAATACCGTAAAAATTGGAGTATTTCAGCCTTTAACCGATTGTAGTAATACCTCACATTTGAGACTTTTCCTTGGCTTGAAAAAACGATGTAATTTCGTTCACGATCTAGTAGTGGCTAGCACAGACTGGGTTCTAAAAACATTCACTCTCCCGATGAAGGTTTCCGGATTCAACCAAAACTTCTATAGCCAACGTTATCAAGTTCATATAAGCAGTTATCATCGCCACTTCAAGGCTACGATGGCAATTTACATAGTGAATTCTATTTCGGCGGTACTATAAGAACTTTGGTTTTTTTGCTTTGCTGCTCAGCTGACTCTAGGCAGATATAAAAACTAACAGACCCAAAATAGATTGGTTCGATGAGGATAAAAGTTTTGCACTCAATCCATAAATGAGCCGTTTATTTTGAAAGTGGCTTAAG
This sequence comes from Tipula helvola, assembly GCA_963556165.1. NCBI lineage: Eukaryota > Metazoa > Arthropoda > Insecta > Diptera > Tipulidae > Tipula > Tipula helvola. The sequence continues at coordinate 53,266,227 of OY744482.1, forward strand.
TCCATATTTTGTTGAAACGTGATAATGAAAGAATAGAAAAACAATAAATGCAAAAACATATGGAATTTTGAATTTTTTTATTTATTGCACAGGTGTTAGAGATTAATTTTTTTTTGTTTTGACAATAAATTATTTACCGTTAGAAAGATTATACTGTTATTTATCTATTGTTATCATTAACTTGATTTTTTGAAAAATGGACTTAGGCCACTTTCAAAATAAACGGCTCAAATATAGAAAAGCGGCCCTAGATAATAAAACTGCAAAAAGTGTTGAATTGTGGAAGATCAGGGTTCTGGAAGCACGTTAGCAATACATTCAGACCCAGCCCATGAGATGAACATTATTCTGATTATAATGGGCCAGCGGCTGGCTGTAGATGAAAAGCAGAATAAAATTAAACTGTTTCAAAATTAAAATAATTTTAATTTAAGAATATAGAAACGAGTATCTAAATATCTATTATCTAAATAAATCATCAACCGACACCTAAAATATAAGGCAACAACGAACGGCTTAATTATATATACAAATAACGGCTTAATTGTATAGACAATTTACTCAGCTGCCCCCAGAGTCACAGTGGTTAGCATGCTTGATTTTAAGCTCCAGACCCGGGTTCGATTCCCGGCGGGGGATGAACAAATCACGGCTGGTTAATCTAGGCTCAATCATTATCCGTTAAAAAAATGGGTATGAAACTTCACCATGAAGCAGCCAAAGCGCCAGCGAAAAAAAAACAAAAAAAAATTCACCAGTCAATAAAGCCAAAAACCAACTGGCTCAAGATTACGACACGCGACCATGAAAAAGTCCTAAGTGAAATTTTATTGTAAATTAGCTTTTTCTGTTCTCTTCGTCATAATATGCTTAGATCATATTTTTGGGTTGTGGTAAAGGGTTGAGTTTTAGAGTAAACTAAATTTACTTTACTCTCTTCCTGTGGTTCCTGATGTTTCTATTAACTATTTTAAAATAACTGTCGTGAGTCGTATTCAAGGTGTGTACATGCTCCAATTCTGGTGAAAAAATGTACACTACGAAGTTAGCTGTATGAGTTGAATTATTTCCAACTAGAACAAAAAAGTTGATCAGGTTACCAATAAAAAAAAATTCAATATGAAAAATAGTAAACAATTCTAACTTCGTGGTGTACATTTTTTCACCAGAATTAGAGCACATGTACACACCTTCAGTCCCATTTCTCTTCCTACATGTAATTCATAAACTGTGACAACCAATTATGTACTGCTAAGCTCAAATAACTAAATTTAACGTTTTGATCGTTATGTTGAGTCTTCTTCTATCCCATTTATGGTCCATAATATGTTTTGATAATTTTTGTGATATTGTGATACCTCTTTTCTCGTTCCTCGATCCTTAAAAATTGAATTTTTTAATAAGAACAAAAGCGACAAAAATAACAAAACATAATAAACTTTTTCACACTCTATTTATTTATCTCTTTGTTGATTTTTTCTTTTTTTTTGAAAAATTTTTGTTCATCAAAAAAAAATTCTTATATCCTTATACCACTTCTCTTTGACAGCTCGAACCAAAAGATCGTTCCCTATTTTGCTTCGTCCATCTACAAAAAACTAAATCCAATTTCTCATATCTAGCAATTCAAAATGGCCCGATTCATTGATTAAGTCGTGTGTGTGACAATTGGTTAAAATGTTAAAAATTTGGTTAAAAAAATAATAAAATGGTGAATTTGAATCTAAATTTTAATTTTTAACATTCCTTGTCAAAATAAATGTTTTGTGGTTAATAAAAAGGAATTTTGGATTTTGCTGTCAATTTTAATAGTTTACCGTTTGTTTTCTTAAGGCGTCAATTCGTTAAAAATATTTTTGGTAAAAATTTGGTGAACAAAAATGGAGTGGTGAACTTTAATTCCTTTACTATCAGTTTAAATTTAAATTTTGAATTTGGTAAAATTCATTACTAATTTACAATTGACAAGTACAACATGTTAATGTGCGATTCATTTTAACAAAATTTATATAGACCGTATTTGACAAGTCGTATCATGTTAAAAATTTTTTTTCAATTTCTTGTGGAGAATAAAAAAAGAATTAGATGTTGCTGATAAAAGTTTAATTGTTCAACACTTTTTAACTGATTGACATGTGGCTTGGCATATGTATGTGTCAATTCATTCAAAATAATATTGTTACAATTTGGTGAGAAAGTGAGTGGTGAATTTTTATTCATTTATTATTAACTTGAATTTAATGAAACACTTCGTATTAATTTACAACCCACAAATATGTGAGTTAAATGTGAGGTTATATTTTTTTAAGTCAGTTGTCAAAATTAATATACATACGTTCTCTATCACGTTATGTAAATGGTTTGTAAGTTTTTGTGGTGAATAAAACAAAATTTAGATGTTGCTATCAAAATTTTTTATTTTTGACAACTTTTTAAGTGATTGACAAATGGATTTAAGGTATATGTCAATTCGTTAAAAATTTTGTTGTTAAAAATTGGGTAAAACAATTTAGTGGTGAATTTTTATGCTATAATTATTAATTTGAGTTTCTAATTTACAAAATGCATTCTATTTTATAACTCAACAAATAAAGCACAACAAGGTGAAATGTGAGATTATATTTTTTTAACATTACTTGTCAAAATGTATACACTCTAAAAAGTGACTGTAAAATATCACGAAAAATGTGTATTTTGCCACTAAAAATTAAAGTAAAATATACTATGCCTTGTAATAATACACTCACGAATTGTGTTTTGTTCTGAAAAGTCGTAAATTACTAGTTTACTGCAATTTACATCTTTAAAAGTGTAAAATTACAAAAAAATATGTGAATTATCAAGTATTTACTCATGTTTTGCACTTGAGACATTTTGTGCAACTTATTTTGTGTATTTTTACCTAAAAATTGGGTTTCACTATCTTTTTATGGTAACTCGTTCATAATCATATTTTGTTCTAGAAAAATCTGTATCCTTTATCTCGATTTCTTTTCATTTATTTTGTTCTAGAAAAATCTACATGCTTTGTTTTAACAAAAATAAATTTTCGCCGTTTCCATTGTTTTTACAAAAACGAACACAGTATAGTTAAAATAATAATAATAATATATTAAAGTAATTATTATAATACAAAATAAAAGGTAAAAAGCTAATAATGTTAAAATGTAGTATGTGTAATTTTTCAAGTGCTTCAATGGTTGCATATCATAAGCATTTATATTTGCATAGATGCAAAAAAAATACGCATTATATCTGTTTATTTCCAAAATGCGATAAAAGATTTTCATTATATAAAACATACAATATGCATTGGTATCGTGTACATTCACATTTAATTACAAATAAATTTCAATCAAACGAAAAATCTGTACTAATAAATAATTTTAAGTGTAACACTGTAGATTGTGATTTCGAATCAAATAATTTAAAAGTGATTGTTTCTCATTTAAATCAACATTTATTACAATTAAAATCTGTGATTGAGTGCCCATTTCCTGAGTGCCATAGTAAAATCAAAACAAAATCAAATTTAAAAACACACTTGTTTAGAAGACATACTGAAAATCTTAAGACAAATTATAATACTGCTTTTAATGATAATAGCTGTTTGGAAAGTAGTGCTTACTCAAACTTGGACAAACTTGATATTGCTAATATTACATCTAAATATAATGAGACTTCTTCAAAAAACAGTTTTTCACATCTATTTGTTGAATTGAAATCCAAGTTTAAGTTAAGTGAATCTGGTTTGAAATTTTTGGCTGATGAACTTACAGGCATTTTACGTAGTAACATTAATGATAACTCAAAATTAATTTCGAATTTAACGCAAATTAATTCTTCTTTTAAATTAACTAATTATATAAAAAATAATTATCAATATGTAAATCCCCAAAAAATTCTTCTGGGAAACGATTCATATCATAAAAGTTGTTTTTTTTATTACGTTCCAATTTTAGAAACAATAAAATTTTTAATGGCTGACAAATTTTTTATTAAATATTTTAATGAGGAAACATTTTCGGTTAATAATTTATATTCAGATTATACCGACGGATCTGTTTATAAGAAAAATCAATTTTTTAATTGTGGCAAAAGGAAAATTGAATTAATATTATTTCAAGATGCATTTGAAATTTGCAATCCAATAGGTTCTTCAAAGAAGAAACATAAATTGCTCGGTATTTATATGATGATAGGAAATATTGATAAAAAGTACAGGCACTTGATTCATAATATTCAACTGGTAGCTTTATGTAAAGAGAGTTTTATAAAGAGTTTTGGTTTTGAAAATTTTTTTGAGCCAATTTTACAAGATTTACTTTTACTAGAGAACATTATTGATCCCAATTCTAATTCACTAACTCAATACTATGGAACCTTATACGCTATGTTGGGGGACAATTTAGGAAGCCATCAAATTGGAGGGTTTACCGAAAATTTTAGTTGTAGCGAATATTTTTGTAGGTATTGCTTTTACAATCGTGAAATGCTAACCAATTTTAACCTAACTCATTGTGAATTAAGAAATCCAGAAAATTATTGTTTAAATGTTGCTGAATTGGTCTCTACTGAACAAACATTTGTAAAAGGTATTAAATTTGATTCATGCCTTAATAAACTAAAATACTTTCACGTTTGCAACCCTGGGCTTCCTCCATGTTTAGGCCATGATTTATTCGAAGGCATAATTCCTTATGACTTGATGCTAATTGTGAAATATTTTATTTCCAATTCAAACGTTTCTTACGATTATATAAATATGACTCTTGTATACTTAAGAAAAAAATTTCAATTACGATTAAATTTTCCGAAATTAGAAACAAGTATGCAAAAAATTCCAGGTAAATGTAATGAAGTTCTACATATTTTATTTATGATGCCGTTAATAATGTTAGGTAAAATTTCAAATCCCGATTCCGATCATTGGACATTTTTAACTACTATGATAGAAATGACTCGGCTGATATGTTCGCCCACCATTTCTGACAGCAGTTTATGTTTATTATCCCATTATTTAACCGTTTATTTTGAGCTCAGAAAAGATTGCTTTCCAAATAAAAAGTTAAAACCGAAACATCATTTCATTTATCACTATCCGGAGCTTATTAGAAAATTTGGCCCATTGAAAAATTTATAGACATTACCTTTCGAACAAAAGCATCAGTTGTTTAAAAATAAGGCAAAACCATGCAGAAACTTTAAAAATATTACATTTACACTTGCTAAAGCTCATCAAGATTTCCAAGCAAATTTACAGGAAGACCGGTTTAAGGCTTCTATAATATGTGACCAAGTTGAACACTTTTCAAATAAATTATATAAAATAAATATCCCAAACGAATTTACATTTGTAGCCAAAAAAATGTCATATTTAAACACAGTTTATAAAGAAAACGATGCTATCATTTTTAATTTTGACGAAAATGAAAATGCCGAAATATTAATAGTAAAATCAATTTTTATAAACAAATCTTATGATAAAGCACTATTTTATGGAAATGTACTCAAAATGTGGTACTCTGAAAGTTTAATTTTATATAAAAGTTACAATGTTGGCGAATCGAACCAATTAGTTAGTTTAGAAAATATTTTAAATGTAAAGCCTGTTAATATTATGTTAAACTAGCTATTTACCTTTAGTATAATAAAATAAAATATTTAACAAAATGGACAAATATATGTTCAATATCTGGAATAACGACAGAACTGTACGCAAATTATTTATGAGTTGCCCATTGATCGAATCTGTTATTACAAAAGGTATAATAAAATACAAATGCTTTATGTTCTAAATTACATTTTATTAATTTATTGTTGGTATTTTAGCGGCATCTTACGGTATCCATGGTTCAAAATTAGTTTTAGAAAACAACGGCTCTGATATACCTATGTGAAAATGACGCACTAGAATATATAATTAAAAATAAGCCAGAATCAGTATTTCTGCTATTGAATGAAAATCAGCAATGGATGGCTGATACAACACAAAATTTGGAAAATGAAAATGTAAGTTACCTATGATTCAAATTAGTTTTGTTTTGAATTACTGTTGGTTTTTGTTTAACATTATTTATTTTTAAATCAAGAATTTCACATCTTAAGTGGCGACCAGCGAAAAATTATAAACATAAAAATTAAGAATTAACAAAATTCCGCCCAGCGGAAAATTAACGTCACTTAACAAATTTAACGAATCTTCGTTAAATTAGATCTGTCACTTAAAAAAAATTAAGAATGCGCGATTTTGCGTCCAAACTTAAGAAATAAATGTCAAATCCAAAAAAATGTTGATGCGAAAGATGCCAATTTTTTCATTCCATGGCTTTTATTTTTCATTTTTTATTTATTCATTTCAGTTTTATTTTTCTAGGTTTAACTGACTAAAATAATTTTTATTTGTTGATTTAACAACATTTTTCTAATGTACTTTTTCCTAAAAGAGTAAAACATGTGACCATTTTGTGCTCGCAAATTATGTAGCCCCATTTTGTATTGCACATAAACAATAACAATTTGTAATTTAATATTTTTTATTTTGTTTGTGTGTAGGTTCATCTATTAAGTTTATAATTTTTCGCTGGTTCGAATGTCAAAAAAAATTAAGAGAAATTAGTGTCGTTAAAATTCCTTAATTTATAATTTTTCACTGGTTGAGCCTTTAGATTGACTTATTAAAATTTAGTTATTCACAATTCACATTTGAAAACAATTTTAAATTTTTCTAAAATTATTTGTGAATTATAAACAAAATAAAAAAACTGTATTATTGCTTATAATTATTTATTTTCAAAATTTCTAATAAGAATTCTCATTTGAATCAATTAGATTTTGTAAATCATTCAGACCTAAAAATTAACAATACAAAATAAAATGTAAATATACCTACGAACTTAATTTAATAAAAATTGCACAAAAATAATACTTTTATAATAATATTAAAATAATACTAAGACTAATTTGGGTTTTATGCAGGAATCCAAGCTTATTATAGCAACCACGAACGAGCCCGTTACTGAAGCACCACTGTACCACTGAAATTGAAGACATAGAAGTATTTGAAAAAAATTATTCAGATGATACCCTCTCAATGAAAAGCACCACGCCATCGTCATCTAACACCAATGTGGAGTGCAGAAAAATATTTGCAAATTTTGAAATCCCCTGGAATAAAATGCCGCATGACATTACGGAGATGCTAAAAAATAAAACGAAACTTGGCAAACGATTAAACATATTAGCGAACACTATTGTTGATGAATTACGGGCATCTTCCTTTTCCATTCCAATGAGCGTTTTTCGTGCGGTAGCTGAAAAAGCGGCAGAAACTTATCCAGACTCAATAATGGAAAAAGACAATGAAGGTAAATTTATAACTAGTGTTCCATTGGCATTGATACAGAAAATGCGAAATCGCAATAGTACTCTAAATAGAGAGCCTCATCTCAACACAAACCGAAGCCGAAAAGGTTTAATTCATATAAAAAACCGAAAAAGAGCCAATGTGTTAAAATCCACATGCGCCAATTGGCAACCTTCTGAAAAGAATGAAACCAGTGATTTCTCTTCCACGGTTGATTATAAAAAAAAAGTACTACAAGATTTGTATAGAAAGGGATCAACCACAACTAATGAACGACAAAAAATTGAAAGTTTCATGAGCGATTGTTTTAGTATACAGATACTATTTCAGATCGTTTCTTAACAATACGGAGGATGTACCAGCGATTAAAGATGTTTTGCGCGACTGGCCTTATTTATTCGATACCGCCATTCTAACGCAACATTTTAATCAATTAATGAATTTGGATATTAATATGTTTTCTATTAACTTTGAAAGAACTAAAAAATCTGTTGAACAATTTATACAAAGTTGCGGTTACTTGAAAGCTGAGAAAAAAGAATTTACAAACAAAGAAATTATAAAATATTTATTTAATTATTTTAAGGAAAAAATGGATTATCTCCTAAAAGAATTTGCTGTAAGTAAACTTTGATAAGGCGAGTTTATTAAAAATATATAAATAATAAAACAAATATTTTATGTTTATTGCAATAGTTTGGAACAACATTAGAAGAAGTAATTCAAGAAATTCCAACTAATACACCGTGTATTTAAATTGGTTGAATTGCTCATTGGTCTTAAATTAAATTTACATTTTAAATAAACGACGATCATTTAAAAACGTCGGATCATAAAATCTAGCAATAGTTTTTTGGTTAGCGATTACCAGCTAACCAGAAAACAAATTGTTATTTGATACTTAAAAGATATCTTTACTTATAATAAAATTATATTTATTTCTATTCCCAGAGAGCTTGGACCCAAAGGATGACACTGTTTTATTATATATTTTTATAGATAAAACTGAGGTGTTCTACCAACAGCAACAATCGACTAACATCACTACAATTCTTCAGTACATTATTAGCCTCTACTACGTTTTAAATATTATGTATCCGAAGGAGATATCGCAGCTGATGGAATTTTTAGTACGGTTTTATTTAAAGCACTATCCAGAAGCAGTCAGAGGAGCTAAAAAAACCAGTAGCAATTTAAGCAAAATTAATACGTTAATCAACAAATTAAATTATTAAAATATGTAAAATAATTATAACTTTTTTCATTTTTAATTTTAATACAAATTTTGTTTTTCATTATTTTATATTAATAATTAAGTTATAAGTTTAAGTTATAATTACCAATTAATAAATCAAGTTTCTTGAATTAAACGTTTACATAATATAAATATTAATATAAATTTCGCTAATAAATTGAATTAATTCATTATTATTTAAATGAATTTCATGTCTTTTTAATTATAATCCCTAAGGCTGCGGTTTCCTATTTTCAGTAACATTTTACAATGCGGAAAGGTAAACTAAGTAAATTTCACAAAAAATGTACACTAATATTGTGGATTTATTACATTTACTGAATGTGGTTTTCAGTTTTTTTCATTTATTTCACACTTTTTTGGTTGTAATTTCGTTCATAAAATTGAATAATTCTACAATGGAAAAAATAATTAACATATACCCTAAAGCTTTTTTCCACATTGAAATTGAAAATTTCACACTAAAAATATGTGATTAACCTCTTTTAAACTGTATTAAATCGCACACTTTTAGCGTGATTATTTTTAAATCACACTATGATGAAATTTCACTACAATTAATGGTGGAAACAGATAACCTCTTTTAATTGTAGTGAAATACATCAAAAAAATTTTAGAGTGTAGCACAGTTTTAAAAAATTACAAATATAAAAATATTAACTAGGTATGCAGTTCAGCATAATGATGTGGTATCGAGTTCGATCCTGATCATGAGCGTTGTAATTTTCATGGCGAATCTTTTATCTAAAGTAAAGAACGATGGCAATTGAAAACTGTATAATTTTAAAACAGCAAACACAATTATTCGAGGTTAAAACAGAATAAGAAGAAATATTTTACCGCAATCAAGTACGACTGCACCTGTAGAACTTGCTGTCAATAAAATCGTCTTTCAATTGTAGAAGATAGTTCATAAATCGTTATCACTTTTTGTTACTCTTTTAGGTAGCCATGAAGTTTTCTGCTGTTAAATCACTCACCAATAAAATGTTCTCGTCATACAAAACCAAGCTTGGAGCAGATTACCTTTGCTCACTCCAATGATCAAGGCATCTCAAAACAGTCATTTTTCTAGAATTTGAAACTCATGAGTACGGCAGAAATTATCACACGCCTAATTACGGTAATGTATTAATTCACAATTCGGCTCTCCCAGCTTTCGGTAACCAGCAAAACCGATTTATGAGCAGTGATAAGGTATAGATTGCTCTAGATTTACCAATTAAAATAAGAAGTTACTTAACGTAGGTGAGAGTAGAATTTTCAGGCTCCGTCATCCATTTATTATATTCCCAATTTATAAACACGCGTAAAAGATTTATACCTGAATACTGATATACTTAAATAAGAGTAAATACAATTCATGTTGTGATATCACCGTGTCATATTGTGTTGTATACGAAAAAATCAAATTTGTGCTTTTATTCCCCATATTCACAAAACATAATACAGATTTATACACAATATTATATTTCAATTCTATATATATGATAATGATCTATTGTAATTTGTAATCATCAATCTTATCAAAAATTTTGTTTTGGAACAAAATCGATTTGACTCGAAGAAAAATTTGTGTGTATGTTATACTTACGATAAAAGACAAAAGTCGTAATACAAAAGTACAAATTATTAATAAAAAAATACATATGGTGGCAACGGCTAATAATAACCGAATTGACAAGGTAATTATTTCCAATGATTGTCGATAATCACAATTCAACTTGAATATGTTAATGGGGCCTATAGAAATATTCATTGCTGCGATGGAAACTTAATTTGATTGAAAAGTTGATTAATTTTGTTTTTATATATTTATATTGATAATTCGGTCAAGGTGTATACAGACACCTTCTTTCATCGATTTTATATGGTCGCATTGTATGTATATTCAATACACTAGTAGTTACAAGTAAACTTTTTAAATCGTAAATTGGGTTGAAATATTAATACTGTATATATCTCTTGAATTTAATAATGTAAAACTATTTCTAGACGAGTTAGTTTGGAATATACACAAATTTCACGTCAGATGAACATGCAGCGCAAAATATATACACAGAAATAAAATATAATGTAAGTAAGTAAAAAATTTTAAATACAAAGTTTTGCAGACGAAGCAGCAATAGTGAAGCGAGCAGAAATAAAAAAATTGTATAACACGACGGTAAAGGAAAAACAAGAATAAACAAAGTTTTCTGTGAACATTTACTCCATTACATACCATTCTAGAAATTTATCTTGTAAATAATTTACCACCTGTAGATTTCCATGGATTAATGCTGCCGGTAATATTGCTACTTGCTTTAGTGTATATTAAGAAATGTTTTTTTTTTGTTCGCTTTTTTATTGGGAAAGGAAAAGTTTGAATTAATTTTGTTCTTATATACACATTTCAAAAGATTGAATCAGTGCTGAAATGTAGACGAAGCATTTGAACTTAGTAAAATAAGTGTTTTTACAATGCTAATTGATTATTACGGTTGTTAAAACGAAAAATCAAGAAAGGAAATTTTTTAATGTGACTCTAGAGTTCATTGATATGCTTTCAGGTTTCAATATCTGCTAAACTCACATATCTCTAAGATCGAGAAACTATAAAACCGGTGAAAAATCACGAATAATGTCAAAAATGTCGAAAAATCTAGAAAATTTAGAGACTCGAATAATGAAAAAATCATGGAACAATATCAAAAAATTTTTGGATATTAATGAATACTTTCAAAAACTCTATAAGTCTGGTTAACGAAAATCATCGAATATTATTTGTGAACATCAAGCAGTTAACGCAAACTCTTGGAACTCTCAAATAGTCTAACACTGAATAATCTCGAAATCGAATAACCTGACTGTTTCGAAACATTAGTAAGTCTGTAAGTAACAATCAGCTCCGAGCAATGAAATGGGAATAGCGAAAAACTCTGTTGAAATCAGAATAATCCGACAAACAACACCTAGTTTTTCCAAAATAAATCGTGTTATCGAATTCAGCGGTATAGATTTTATTTACCTTTACCGGTATTCAAAAAATCCGATAAATAAGGAACTGTAAAAATTAGAAGCATTAACATTAATATTCAGTAGGCTGAGATTCTTGTAATTCGAGATTTTGAATCTTTTGAGTTCAAATAGCATTAAAGGTGTTTGGCATCTGATTTAGTCGAAATTATTATTTTTGAATTTTTTCGAGGTGATCTAAGATTTTCTAGTTCTATTCGGAAATATTTAATTCGAAAGAGGTTTTTCTTTTTGCTTTGAGATTTCTCAATATAAAGGAATAGTATTCAAGATTTTTGGGCATATCAATTCCAATTTTTTTTTATAATATCACTCTAGAACTCTAAAATTATTCGAGCTTCTCGAAATTATTTTTCGAGTCTCCTTTGAGTTTCATGATGTTATAATGTGTACTAAATCAAGATTTTCGATATTTCCCATGGGATTTTTGAAGATTTCTATTTAATCCATAACAATAATATGTAGATTCTTCGAAATAATTTCGAAGAATCTTGATAGTTTATTAGTGTTGAAAAACTGTTTTAATTTATTTTGCATTTTAGGACCGATTGTATGAACACCGCTAAACGAAAAAAAAATCTAGAGTAATGATTAATCATTACTCGAAGATTTTATTTTCCATCGATTGTATATAAACGACATTAAACAAAAATCTATCCTCTCTTTTGTTGCAGTTTTATATAGCAGTTTTTTATATGACAATGAGTTTTCTTTGATGTTTAGTATTTTTTTGTTGATATTAATTGGTTTATATCATACCTATGTATGTACTCGTATGTACGAACAATTTTGAATCCTCTGTTTTACAGCAGCTTTTTATGTTACTGACACACCTTTTAATTTGACGTATGTTTCAGTAAATTGTTTACATTTACAATCATTGATAACGTTAAAAAAAACAAAACAATATTTACTCCTGATTCAGTCACCAAAAAGGGATGATAAAACATGTGGTAAAAAAAAGCATCGATTAATTTTCTATATTAGTGTCGTTCATACAATGGAAACTACGATAAATTAGGCGATTAATCATCTATCATAGAATCGGGCCTAAAGGTGTAAAATGCTTGTTTCACACTATTCACGGTTTTTGCAGGTAGTAAACATAATGAAGGGGCACTCCTAGATAAGTAACAGGTCCCGTATATTTTCACCTGCAGAGAATATTGTTTTAAACTTGATGAAGATTCATTTCAAGATAATTAGCTAATTTATAATTTATTTTGCTTTCGTTAAAAAATGTTAAATTTTAAAACTGCGCTCATCAACTATCAAGTTTATCGATTCTAGATTTAAAAAAAAAAAAATAAAGTAAAATTATGTCTGGAACAAAAACTAAAAAAAAAATTCTTTTGGTCAACGTTTTGGTCGAAGAGACACAAAAACAGCATTTCTTCATTTGTTATAATATTACTTGCATGTTCAATTGTTGCTCTACCTAAATAGCGAATTTATTATGATTTTCCAATGTGTGGCGTGATGTACGAAAAGAAGTTGCCTAAAATTTGGAAATTACAATAAAGCCTGAACTTATAATATAGAATGTGATACGTAAAGAAAGGGATGAAAATATTGTTCTAGGGGTATGGAAGAGACAACGCTGATTGCTGATTGGTTGTGGTTCGCTGAAAAATTTGGTGAAATTAAGCAAAAATAGTTTTATGTATTACCGAACGGTAATGGTTTATTCATCAATCATCATCATTGTGTAGTTAATTTGGACAAGATCATTGTGATCGAATACATTTTTAAATATAAGAATATTTGACTATAATGTGTGAATAAAAAATTTTCTTTTTATTATTTGCAAGTCCTATGAAGCAGGTCAACAATTGAGAACGCTTTAATTTGTCTAAAATAAGCTAATAAAATAGTAACGCATATAAAACACAGACAAATTGAATTTATTTGCAAAATTGTTTTGCTTTGCACGTTTATTTTGAAAGAATAAAAATCTGAATTTCTTTACGTCATTTAATACATGCATTGCATTAAAAGACCGGCCGTCCCTGATGTGTTGTGTTCTTATAAGAATACAACTGGAACGATGGTTCCCATGGTTAGTCAAAGTTTCAATCAATCAAGTTACACCAACCTTCTTATTCTATATAGGAATCTAAACTATCTATTGAATGAAGCAGAGAAGCATTTAGGTGAAAATCGCAATAACGTGTCTGCATTTTGAAATTACTAACAAATAAAATTGTTTTTGAATAACAATATTGAAGTTGCCAGTAACAAAAACACTCTCGTAGTTTAGTAAGTAGCTGACTAGAAAAAATAATTTTAATATGGTCACAGGATACAGCCATATAAATAAGAGTGCAATTACCACCTTCTATTTTAAAATTATTAAAATTTAACTCTTGAGCCAAGCTTCTGTGACTGCAACTAAAAAAATCTTAAAAAATTTGTAGAAAATATTTAAACTCCTTAAATTAAAATACGCCATTTTGGGGTTAGTTAAGCTTTTAATACGGAATGAGAACTTCAAGGCACGATTAACTGTAGAGCGAACATTACATGACCGATAGTAATGTCATTGAATTGTCATGAACAACAACATTACCTGGAAAATTCTTGCGTCATTTTAGAGGCACTTTTACAATTATTGTGTCCGTTTAAAAAAAATAGAGAAGTTGTAATATCGCAAGTTTGATAGGAATGATGATCGGCAATAATATTAATATTGGTAAAGTTCAATTATCACAAAACAAATGGGGGTCGATTTCACCAATCCATACCAAAACCCCAGCTCTAGCTCAAAATGCAAAGGAAAGAAAAAAAAAATGGTTCCGTAGCCGCACACTCCTAAAAATCGAAATAAAAATATAAATAAAAAATAATAAAAAAAAATTAAAAATTAAAATTAAAATAAAAATACTTCTACGTATTAATTTGTAAAACACATTAAAAATGTAATAAGAATAAAAATAACAATAAAATAAAAATAAAATAGATTTAAAAATAAAAATAAAACTAATAGCAAAAATAAAAATAGAAATAAAAATTAAAATAAAAATAAAACAAAAAATTAAAATTAAAATAAAAATAAAAATAAAAGTAAAAATAAAAGTAAAAATCAAAATAAAAATCATAATCAAAATAAAAATAAAAATCTAAATCAAAAACAAAATAAAAAAAAAAAATTACAAAAAATAAAAAAAAAAAATAAAAACAAAAAACAAAAAAAAAATAAAATAAAAATTAAATTAAAAATAAAAATAAAAGTAAAAATAAAAATATGAATACAAATCATAATAAAAATAAAAATATAAATAAAAATCAAAATAAAGATAAAAATAAAAATAAACATAAAAATATAAGTAAAAATAAAATTAAAAATTAAACTAAAAATAAAAACAAAAATAAAATTAAAAATAAACATAAAATAAAAATAAAATTAAAAATAAAACTAAAAGTAAAAATAAAAATAGGAATAAAAATATAAATAAAAATAAAAATCAAAATCAAAATATAAATCAAAATAAAAATTAAAATCAAAGTAAAAATAAAAATCAAAACATAAATAAACATCAAAATTAAAATAAAAATATAAATAAAAATAAAAATCAAAACTAAAATCAAAATTAAAATTAAAATAAAACTAAAAGTAAATATAAAAATTAAAATAAAAATAAAAATAAAAATCAATATGAAAAAAAAATATAAATCAAAAAAAATATAAATACAAATTAAAATTAAAATAAAATAAAGATAAAATTAAAAGTAAAAATAAAACGCGATCTTAGGATTACAAAGTTGTGCCTGATATTTTAATTTTTTGAAAGTTACTTTCGATATTCGCATATTTTGTGGTTATAGAAATAAATAATCATTGTAATTTCATTTAATTTATTGATTATGTTCTAAACTAAAGGGTTAATTGATATTACAATGACATTTTTGAATTTAAAGCCACGAAAATTGAGAAAATCAAAAGTAACTTCGAAAAAATGAAAATGTCAGATACAACTTTGTAATTCTAATGTCGCGAAAACTAAAAGTAAAAATAAAACTATAAATAAAAATAAAAATTAAAATCAAAATCAAAATCAAAATATAAATAAAAATAAAAATAAAATCTAAATAAAATTAAAAATCAAAATATAAATAAAAATAAAAAAAAAAATCTAAATAAAATTCAAAATAAAAATTAAAATTAAAATAAAAATAAAATAAAAATAATACTAAAAATAAAAATATAACTAAAAGTAAAAATCAAAATAGAAATAAAAATCATAATAAAAATAAAAATATAAATTTAAAAAAAAAATAAAAATAAAAAAAATAAATTAATAAATAAAAAAAATAAAAATAAAATAAAATTAAAAATAAAAATGAAACTAAAAGTAAAAATAAAAATAGGACTAAAAATCAAAATAAATATATAAATTAAAATTAAAATTAAACTCAAAATCAACATAAAAATAAATATTATACTAAAAATTAAA
Source organism: Tipula helvola (assembly GCA_963556165.1). Taxonomy (NCBI): domain Eukaryota; kingdom Metazoa; phylum Arthropoda; class Insecta; order Diptera; family Tipulidae; genus Tipula; species Tipula helvola. The sequence goes on from OY744482.1 coordinate 53,282,320, forward strand.
ATTTAAAAATAATTAAAATTTTAAATATAATTTAAAATAAAAATCAAAATCAAAATTAAATTAAAATTAAAATCAAAATCAAAATCAAAATCAAAATCAAAATCAAAATCAAAATCAAAATCAAAATCAAAATCAAAATCAAAATCAAAATCAAAATCAAAATCAAAATCAAAATCAAAATCGAAATTAAAATATAAATAAAAATAAAAATAAAAATGTAGCATGTCAATGAACTTGTAAAATTGATGTAAAATTGATTTCATCGTGAAGCGGCCAAATTCCTCTATGGAATGTACGCCAGCGAAAAAAATTAAATAAAAATAGGTACAAAAATCATAATAAAAACCAAATAAAAAAAAATGGTACAATAAATAAATAAAAAAAAAATTAAAACTAAAATAAAATAAAAATGAAACTAAAAGTAAATACAAAAATAGGAATAAAATCAAAATAAAAATATAAATAAAAATACAAATCAAAACCAAAATCAAAATCAAAATTAAAATCAAAATAAAATAAAAAGTAAAATAAAATAAAAATATAAAATTAAAAAAAAATAAAAATAAAAATATAAATAAAAATCTAAATAAAAATCAAACTAAAAATAAAAAAATTAATAAAAAAATTAAAATTAAACATCACCTAGAAAATGAAAATGAAAATGAAAATGAAAATGAAAATGAAAATGAAAATGAAAATGAAAATGAAAATGAAAATGAAAATGAAAATGAAAATGAAAATGAAAATGAAAATGAAAATGAAAATGAAAATGAAAATGAAAATGAAAATGAAAATGAAAATGAAAATGAAAATGAAAATGAAAATGAAAATGAAAATGAAAATGAAAATGAAAATGAAAATGAAAATGAAAATGAAAATGAAAATGAAAATGAAAATGAAAATGAAAATGAAAATGAAAATGAAAATGAAAATGAAAATGAAAATGAAAATGAAAATGAAAATGAAAATGAAAATGAAAATGAAAATGAAAATGAAAATGAAAATGAAAATGAAAATGAAAATGAAAATGAAAATGAAAATGAAAATGAAAATGAAAATGAAAATGAAAATGAAAATGAAAATGAAAATGAAAATGAAAATGAAAATGAAAATGAAAATGAAAATGAAAATGAAAATGAAAATGAAAATGAAAATGAAAATGAAAATGAAAATGAAAATGAAAATGAAAATGAAAATGAAAATGAAAATGAAAATGAAAATGAAAATGAAAATGAAAGAAACATGACCTAACAAGTTCAACTTTATTTTTGCCTCATGAAACTATCTTGAACAATAAAGCATTGTTTGCTCTTTTACGTAAAAAAACGACGTTAAAACTGCCATACTAAGCCCAAAGGTGGTGTCTACATTTTTTCGGAAATTGAGATGTTTATGTGTAGCAAGTATTTAGAGTGCAAATATTGTGTAATGGAAAATAATATTCATGGGTATCTACAAAAATGTTCGGTTTTTTTGTAAACAATTTTGTTTAATGTTTTAGGCTTTTGGATAAAAACACAGTGGCAATAAATAACATATGTATGTACATACAATACATAATTTACCAATTTTTGAAAAATAAGAATAGCACTCAATTAAACCTAAAAGTTTGAATTACTCGAAACGTAAACAAATGCAGATAGCCCCTTTGCGTTTAGTAGGGCAGAAAATATAAGTGGTTGTATAATTAAAATTCACATTATTCCGTATTTTTTTTTTTCTTTTGTAACGAATCTAAAATTCATTAAGTTTAAAATTAATTCTCTGAAATAAGCTATAAAATAATATTTATGTACTCCAAATAATATTAATGATCTATATTTGTTGCCTACTTTTAATTCATTCCTCAACATATTTTCTGGAAATAGATTTTAAAGAGTTAATCACTTGAAAATAATTTAATAAAATTCACCATTTCTATTATTTGTCAAACACCATGTCATTCTAAAAATAAATATTAATAACTGAACTAGGTAGTGACTTATTACCCCATACAAGCTTAAAATCGTTATAAAATATGTAGTTTAAATTAAATCTGGAGCGTATTAAGTAATAACAGCTTAAAGAAATTTACTAAATTAAAATTATTTAACTAGAGTATGAATCAATAATTATCTGTAGCAATTTATGACAAAATATTTCGCACAAAACAAACCTAAAATATGTAATGGCTAAAATTCTAAATATCACTGAAATTCAACAGTGTTATTTTTCTAAAATTATGAAATTTAAAATTGTATGTACATATCTTATAAAAATTATGAATTTATAATTAAAAATAATGCCAGACACCTAAATAACCAAAATCCAGTTTAAGTTGTTAGTACAATATCTGATAAAATAGTTAAACATAGAACAATACAATTTATAAAGTTATTTGCTTGTTGAATCCTTGGAGTTTCTGAAATCTAAAGATCTTCCAAAAATATTCCTTCAAAATTTAAATTATTTATACTATGTAAGTATAATCATATTGCATATTTATTTAAATATTTTAATTTATTTTAGTTTTATTTAAAATCAACGCTTTGTGGTTATAATAACAACTTACGTCTAAATACATAATAAATATGTTACACTAATACCTATTCCGTGACAAATGCAATTTAAGATCTTCTTCCCTCACAGATGTAAAATCTACATCCCGACGATGGTGGAGTCGACAACCCTAATTAATTTAGAGGTAATTCACAAAAATTGTGCACGAATGTGAAGAGTAATCAGCAATTAGCTTTACTACAGATACTAATTTCTACTGATGCTGTATCTGAACATTTACAGTAACACAAACGATGCTCTAACTAGAATAAATAACTAACTATTTATTTATAAGCACAACTACTTCGATATCTATTATGCACATATATATCGCCTTTTGGCTTCTTATACACACATACATAAATTAATACCAAAAATTCGCTTAAACAGTATACACAAACTGTTTATATATACGAAGCCCAGATGAATATTTGTAATACATATAATATAAAATTTGTTTAGTCTCTCTGGACCTGGTTAAATTATTCAAAAGCCTTGGAATAATATCTCAAATAATTTTTTACTTTTGCTCACACGCTTTAGTGAAATTCATACAGGGACTTATTTTGTAACACAAATAAAAAATATTACAAAAAACACTGCGAATTTCTGGAAATTCCTTATACAACAGAGGAGAAATGGAAAGTCAACAAAACAGATTTTTTGGTGTTGTTCAATTTTCAATTTTCCCATTTAAACATTCAAAAAGTTCGGTTTTTTACAGAATTTTCCTTTTTTGCTAAAGTTTTTTTTTTTTTTTTTTTTGATAATAAAATATTAATACAGAAAAATAAAGGATATTGAATTAAGAAAATGAGCACAAGTAAAAAGAAAAACTTGATTCTATTAAAGCAAAAAAATGTTTGTGCTTCTCTAAATATTTTCATTCATTTTATTATTGTAGTAGTTGTTTGCTATTCATTTTCCCAATAGAACGAAAATTTAGTAGATTTTTCATCTGTTCCTTTGCCTCGTCTCCTCCTCTCTCTCGCTCTCTCCTATATCATGGGCGATATATTTTATTTTATTGTTAAGCGGGCGATAAAGAATAAAAAATTGACTCTTGAGACATAATCACTTTGCTTTCTTTATGGATTTTAAATATGTCTCAAGACATTTTACAGTTGTTGGATTTTTTTGCATGTAAGTTTTGTTACCAAACAAATTTAATGGCAAAATGAAAATTGTGTGTGAATAAGCGAACTTAATGAAGGTAATTAATAATTTTAATATTTACTTTTTATTAAGCTTTTTCACAGACGCTTATTAGGTTAATTTATACATTTTATATCTTACCCTAGATTTGGTCAATAGATGAGTAACAGAAAATTTTCTCGAGGAGGCCACATAATCTTGAATAGGTATTGTGAACCTCTTGAAGTTTTTCTGAATATAACTACTACAATGACTCATAAACTGGGAAAAGGGGAATGGGTAAGATTTTGAAATCCAATACAATTTCAGTAGATTGTGGTATTTACACGATATTTTTTAATGGATTAGATGCTCAAAAGCTTAGCAGGTAAGGAATTTGCATTTAGGGATTTATCTTCTTAAAACATTAAAACATCTACTTTTCATATTTTTTAGGGTTCAATTGCAAGTAAGCAATGAAGATAATTTAATAATAATATTTTGAACTTTATATAGACACAAGAATTTTTAATTTTTAAAAAGATAACACGAAAAATTATTTAACAAGATCAGTCCAATTTAGGCTTTGGGAATTGGGACTTCGTTGCAAAGGTGGAGGTTGCTACAATATTTAGTTATATGAAATTTTTGCTTCTAGTGCATACTACGATCATTTGAAAAAAAAATAGTTTGAGTTTGGGACTTTCATTTTTGGAGAAGAAATTTCGTCGACGCAACGTCGTACAATATTTAGCTGATCCCAGCGATTTGATAAATTTATATCAAGTGCATACTATGAAAATCATTGGAATTTCGCCTCTGGAACCTGCCGTAGGAACGTCCGAGAAAAATAATTTAACTTTGGGGCTTTTGATTTCTGTTGAAGAAATTTCGTCGCCAGAATTTCATACATGATTTTATGCAAATATTGCTTAATATTTGTATGGCCGGCTGCAGCGACCGGCCATTTAGGTATTTTGCTTTATCAGTAAAGGTCAAGCTAGAACTATTTAAAATGGGAGAATCGAACTGAGGCAGTTTGTATTTCCTGGTGAAGAGAACCACCTCAGTTTTAGGTGGATTAACATGTAGCCGTCGCGATTCTGGCTCTTAGAATTTGATCTATCCAGCGATCGAGCGATTCATCCACACCCAGACTCGACAGGGCCCGCGGTATCGCCACCGGTTTAACATTGCTGAAGGCCTACTTTATATTCAGAAAAGTTGCTACTGATCTCCCTTTATAGTATGAGTATTGAGATTTCAACCACCTAACCGGCTCTATAAAGCCTCTAATTTGAGCTCCTATTTGTCTTTCCGGTATTTTAACAGAAAATAGCATAAGGTTATAGGTTTAAGGTCTTTGGGATGGCAAAAACAGCTCTTTCCAGCCTTAACAAAATTGTATACTGCCTCTGAAGATAACTTCCAGCCAGGGTAGAGGTTGCTGAATATCTGCTGGAATACCGCCATCAGGTCCAGCCGAATTAAATGGCTTAAAGCTGTTAGTTGACCATACTATCTTCCTCCTGCTTATTATTTGATTTGCAATACATGAACCCGTAACAGAACTAGGTATTTCAAACGTAAGTTCAGAGCACCCCGGCAAGTGGATTATCGTATAGTGGAGAATATAATCAAGGAGTAACTCAAATCACTCCTTTGTATGTGGTGTGAATTCACATCAGTGCCCACACTTAAGAACTGCAAGTGGAATGTCATCTTCTTCTTACGGTAGATAGGCTGATATGAGCGAGAGATTTAAAGTACAAATCTCAATAACAGCCGCCACTACATCTGAGTTACTATAATTAAATAGCACAAACAAATTTAGATCCCTTCTTTGCGTACATCAATTTATAGTTTGAAACCCTGAGTCCCATTACTCGCTCTTCCAGTAAACCATGTCACTTGGCTCAGGACAACATCAATATCAAATCCAATACCAGCGTCGCGTCAGATCCCCGCCTTAAAGCGAGTCAGACATTAAGTCCCTCTAAAGTCCACACTGTATCCCTATCTCAGAATCCAACGACACTACTCCCATGCCTTATTTGGACGCGTTCTGGAGCACCAACCGACCATCACCACCAAGCCGGATATTACCCGGGATCTCCCCTCCTACTGGTGCAGCTCCAGACTTATCCACCTCTTCCTTGTTAGACATTTTTAAGGTGACAGCATTGAAGCCGCTTCATCATTGATTTGAAGTGTCTTTGGTTCCTGCAACTTGGCTATCTTTCAGTTGAAATCGGAAGATGTGGATTGCAAATCCGGAGTATTTCCAAGATCTCATTAGGATCGCTAGGTTTTGTAAGGATCCAAGCCCGCGTACTAGGCCTGCTCGGAATATCCCTCCTTAGACCACAATCTTTAATCTGGCTCTACGCCTTCTTGTAGAGTAAAAGTGACTTTTGGTGAGCAGGTGTTCTCAGCTTGATAAGTTTCCTGTACCGTCCTCCAACCCTACAGGTCGGAGGTGGCTCCGGGTTCTACCACATTACTTTTAGCTTACCGCAGCTAGGGCCATCTCTACATTCTTCCAATTGAGGGCGCAATGCTCCAATCCTACGGCACCCTGTCTATTACAGCAACAAACAGCTGGTCATTATGAACCTCGCTGAAAGAGGCCTGGTTACAGTTTCCCGCAACTTTCCTCTTTATTTTTTAGCGGAAAAAAAATTTCAATATGTGCAGAAATCCGCAATGCACAGATAAGGCTATACGATCCGCAAGGCGCAAGGTATCCGGATACATCGTTAGAGACTGAGCTTGATTTTAGTCTGGGCTTAACATATCAACCTAGTCCAGTTGTTTAGCGCAAAGCCCAGGTGGTCACTGCGGTTAGGTAACACGAAAACCTTAACTGACAAGAAGTTTCAACTTGATTCCCCCAAGCAACTATACACCTTCATTACCTACATAATGTAGCTGCATAGTAATAAATAATAATATTTGAGGAAAACCATTTAACTTTAGAGATTTTGATTTCTGTTGTGAATAAATTTCAACAGCAGAACTTTTTACAAAATTTGATGTAAATATTGCTTGATATTTGTATGGCCTACTCTAAGGACCAGCCATTTGATAATTTCTCCATCGACTCTACTACGAACAACCCATAAAAATAAAATTAAAATAAAAATAAAAATAAAAATTAAAATTAAAATTAAAATTAAAATTAAAATTAAAATTAAAATTAAAATTAAAATTAAAATTAAAATGAAAATTAAAATAAAAATGAAAATGAAAATGAGAAAATGAAAATGGGGAAAAAATGAAAAAATGTAAATGAGAAAATGTAAGTGAGAAAATGAATATAAGAAAATGAAAATGAGAAAATGAAAATGAGAAAATGAAAATGAGAAAATGAAAATGAGAAAATGAAAATGAGAAAAAGAAAATGAGAAAATGAAAATAAAAATATTTAGTAATAAAAATATAAATGAAAACAAAAATAAAAATGAAAATAAAAATAAAAATGAAAGTAAATTAGAAAAATGGGGGAAAAAAATGAGAAAATGAAAATGAGAAAATGAAAATGAGAAAAAGAAAATGAGAAAATAAAGATGAGAAAAAGAAAATGAGAAAATGAAAATGTGAAATTGAAAATGAGAAAATGAAAATGAGAAAATGAAAATGTGAAATTGAAAATGAGAAAATGAGAATGAGAAAATGAAAAAAAAATAAAAATAATAATAAAAATAAAAATAAAAATAAAATTGAAAATAAAAATAAGAATAAAAATAAAAATAAAAATATAAATAAAAATATAAATATAAATTTAAAAATAAATATTAATAAAAATAAAAATATAAATAAAAATAAAAATAAAAATAAAAATAAAAATAAAAATAAAAATAAAAATAAAAATAAAAATAAAAATAAAAATAAAAATAAAAATAAAAATAAAAATAAAAATAAAAATAAAAATAAAAATAAAAATAAAAATAAAAATAAAAATAAAAATAAAAATAAAAATAAAAATAAAAATAAAAATAAAAATAAAAATAAAAATAAAAATAAAAATAAAAATAAAAATAAAAATAAAAATAAAAATAAAAATAAAAATAAAAATAAAAATAAAAATAAAAATAAAAATAAAAATAAAAATAAAAATAAAAATAAAAATAAAAATAAAAATAAAAATAAAAATAAAAATAAAAATAAAAATAAAAATAAAAATAAAAATAAAAATAAAAATAAAAATAAAAATAAAAATAAAAATAAAAATAAAAATAAAAATAAAAATAAAAATAAAAATAAAAATAAAAATAAAAATAAAAATAAAAATAAAAATAAAAATTAAAATTAAAATTAAAATTAAAATTAAAATTAAAATTAAAATTAAAATTAAAATTAAAATTAAAATTAAAATTAAAATTAAAATTAAAATTAAAATTAAAATTAAAATTAAAATTAAAATTAAAATTAAAATTAAAATTAAAATTAAAATTAAAATTAAAATTAAAATTAAAATTAAAATTAAAATTAAAATTAAAATTAAAATTAAAATTAAAATTAAAATTAAAATTAAAATTAAAATTAAAATTAAAATTAAAATTAAAATTAAAATTAAAATTAAAATTAAAATTAAAATTAAAATTAAAATTAAAATTAAAATTAAAATTAAAATAAAATTAAAATTAAAAGTAAAAATAAAAATAAAAATAAAAATGAAAATGAAAATGAAAATAAAAATAGAAATTAAAATTAAAATTAAAATTAAAATTAAAATTAAAATTAAAATTAAAATGAAAATTAAAATTAAAATCAAAATCAAAATGATGAATGATAATTTCCCCATCAAGAGCATACTACGAATAACTCATACAAATTATTTGACCTTGGGTCAAACGGGAACAACATTTGGCCGAACCCAGAGACCTGCCATTTGCGATTCGAGAAAAATTTGAAATTTTAAATTTCGTCATCGGAACTTTTGATTTAAATGTTACTTGAAATTTATATGGAAGACCCCAGTGACCAGCAATTTGATCATTTTTACATCAATACTGGATACAATTTTAGATATAGTATTGAATATTGAAGTTGGAGGCGAACAACGACAACCAAAAGAGCCAAATTTTCTTAAGGAAAAGCTTTAAATATGGATAAGAAAAGATCAACACTCCAAATTCCATAATATCCTTTAAAAAAAAGTCATTTTAATACAAAAATTAATTCTTTAATAACCGTTCGGCTCAAAAACGTTGATGCTGAAGGGGGTTCTTCCTATTTATTTGTGAGTTGCAAGTACATTACACCAATTATTGAATTAACAGTTTTGGGGATGATACTTCGATAACGGACTCCCTAATTCAATCCAGGATACGAACGTCTGAAATTTCACATTTATTAATTTCATTATACCCTTTAGAGACTACCTCATAAGCTTGCTGCATGTTCTCATGAAAATACTGTCAAAATAAATTATTTAAGCGATGTTATCATGTATGACATTATTTTGGAACAATTCTTCCAAATTTTAAAAATTTAAACAAACTACCAATCCCGGAGCGACAAGTGACTTAAATGTAAACAGTCAAGGTCATATTTTGTGAAATCAGTTTTTTTACTAGAAAATCTGTTAATAAAATAATAAAAAAAAATTGCGTTGTGTTTAATACGCAACAGTGACAAACTAATTTTGCCAGTTCCAAAACCTTCGTCTTATGGATCAATAATACGTCGTAGAATAATGAAATGAAATTCTAATAGCCAAAATAATAGAAAAGTGCAGTTTATAATTTTCTAGTTCGAATTTAACATTTTATGGATGCTAAATTATTTAATCATAACTCACAATAGATACAATAGAAAAAAAAGAGAATAATGATTTTAAATTACCATCATCAAGGAAAATTGTAATTTTCTGTATATACAAGCGGAATACTCAAGCCAACTCCATAAACAACTTCATATAAGTGGATATACTCGTATACATTGAAATATAATATACATTCTAATTAGGGCATGGTTCGATTAATCGATTAATCGGTTAATCGGTCAATCAGAAATATTTTCAATTAATTGATTAATTTATAAAGCTGTCGATTAATCGGTTCTCGTATTAATTTTCAGAAAAATACTAAAAATTGCATTTTTAACTATGTATAATAATATTCTAGTTCTCTTTAAAAAGAAAATTATAAACTATGGACTAGGGATAATCAGACTAAACGGCTCGATGCAGGAAACGCAGTTGAAATTGTGCAACAAAAATTACGCCACTTTAATACCGATTTACATTAAGCATATTGTTGTAGTCGTTACCGATGGAGCACCTGTAATGAAAAAGATGGGTCGACTAACGGGTGTTTATCATTCAATATGTCATTCCCACGGAATCATGGAATCCATTTAGCAGTTGTGGTTGTGCTTTATAAACAATTGTCTATAATCACAACCGAAGTTGATTCTGAAGATAAAGTGACAATAATTTAAATGGTGAGTCAGACTTAGAGGAAGATGTGAATGACGAACAAAATAAGTTATAGTATTTGATAGATGAAGTTCCGGAATTTAACAACTTCGAGTGGGTTATAGCGGCTTGCTTTTTGATTATTATCCAGAAAGTTCGAAAAATCGTGCGATTATTTCGGAAATACCCGGTTAAAAACGATCTATTGCAGAGAGCATGTATTGAAAAAATAGGGGAAGAATTGATCTTGTTATTAGATGTCCGCACGAGATTGAATTCTATGTTAGCAATGCTTAAAAAGTTTTTGGAATTGCAAGACACGATCAGTACAGTTTCAGCGGATTTTTCATTTACTGAAATGCTTCCAATTAATAAAGAAATTGAAATTATTTCGCAGATTATTGAAGCACTCGAAGTTATTAAAGTATCATCGTTAGCTCTAGGTAGAAGGGATTGCCATTTGAAAAAAGCAAGTGATAATTTTGAATTTTTACTAGCCAAATTGCAGGATCAGTCAGGTGTGGTTGGTCAACAATTTTATAACACAGTGTCAGATCGAATTAATAATAGGAGAAAAGTAGACCTAGAGGGATTGCTACGTTACTTATAAAATCCTACTACTTAGCTGTCCAATATCTTGCCCTTAAACTAGGTTCAGTTTTCAATACTCCACAAAAAATGAACTTGTTCTAACAATCAAAGAAATGTATAATAGATTATTGCCAACTGATTCTGACACCCTAATTGAATCTGACGAAAAAGTGGAAATAAATGGACGCGACACTGTTTAATGTCAAAAGAGAATGAAATATTCTACAGCGGAAGAGCTTAATGTATTCCTGATAAAAAGGCAGTTATCCAGACCACCGGGTCCTGTTCGAAAACGAACAATTTAGCATCTATAAAAAGGGAAATGATGGTGTTTGAGCGCAGTAAAGTGCAAACTAATATGTTGGAAAAAATACACGGTGCATGAAGTGTGTCTCCGACTTCATTTTTGTTCATTAAACGATTAATCGATTAATCGGTATAAAAAACGAACAATTAATCGTTAATCGTTTTTTTCTAGAAACGATTAATCAACCATGCTCTAATTCTAATCTCTCTTGTATAAAAACCAAGTAAATTGTAATCAGCTATCCAATAAGTAGTTCTCTAAAGTAGATAAGTAATTTATTTATCGATAATTTTATTTTTTTTATTTTTTCAATTTTCTACGAGAAACGGAAATCAATTAAATAGCAAAAAAAATTTATTGGATTCGTTCGAACATAAGATGTTTAACTTTGACGTATAATTGACAGATCTCATTACAAGCACAATAATATTTTTTTTTTTTGTTATATCAATTTGTTGTTGAAACGTTAAGTAAATTAAATATTTTATTTATTTGCTACAGTAGCTTAAAACATATTAAGACGTTCTAATTATATAATGTACTGTGGTACCTAATACTACAACCGCATAAAAATGTTTATTTTATTATTATTATGTTTTAGTTAGGTTCAGAGATATAATCTTAACTTTTATCTTAAACTACAACATAATCAACACATAAACTTATCAATTTTAGCAAGGTAATGGTGTCTTTATGTACACAAAAACATATATTAACGACTTAATAACCAATCAATAAACAAACAACTACTTCATTATTGCTCTTAAAATCTCTTTCTTAAGATTATGGATTTATCTAGATAAAATAAAAATAAACAATCTTGAAGATTATTTTGTTTCAATTTTTTGCTTTTTTTGCTAGCATAAATACGTAGATATACACAGTAGATTATTTAGTTCGGTTCTAACCCACATACACGATATATATACATGTATAGAGTAAAAAACAAACTATCCAATTTAATATCGTCTTTAAGCTTTTAAAGTATCTTTAAGTAGATGTGATGTATCAAAATAAATAAATACTTTGTATGTATATATGTATATACATATTGTAATATCAATGTATAACAACAACAACAAAAATAATAATAAATAATCCAAATGAAGAAATTAGATAAATTTGTTGTCTACATATACTAGATGTGCTATGTGATATTAATGAGAAAATTTATAGATTTTTCTAATTTTTTGTGGTTTTTCGTTTCGATTATAGCATATCATTTCATACATTATAGTGTTCGTGTATGTTTTTAAAATATAGAAACTATCACATATACATACATATACACTATGTTTGGAATAAATAATACGAATAATCAATTTTATCGTATTAAAGATGGATGTAAACTAAGCATATAGTAGTTGATTTTAAAATAGAAGATGCTCTCCAGCTGCTAAGGCAACAAAACAGATTTGCCCTATTAGTATAATATTGAAAGATGATGATAACGTTGATGTTAAGAAATTTCAATGAGTTTTCTTTGAATTATGGTTATTAAATATATTAAGGTAAATAAATAGAGAGGCAGAGATATTTATTTTTTATTTTTACGGTACACCAAGTTTTTGAATTGATTTCTAATTTTTTTAATTAGAAGTTAGGTTGAAGAGTTATTGATTAGAAAAATGCTTGATATATGTATGAGTATGTTTTCGACTGTCAATAAAGGAATATAAAATGATTTTAATTTAATTGAGGTATTCTTTGTGATATCTTTTAACAGAATACTGAATGATAAAAGGTCTAATTTTTAATCAACACTTTAATTAAATTTAGATTTTGAAATATAAATGATATGACCCAATTTACAAGCTTTGAACGATTTATGCTCTTTAAATATTAATGTGAATAATGTTCATCAATTTTTGAAAGCATTTTAATGTTGATTTTGATTTTGTTTAAAAAAGTTTTATAAAATTTGTGTTTTTAATTTGGGTAAACTAGCTCATGATAAATATTTTCGTTCTGTTTCATTTTTTTTTTTTGTTTTTTGCTTTCTGAATTTCAAATAATGATAAAGCATTCGAAATTTTCAATAAGGAAAACTTGTCCGATTTAAAAATGTATCTGATGGAAAATGAAGAAAGGTAAATAACAATGGTCTAGATAAAATGAAAGATCAAGCCATAAAGAGAGCTTAAAATAAATATTTTAGCTGTACTTCATACGTTGAACGCAATTATTTAGCCTTGCAGTGCGTAGAAAAAAGCCTAAATTGATATTTTTATTCTTAACCGGTTTCATCTTAGAATTAAACGGGAATGAAATTTATTTTAAAAGAACACATAAGAAAATCGAAAAAAATGATTGGGAATTGAATCTTAACATAAGACCATAATATGCAAAATATGAGACCTCAAGCGGGAAATCATAAAAATTTTAAGCAATGGCATATTAATATAAACGACAACACCTTACAAATTGCCAAATTTTCATTATCTTGAAAAACACAATGCATCAACGTGCAAAAATATAATTATTGCACTCAACTAGATTTAATAGTTAGATGGTATTTCATTGTTCAAATAAAGGAAGTGTTATTCGGACCCTGATTGGGACTACATGAATTACAGCATATGGAGACTAACAATGACCAATAACCTTTCGGGTTTTTATTGTCTTAGGCTCGAAATGATTTTTTATCGCTACACATTCTGCACGCATCTTAAACTTAAAAGCTGTGGAAACCGACCAAACGGCGCAGTGGTTAAAGCTGTGGAAGTTGTATTCGGAGGTACCGGGCTTGAATCCCTATATAGGGGCGGGATGCAAAAAGGATTTTTTATCATCTGATTACGATCGGTGATGAAGATGAACACAACTATGAGCCGCCCCTCTTGAGACTGCAGAATTCATGGGCTGATCAACCTTTTATGTCTGCGCTATAGGCTGGCATGAAGAAATGCAACGTATAGGTTGTTAAAACTAAAAACGGGTTTATAGCCGTACTTTCTCGATTTGGCTGAACTACGAAACAAAAATGTAAGGTAGCTTAGACAAATTAATTTAAAAATGGAATTTTTTGGTAAATGTAGCTACCCAGAGAAGTTTTGTATAAAGTCACCATGCTGAAAAAAAACTTAATATTTCAAATGTATCTGACAAAATAAAACACATATTTTAAACAGAAACCCGATCCAATTCGGAAAGAGTAAGACGTGTGATTTTTTAATGTATCAGTGATGTATATTTAGTTTTCGTAGCCCTGTAAATCTCAATAGAAAATATAGAATTGTAGACTTTTTCGAATACCGGAAGCATTGAGGTAATCAATTGAGGATCAAATCTCGATTCCAGTTTCTACAGTCATTCATCAGGTAGAAAATCACTTAGTTGTATCCCACAAAAGGAGCTAAAAATCCGATATCTGCATTTGTGCTCCTATTGCGGCGGTTGATATGTCTAACAGTTGTCTTCGGGATGTACATATGTATAATGGTTCTGCCATGGTGCACTAGAATCGCTCAATTATTTCTACACATTTCATAGAAAATTGAATTTTATTGTAAATCACTGTCCACAAAAATTCAGAGCCAAAATGACCTTGGTGAAGCTTATGAAATTTACAAAAATGAAGCGGGCATTACATGTAATGCTTGTTGAAGATCACCGCAATATTTATGTCCTCAATCTCAATACAATATTCAAAATAGTTGGTCCTTTTTTGCAATATTACTACGGGAAAGGTGCAGTTGATGGTATAGGGGAAGTACGATACGGCATAAACGTGAAATTGAAAAACAATCGCATGTTTGATTGCTTCCTAAAACCGTATTATTATTGTTATTAATAAGAATGATACGAAACCACTTATATCACAGCATAAATCATTGTTCCTACTTTCTATAGTACTCGAGGAAATCTAGTAAAGTCCGTTGTCTCCAGGGATCCCAGATCACAAAATCTGATCTGCAGGAGAAACATCTTACCGTTGAAAGTATCCCTTTCGAGAGATAATGAGTTGGAATCTACAAGGAAAACTTTAAAAGTGTATTATCGTCACGAGGTTGAATTTATGCAATGTGCGGTCTATTATAGGCTAATATAATTCATAATTTGTGAAACGTAACACAAAAATTCGAATCTAAAACCAAGAAATTCAAAGTAACAAATTTGGGAACATTTCAAAAATTTTGGAATTTTGTTATTTCAGAAAGTTGCTTTAATTCAACTTAAAATTTCAAATCTGAGCTTGTTTTGACTTTAAAATTTTCAATTCAAATCTTTCGCTAGCGTTGGTAAAAAATATGAAATTCAAATTTTAAATATTATGTTATAAAATTAGTAAGTGAGATAACTCTGAATTTTGTATACCGATCAATTTTAAGTTTTAAATTTTTTTGAAAATTTCCAAAGTGTTTATATTTTGATAGTTTAAAAGAATAGATCACAAAAAAATTAGGGTTTAAATAAATAAAATTCGAACTTGAGATTACAACTACAAATGATGCAAGTGTTCTTTAGCACTAAACCTAACATGACCTGTCAAAATGTTTCTCTCTATAAACTTCACGACTTTTCCTGTATATACGTTAAACAAATTTTTCAACATTTCTTCTTTATTTTATTACCTAACTTCTATGAAGAAGAGTAGCCTGACTTATCTGCCACAACAATTCATTTGACCGTTCACGGTAGGAATGGGTTTATATGAAGTGTCGGTAGGTTTAGTGTTAAATCTTTAAATTGAAATGTAACCTTGGGAGGAAAATTTTCGTTATCCATCTGACAATGAATAATGCAGTCTTGAAATAAAAATTCGAAAATTTAGATAAAAAATCGACCTGCCATTAAGATGCCAAAAAACATGTCTCTTGGTAAACCGTTTCAAAACATTCTATTTCGACTTCAGTTTTGCAAAAAAAGAAAAATTGAAGTTTGGGGCCGACCATCAAGAGATTGCAGTAAAGAAGAAATGCTAGTACATGTAAATAAAATTTGGATGAATTTACTTGCTTCCCAAACAACCCTATATAGCTTAAATGTTGCCGAAATAACAATAATCAGCACTGAGAAAAGAAATCGTCTGTTATTTTTAGAAATTTTAAAATTAGAGAAAAGTTTTTAGATTCCATAACTTATGAGATTATGACAATACCAATGGTGTTGCCTTCAGGTAATAATATAATTTAGTCATTATATCATTACAACTGTAGACATTTATATTATATATTTGCAGGTAAATTAGTTCATCAAATTACGATTGACATACGGCTCCAGAAAATATATTAAATAATTTCAAATATACATCTTTTTCATATCAGCTTCAACTGATTTGTTTTTCTTGTTCTTGAATGATTTTTTTTACTTGGAGAATATATTCAGTATAGTTTTCGATTTGTGCAAGTAACAAAGATTTTGGTAGAACTTGGAGATGCTCCTTGCCACCATTATTTTCTAAAATTGTGTCTTTCAATTGAGATTTAAATTCTTGTTTCTTTTTGTACCAATTCAATTAAGTTGGGTCAGCTTAAGAACTATAGATCAACACCTTTCCCATAAGTTTCCCAAGCAAATAGTTATGCTTTAGCATATTTTTGGGTCTCCAGTAAATCGTGCAAAATTTTAACCGCCGAACTCAACTATAAAACTTACAAAATTTATTTATTTATTTAATTCTAAACTTACATGGAAAAAGTATAACGAAGCTAAACGTTAACAAATCAAGTAATGCGTGTGTGCAGCTAGACATTCCACTATCTATATCTTCGAATGTGTAGCAAAATTGTTTCATTACTATAAAAAAATTAGTTGTTTTTTAACACTTGCCACTTCCCAGTAGGAAATCTGTCAACATGCGGATGAATTGAATTTGTTTCATAAACACACGTTTTTATTTCTATTGGACTTGTAGCATGAACGAGACAAAATATTTGTATACTTCGTAAATTGTTTGGATGGTGACTAAATGACCAATTTATGACATGTCATGCGATATTCACTTATATCATGTCAGATTATATTACACAATAAGCGACAAATTGTAGACATGTCTTAATACAATTCTCTATTCATGGCGGCGCCACCACGAAATATTTTTGACAAGTGTATAAGAGACTACTCACACCAAATGCGAAGTGCGAGTTGCGAATAAATTCCAAACACGAATTCGCAAATTTAATTCACACTAAACGCGAGCGAATTTATATACAATTACTATAGAAAATTAAAAATTTCGGAAAATGAAATACAGAAACAGTGGCATGCGAGTGAAATTGAGGTTAAAAACCAACCAGTTGACCGCATGGTTGACGTTTAAAATTTATTGAGGATATGGATTCTAACGGCAATGTTTATGACATAAACGATGTTAGGGATGGGGATTCTAACAGCAATATTTATGACATAAAGGATATTAGAGATGGAATAAGTTTAGAGCCTGCGACTAAATCTGACGAAAATGTTCCCAAGATTCATGATAAATTAGGTGCTTGGGCCATAAAACATAATATCACGAGAGCAGCTTTTGATGACCTTTTACTTATATTAAAAGAAACAAATATTATCAATATTAAATCATCCAAAACGATACTAAAATTAGCTAATGATATGCCTCGAACAAATGAAATTCCTGGTGGCAGTTATATGCATTTTGGGATATAAAAACTAATTTTAGATTTGAATTAGCCTGATTCGTTATTATGTGATACAAATACTATTGTTGTGGATGTGGGGATTGACGGCATCCCATTATTTAAAAGCAGTTGCACAACAGTGTGGCCGATTATGTGTTCGTTTGTCGATATTCAAAATGTGCATCCATTTGTGATTGGCTGTTTCGTAGACCCGAGCAAACCACTGTCGGCTAATCAGTTTTTACATGATTTTGTTGCAGAAATTCAGGATTTAACCAAGAATTGTGTAATTGTCAATAAAAACGAAATTAAGAAAAACATTTCTATTCGACTTTTTTCTTGTGATGCACCAGCTAGATCATTTTTAACTGGTACAAATGGTCATACTTCTTTTGACGGATGTATACTAAATGTTGTCAAAAAGGTAACAAACTGAAAGGACGTGTGTATTTTTCAACTCAGAAAGGAGAGCTTAGAACAGATCAAACATTTTCAAAGAGACAACATCTAGAACACCATTTGAACGAATTTCATGACAATTTAAATGTATTAGAAAGTGTAGTTCTAATGGTCTCACAATCTCCAGTATAGAACCGATGCATTTACTGGATTTAGGCATCATGAAAAGGTTGCTACAGCTGTGGACAGATAGAAAATATGGATCGCAATTTAAAATATCAAAATCAAATTATATTGGGATGTCCAGCAATTTATTGAAATTTAATAAATAAAGAAATCCAGCGCAAACCCAGATGCTTAAGAGAGATTCTCAGATGGAAATCTACTGAATTTAGGCAATTCGCATTATATACTGGCATAGTGTTATTAAAAGATATTATCGATTTGGAGCTTTACGCACATTTTTTATATTTTTTCTGCGGATACCGATTGCTCTCTCATCCAACTGATGCAGCAAAAAATGCTCCTATCGCTGAAAATCTATTTCAAACTTTTGTCACCGATTTCGCAAAAATATATGGAGACAGCCTCATCTCATATAACGTGCATAATATACCACACTTAAGCGAATGCGTTCAGCAGTATGGGTGTTTAAATTCATTCTCCGCATACAAATTTGAGAATTATCTGCAAATATTAAAAAAAAAGAATTAAACACACATTTTGCAACAAACTTTTAATCGAACGGCACAGTTAAATAAATTTTTTGAAAATCCAATTCCAGACACCTTCACAAAATGTTACGTTGGAAATAAGAAAGCCGATTGCTTTTGTATGGTTAAGCAAAAAATACCATTTTCAATTTTACATGTTGATTCTACCATCATTGTTGGGTATAGATTTCGTACGATAAAGGATTTTTTCACATCTCCAATCGCATCCTCTTTGCTTGGAATTTTTGAAGCGACTGATTTAAGCGACCAGCTGGAACAATTTGAAATTAATGACATAGAATATAAATGTGTTGCTCTACCATATAAAAATTCATTTATTTACATTCCTCTATGGCTTCCAAAATTAATTATTTTTATTTTTATTAGAGCTTTAAAGATGGCGCAATACAGCGAAATTTTAACATTTGGCGAATCCGAAGACGCGAATTATTTATGGAAAAAACCATTCCAAATTACTCCAGTCGTAAGTATATAGTTTTGTCATTAGGTATCTTCCGTAAAAAATTGAAGTTACGTTCAATTTAATTTTTTTTCAGGAAATACGTAATTAAATCAAAAAGAATACTTATACAAACAGAGAACAAAAATGATAAAATTTTTAACTTAAATTAACTTTTTTGAAATCAATTGAAAATCAAAAACAACAAATTCTAACAGATCTTACAACATTTTCTCTAAATACGCCACTCACAACATTACAAACAACGAATTACCGCATTCCATTTAAAAAAATACGGCTCAACCAAAATAAACTAAAGCTCATCAGTGCCTGTTATTAAAAATGTAGGTCAGTCTAATTATTGTCATTTATTTCAAATCAAATCATCATCATTTATGACCTGTCGCATTTATGTCAATTATGACAGCTCTACTAATCGTCATTTATAACTGTTCATAAATCTGTCATTACTGTTTTTTCACACAATCGTCAATTGTGACATGTAACATCATAATCTTTGCTGTATTGTAAATAATATGTCATTAGGGAAATTACATCTGCACCTCATTTAATAACTGTCCTGCAATAGTAGACTGAGACATGTCACAAATGAATATTAGTTCCGCTCTCTGAAAAAATTCTATACACGTGTCATGCATGAATGTCATCATTGAGTCATTGCTTTGTCTCACGTGACTTTCCTGCTGGGTTGTGGTTAGGTTAAAAAATAATTAGTACGTTTATACTTAAGGCTGAAACACACCAAGAGCAGCGCGACATGTCCCAAACAATTCACACTGTCGGCTGACAAAATTGTTTTATGTATTTTATACGAGAATTAAATGTTATATTTTGTGAAGAACGTTTATTTTTCAAAATATTTTATTTCAAAACAAATAGGTCCACAAGAAAATAATAGAAACTAAACAACACGTCAGATTTATTGAGGTTATGTTGAGCAGCAAAGAGCATTTTTTTTTTTTGCTGCTAAGTGTGAAACCTGTTGACGCGACAGCAGAACCAACTTCATTTAATACATTTTTATTAATTGAAAATTTTCTATTAAAAATATAAAATAATTGATTGTTTTCTTAAAAAATGCTTAAATTTATGGTTTAGTTAATTTATATCTGCTGCTCGCTGCCGCTGCTCGGTGTGTTTCATACTTTAGGGTTCAACCTTGGTTATCTTTCCCCTTATTAATTATTATAGATTTTGAATAATTTTTCATGAAACATACATAATCGAAAATGATTATTTCTACGCTATTTAAATCAATCGAACCTAAAAAACACAATAATTAATTAGTATATACTCTTGACAGACTAGGGATGAGCTAAGCGCAATTAGTGAAACAAGATTAGCTAATCCACCATAAATCCATTTGCGTTGACAGACAAGGGATTATTTTCCAACGCAGAGAAGTGAAATACTATAATGGTTATTCGCTGAAATATAGCTAGTAAATCAGCAGGACTAATTTTTTTATTCAATATTTCTAAGATTTATATTTACATTAAAACTCACTAGATTTTTTTTTTCTAAATATAACATCATAACATAATGTATTCAGCACAAATTTTTTAAATTTTATAACTTAAATCGTAAACTCACGCCGCATACACTTTCAGTAATGTTGAAAGAATATTTCGCATTGTAGTGCCACTAGTACCACCTGTAAACCCAATACAACGAGATGAACTTCAACATTTTCAAAGATTACTGCACTAATCTCGACTAGTCACTAATCCTTAAGTAAAACGAGTTTAGCTAATCTCGAAAAATCACTAATCGCGCTTAACTAATCCCTAGTGTATCAAGGATATAAGATAACTCGACCCCAGTATAAATGTAGTAAATTTGTCCAAGTTTTTTATCGTCAACAACTACGCTTCCAGATTTTTTCTACTTGGTTTTAATTTTTTATGTTCGTTAAATCCAAATAAGAGTATTACCTCTACAGATCGCTAATTTTTTGGAGAGACTTTGAAGTCTTTAATGGTAATTTTGGTTAAATTTTTTATAAATAAAGTCCTTTCCACAAAATGTGGCAAGAATTTTATTTATAACAAAAAATAAGCTAAATTTAACATTGAAAACTTGACACGCCTCTCCAAAAAATTAATGATTTGTAGATGTAATACTCTTATATGGTGTATATTGACATTTTGAAATTTGTCACTGTACCACACACTTTATCACAATAAAAATACTTTTTTAAATTTCAAAAAAAATTTTAAAATTTTGTAAACAATTTTCTTTCTTTATTTGTGATATATTAAAATTTAAAATTTTACACTACTAGTTTCGAGCAGTACTGCTCATCATCAGGTATTTTTTAAAACTCATGAGTTTTAAAAAATACCTGATGATGAGCAGTACTGCTCGAAACTAGTAGTGTAAAATTTTAAATTTTAATATATCACAAATAAAGAAAGAAAATTGTTTACAAAATTTTAAAATTTTTTTTGAAATTTAAAAAAGTTCTCTTATATGGACACGACGATATGTATTTCGTAGAATCCTTATTTTTGTCTTAACATCTTCAACATTTACGTTTATTTCGTCCGCTATTTGTTGTAAAACGAAAGTTTTTATGTCGACCCGTTTGTAATTTTTATGAGTTATCTTCCATAACACTTAATTTTTGAGGTAAAATACGATTAATCGCACTGTACTTTTGGTATTAAAAGACAAAAAATTGTATTTAGGGTATGATTTTTTATTATATTGCGCAGTTACAACTTCAGAGAACAATTTCAAATGGCAAAATATAATCATTTTATGACATTTCAAAATAATTTACTAATAAAATTACGTGAAATGGCCTCCTGATAATTTGCTAATGCGTTGTCAAAATGCATATAATATACACACACATACATTGATAAAATTGATATCATGATAGAAAATATCAGTGAATTTGCATAGAATAGACGGCGGGTAATAAAGACATTTGGGTTGGTTTTGATCAGAGCCTTCTAGAATATAGAGCCATTTAGAAGCTTTTTTAGTAGTCTAACTTTTCACTCATTTCCATATAGGAATCCATTGTAAAAATGATGTTTTTTAGCTTCAAGTTTTTCAGTGAAAAATCAAAAAGATTCGTATATTATATATACAAGTTTTTTACTTATATTTAACAACAATATACAACTATATTGGTATTAAGTAAATATTAATTGCAGAAATATCTAAATATCATTTCTAAAATATATTTACCGAACTTTCATTTTAAAAAATGCATTAAAGTTTGCTCTGGCGAATTAAAATAATACTTGCTAAATTTACCTGTAGTTTTACTAGTGTACGCCAGATGTCTAATATGTTTACAGAAAAATACGAAAAAAAATTATTTAATCACAAAATTATCACAAGTTTCTAATATTTTGTGAATTTGTTTTGTTTTTCCTACAATTTTTAACTTGAAATTTCCCGATGTGGTAATTTTTGGTACGATTTTACCAAATTTGCACTACCATCTCACTGCCATCTGTGTAAAGTATGTTGCCTTAATAACCACACTATTTTTAGTAAGCTTTTATTTCAATTTGACCAGAATGTTTGTGTTATGAAGTGTTTTTTTAAATTCTGGTTTAAATAAATCAAATATTACAAGAAAACGAAAACGATTTACTTAAACGACATTATGTTGAAATTCAAACATTTATGAAAATATTTCAGAAATCATAATTAAGAATTTGCAACGTTTTCATTTACAAATTTGTCTTAGGAAAAAAAGTGATTTCCATAAATGTTTTGTGTGTTTTACTATGAAAAGTTGGGTTTTTCCTCGCTTCTAATTCCCTTATAAAAGCTTCGTTTTATGGACTGTGGCTTTGTATAATCAAAGTTGCTTTGCTTGTAGAAACACTTTTGTTGATTTTGCCTTAATTCATATTTGAGCGTTAAATTTTCATAATCTTTGTCTATTTCGTATTTTATTTGGCTTCCCGAAATCAATTAAAACAATCTACGTAAAAATATTCGAGAAAATTAAACACTTTAAACTAGTTGGTTCGTTTGGGTATAAATTAAATTTTGGATTTTACCATTGAAAAACTAATAGACACACCTTGTCTGTCACCATGAAATAGCTGAACATTTTGTTTTTGGTTTCCGGAAGTTTCAAATGTTTTCGCCATTCAACATATTATTTGAATAGGGCAATAGGCATATCCAGTGGGCTTACTAAAAATGTAGGTTTCACCAGCTGGATACAAAGTCCCAACAAAAAAAAAAATGTAGATAGTCTACATATTTAAATAGATATTTTACATTATGGTTTGTGCCTCCGCTGGATACGCCTAATGATTGCCACGAACCTTTGAATAATTTAATTTTGCATAAAAATTACTAAATAGCTTGTGAACCATATCGAATGTGATGCCTGCAAAATTTGTAGATCGAAATTAGTGTAAAATTTGTAATGTTATAAAATACAATCCCGAGCAACTGAATCGGCTAGACCATCAAAACGCATATTTTTTTAAAATGGCTGGATCGATTTTCGAAAAACATAACCTTCTTTTGACAGCCTAGTATTTTATCTTTTCAAGGATACCTTTATCATTAAAATCCATACATTACTTTTCAAATTAAAGCAGTCTTAGCAAAATGCGATGTTTCGGTGAAAACAATTTGCGTGATGCAATCTCCTGTATAATGCCACGTTGACCGATATTTGTCGTCACTTATGAGTCAGACGTTGACCTGAACAAATCTCTACCAGTTTAATTCATTGTTTCCTTAAAATCATGGATACCACTCCAGAAAAATCCGCACAAGTTGTTGCTTTATTGCAAGAAGGACGCAATCAACAAGAAGTCGCTCGTCAGCTTAACATGAGCCAATCTGCTGTCTCAAGAGTATTCAGAAGGTTTCAGGAAACTGGTATCTTCAATCGAGGACCACAAACCAGCCGGTGTCGGTGTACATCAGAGAGGGACGATCGATTTATCGTCCTAACTTCACTGCGAAATCGCCATCTCACGGGCGTCGATGTGCAGCAGGAGCTAAGACAAGTTCGAGATGTAGCTGTTAGTCAATGGACAGTAAGAAGACGCTTAAAGGAAGCCAACCTCACTCCAAGACGGCCCGCTAGAGGCCCAAAATTGACAACACGCCACCGCAAACAGCGACTCGAATTTGCTCGCGAACACATCAATTGGCGAACATCGAGCAATGGACGTCCGTTCTATTTACTGACGAGTGCAGAATATGTCTCCATGGTAGTGATATGAGAGACCGGGTCTACCGGCGTCCAGGAGAGCGATTTTCGCCGTGCTGTTTTGCTGAAACAGTCTCATACGGCGGCGGTTCGTATATGGTGTGGGCTGGCATATCGTTTGAGGGAAAAACAGATCTTGTTTTCGTATGTGGTGGAGGCCGTGAAGGATGTCTGACCGCTGAACGATATATCGAGGGCATTCTCTTGGACCATGTAGTGCCCTATGCAGGATATATAGGGGAAGATTTCATATTGATGCATGACAATGCCCGGTGTCACACAGCTCGAACCACTCGACAGTTCTTGGATGAGGTCGGACTCGAGACGATGAGGTGGCCAGCACTCAGTCCAGACATGAATCCAATTGAGCATTTATGGGACGAACTAAAACGGAGGGTCCGAGCTAGAAATCCGGTACCATCTAACATCAGTGACTTGAAGATTGCGTTAGAGGAGGAGTGGGGTGCGATCCCCAAATTATTTGTCAAAACCTTAATAAGGTCAATGGGGAACCGCATGCGAACCATTGTAGACGTAAGGGGGGGCCATACTTATTATTAACCAATAAAATTATTTTTGTTTTGCTTGAGTTTTTTGTTGTAATTTAATTTTAAATACCCTCTTTTTTTTTGCTTAATCATCAATTTTGGTTGCGTTTTCATTCAAAATTCATTAAAAAAAAAGTACTAAACCAATTTTCATAAAATTAGTGTCATTTTAAAGCAAAAATATCAGGCTTTTTATCAGACATTTTAAAAAAAATGGCTTATGAAAATCGGTTTTACCATTCTAACAAAAATCGCCCTTATGTGAGCGCTTAAGGTTTTAGTCGATTCAGTTGCTCGGGAGTGTATATGTTTTGGTCAACTAAACATAGTTAAAAACGCACATTTCCTAACGATAATTAAATAAAAAAAAAATTTAACTCGCACGATCTTTCGAATATGGCAGCGATTTAAACATTTTTGGAGTTTTTGAGTGCGATTTAAACATTTTTGAGTTTTCAAATCTATAGTTATATAATTGTAGAAGATTTTACCTAAGGTTTTGGCAGACCATTTTAGATGTTCGACCATCGTTAAGATATAATGATAGTCATTCGATTATAGCACTGGTTCAACTAGGACCATGTAAATGTGTTAAACCTTCCATGTAATTTAAGTGAAAACATTGAATCATTTTTTCCAAAGCAACCTTGATTATACAAGCCATAATCTAAAAAACGAAGCTTTTATAAGGGAATTAGAAATGAGGAAAAAACCAAAATTTCCATAGTAAAACGCATAAAACATATGGGAAATCACTCTTTTTCCAAAGAAAAATTTGTAAATGAAAACGTTACAAATTCTCTATTATGATTTCTGAAATATTTTCATAAATGTTTGAATTTCAACATATATGAATATCGTTTAAGTAAATCGTTTTCATTTTCTTGTAATAATTGATTTATTTAAACCAAAATATAAAAAAAAGTTCATAACAACAGCATTCTGGTCAAATTAAAAAGAAAAGCTTACTACAAATCGTGTACATTAAGTCAATATACATTACATAGATGGCAGTGATGGCAGTAAAAATTTAGAAAAATCGTACCAAAAATTGTCACCTGGGGAAATTTCAAGTTCAAAACTTGTAGGAAAATTAAAACAAATTCACAAACTATTAAGAACGTGTCATAATTTTGTGATTAAACAATTTTTTTCGTATTTTTATGTATAAATCTGAGACATCTAACGTACACTAGTAAAAGTAAAAATAAATTTAGCAAGTATTATTTTAATTCGTCAGAGCCAACTTTGATGTATTTTTCAAAATGAAAGTTCGAAAAATATATTTTAGAAATAATTTAATTTTAATTTTTCTGCAATTAATATTTACTTAATACCAATATACCCTTCCTGTATATTGCTGCTAAAGATATGTAGAACACTTTTGTATACAAATTTTGTAACATTTATGCTTTTTTCATTGAAAAACTTGAAGCTAAAAACACCATTTTTACTATGGATTCCTATGAAAATCAGTGAAAAGTTATACCACTAAAAAAGCTTCTAAAAAATACGTCATAATGATTATGGCTCTATACTCTAGAAGGCTCTGTTTTTACTCGTACGAAAATTTAATATTGCATAAAAATTGCCAAAAAGCTTATGAATTATAGCCGCCATGTTTATAATTCATTATTTATTTTCACTTTTTCACCCTCCAATTGAGTCTTCTTTAATTTACACAGTGGTATTCTTCCACTTTAATAGATATCTCAGCCAATTTCACTGGCTTCCTCAATATGCGGTGGCAGTCCTCTGTATTTGTGAGTAGCAAACTATTTCAACTTCATAATCGGTCTGTCTCTTTAATATGCGATGACAAACCTTCCTTTATGAGAAATGGTGACACTTCATTGAAACTCTTTTGTTTATGATCCATTCTTTTTTAACCAAATACTATTCCTCCGCCTTATATTATCGACAACGATTTTTCTGCATTTTTTCTAGTATATTCATCTATCTTTACAAATCCCTCCACAGTTATGTCAGTCGCTATTGCCATAAACCACAGTCTTTTAGTTTTTAATTTGTTTAGTACAGTTTCTACCAACTTAAAATTTTCACCAAAAAGTGGGTAAATGCAAAAAATAATTGAAAAACACTCAAAAACGAGAAGAGTCAATTTTTCAAACATCGATTTTTGTTTGTAATTTGTCCGTCAAAAATTATCAAACTGTTGCGAAACTCCAGTATGGCTTTTCCAATGCTAAACACTACTTAAAATGAATTTTGTTTGTTTTGAAAATCTTATATAAGGATGACATATCCAATAGTTGCATTTAAATGTTAAGACAAATCTGTATTGATTTCTAAAAAGAAAAATTTCTCATCCCGACAGACTTTTTATTTGTTTTATTTATGAAATGTACATATCTAAATTTTAAATTCTTAAATTTCTTTTCGATATGTACTGTACACTTTTCCCGTATACTCGTATATCGAGAAAAATCGATTCGATATTTCCATCATGGAAAATTCATTTTTTTTTGTACAAACGTTTTTTATGTACGTTAACATTTTCTCACGTTTATCATATCATATATACCATATACGTAAAAATACCAGCCATACATATTATATGCTATATGTACTCGTGTATGTTCTCTATACATCACAACACAACATATATTGAATTGATATGTGTGTTTTTTGTATTATTTATATTTGATTTAAATTTATGTTTAAAAAGAATTCCAAATTTACAACAATAAAAAAAACGGCGTTTAATTTTGATTAAATGGTGTTGTCAATATAGAAAAAAAAATTTAAAAAAAAAATGTTTTTTTTGTGCTGAAATGTATGTTGAAAAATTGATGTCAAATATGTTAATGGTTTTTCTTGTTTGATTATTATTATTTTTTGTATATTGTATGGGGTGTTTGTGGGTTGTATTCTTTTTTTATTGTTGTGGGAACTGCGTGCATGCCACATGACAATTTATTTCTCTCAACACCACCGTACAAATAAACTCGATTTAACAAACGTCTGCACTTTATTATACACGCGACAATGTATTATCTTCCCACAAAACAACATAAAATTAAAGAAAACTTTTTTGTGTACCAAAATAGGTAGCATGTTGTAACTTGAAATAATTTTCTTTGCCAAAATGTAAATCAACCAAAATATTAATTAAAAAACAAAAAAAAGAAAATATTTTATTTTAAACAAACCGCATATTACAAAACTCATTTCATCTTATGTTTTTCACAAAAAAAAAAAAAAAATTACAAAAATCTGATATTCATTTCCCAACCAAAAGAACAAAAACTACATTGCTGTAAAATTTAACTTCCTCCACCGTTTTTTCCAGAAAACTAAAAAAAAAAAAGTAAAAAACATTTTCATTAACATTACTTTGAAGTAAAAATAAGAAGAAAATAAACAAATAATTTCTTACATTATGATACTGAGATCTTCTTCACGGTATACGAGTATATCTCTACATATACACTGTTGAAACGGTGTACCATGAAGATCTATGCACGCGACTATAAAAATTACGAAAAACTTTACTGTACGTACATACTATATATACATATGTATGTATATAATACTGAGCTTTTAGTAAAAAATAAAAAGTTTCCACTTTAGTTTTGGATTATTAAATAAGAAGTTTGAACTGTGCTAGAGAAACGAACGTAACTAAATGCAAATGAATAAAAAATAGCACAGAAAACGAACGGTATATTATTAAGAAAGAATATTTTAATTTAAAGAGGAGGAAGAAAATTGAAAATAATTTATGGAAGTATATCCTAGGTTATATCCATGGTCTTTTATTTCTAACTGTTATGTATGTATATTACTTTGTACATAGATAAAATTAAATAAATTGATGACATTAATTTTGAATGGCATCATATTAAATTGTTCAGGCGATCTTATTTATATTTTATACACCTTAATTAAATATAAACTTTCTATATTTACTAATTAGCTGAATTTAGCTAATTTAGTTCAAAGTTTTTTATATTTAGTTTTTATTTCAACCTTTTACTTTTAAATATAATAATATGTGACAAGTATTCACAGATGACAAACACACACATACCCATGCTTGTCCGAAAATAAAATAAAATCCAATCAAAGTTTTACCACAAAAATTTCGCCTCTTAACTAATAATAATCTAACAAACATAAAAAACAACAACAACAAAAAAAAGTATTTCTGTTTCTGATGGATAATTCAATCAACACATTATGAATTAAAATTAAATTAATGAATTATCAAAATAATAATAATAATCATAATCAAAATATGATAACAGAAAAACAACAACAATAATAAAATAAATTAATTTATGTTTGTTTACAGCTTTTCCCAAACATAAAACGAACCCACACACACACAAAAATATGTGTATACAATTTAATGTTTGTGACAACTGTTTGTTGTTTTTTTTTGTTATTTTTTCACGAATAAATATAATTAATTTAATTTGCCAAGACGAAACATACAAAAAAATACGTAAAAAGCTTTTTTCTTCTTCTTCTTCTTAATATACATACATATATCAAGTTACATAAAAACTGTGTTTTTTTTTTGTTTTGTATACTTAAGCTCATTTCTCGTATTAAAAGCATTTATACATAATTTATTTATAATTTTCTTTACTTATTATTGTTATTCTTATTTTTTTGTTCCACTTCAACTTGTATTATTCTATAACAGATAATAATTCACCTGGATTATGGATGGATTTTAGATAAAAGTAAATAAATTTTATTTAATTTACAATAGAACAGTGTAACGTATGTATATAATGAATAAATGAAGGAAGGGTATTAATAAAATATTTCATGAGATAGGGATGAAATTGGTACAATCACAAAAAAAAAAAACTTTGGTGAAAATAACAGCAACAATGTCAAAATGTAAAAGGTATCAGTGATAAAATGTGTTGCGGATTTTTGGGAGATATATTTGTGCTTGATGCGGTGTAAATTTGAAGAAGATAAATTGAAATTTCAATGGGAATTAAATATTATTATTTTGATAATGATAGTAATTCGTTATGACTAATTTTTTTTTTGTTTTAGTATTTCGAATATAATGTGATAAAAATATGCTATACGTAGCACGGTCATATTTGTAGGTTTTTTGTGTCAAGTGTAATTTTAATGAGGCTCGTATTCGTATTTAATTTCATCGAGTTAAATCATATTATTACTGCTACCTCCGTCCTATCGATTTAGAACTCTTTGCAAAATATACTTATTTATGATATTCTAGCTGCCTGTGGCCATGTTATAGGTTAAGATACAACATTTTATTATAATTTTATTATTAAGTTATTTACTATACATTAGGGCATCCAATTCCGTAATTCGGAATTTCGGTATTCCTGAATACTGGCCCATATTTTAGTTTTGTTGATTCTGGAATTGAACACACTAATTCCGGAATTAATGAATTTTATGTTGCACGCTAATTTAAGCAATTTCAATAATTTTTTGTAATTAAAGTCTTTGTTCTTCTAAAAAAAAGTATATATGTATGTACAGTGAAACTTCTTCAAGGGATGCTAGTTTGCCAATTTATTTGCCAATTTGTTCAAATTGGATAAAACTGGAAATGTCACCAAGTGAAATAAAAGAATCTAAAAAGAATTTTTTTGAAAAATATGGGATTCCCAATGTAGTAGGTGCGATAGATGGTACTCACATCCAAATAATTCGCCCACACGAAAATGAGCACCGATTTTTTCACAGAAAACTTAAGCATAGCATCAATGCTATGCTGGTCATATATTTTGCGACAAAAATTTGATTTAGTGTGTTCTAACAATTTATTATTGTTTTTTTTTAGATACATATGTGACCTTAAAATGTAAATAAAATCCGTCGACGGTCGCTTCGGAGGATCGTCTCATGATTCTTTTGTATAGTCGCTAAGCGAAGAAAGGAAATCTTTTCAGGAATGGCATCATTCAAAAGGAGAACGAAATTGGCTATTAGGTAAATCAATTGAATTAGTTTAAATCCAGAAATTTATTTTGATTTATTATTTTTCAGAAGATTCAGTATACCCACTGGCACCATGGCTTTTGACACTGTACCGTGTAGCTCCAGAAGGAAGTGCAGAAGCCAAGTTCAACGACATCCACTCCTAAGCTCGATCAATAATTGAAGAAAGTATTTGGATTACTCTATTAGCATCTAAAGAACTGCATTATTCATCAGCAAAGATAGCAACAATTTTGAATATTTGTTGTGCATTACACAATATCTGTGCAGCTTACAATGTTACATTTTCTGAGGAGATCGTAAACTGTGATGATGTTCCACATAGAGAAATTGCAGAAGTTGAGCTTGAATATTCAAACTACTCACTATTTAATGAAGCAAAACAAATTCGAAACCAAATAAAATAAAAGACATTTTATAAAATTGAAATATTTTTTATTTCATGTTAATTTTGATCCATATCTTCTTATGTTTTATTTAAAATATGATTCCTAAATAAATTTCATAAACTTTTATTTTTTGTTATAAATACTTAAAACTAAATAATCAAAATATAAAAATAATATTTAGTCTTTATAAATTTCAAAAATTATCGCATTTTGTATCACATTCATAGTATGTTGCTTTTGCCTTTGTGTTATTTGGTGCTTTACGGCATTCGACCCAATTTCATTTCTATAATTTCTAAATGGAAGTGTGCAGAATTCATGGGCCGATTCACCTTTCATTTCAGCACTAGATGCTGTCATAATGCAATGTAATATGCAGGTGGTTTAAATAAAAACGGATCTATAGCCGTACTTCCTCAATTTGGTTACAACGGCGTAAAGTAGGGCGGTAAAAGTGAATTGCGAAAGAGTTGGGAATGAAAAGAGATTGCATAGATTAAATAAAAAATGAAAAATCGAAAGAATAAGCATATCGCGATGACGATGCAAAAGTGTACCTACAAAATTCCTTAAAATCGTTTTATTGATTTACCGCTAAGAAAATTAGTGTTTGCTGGTCTTTTTAATTAAATTTGTGACAGCAAAAAGTTCAAAAGTGAAAAATATTAAATTTTGTTGTCAATAACGTAGTCGGTCGTTTTTCAGGCTTCCTGTAAAATCGCTTTTCTCTTCGTTTCGGAAAGGAGTTTAATT
The DNA here is from genome assembly GCA_963556165.1 of Tipula helvola. Taxonomy (NCBI): domain Eukaryota; kingdom Metazoa; phylum Arthropoda; class Insecta; order Diptera; family Tipulidae; genus Tipula; species Tipula helvola. Next base: position 53,314,354 of record OY744482.1, read on the forward strand.
TTGGGTAAATGCATATGTCCTTCAAAATTGGCCACCAAAATTCTAGCCTAAATCACACAAGCCTCTATGTGTCAGGTTTAATGAGAAAAAACATAAAAAACTAAATTTGCCAATCAGTTAATTATAAAAGTATCTAATAAATTAGGTGGTTTGGCGTCTATTGGAAGGGGCTCCGTATCCTTCCAGTAGGCGCAAGTGTACGTACTGCCTCCTCGTGGCAACCACCGGTAACTGTAACCATTAGGCTGAATATAGACTTTTGTGACAGGCTAAAGTACGGCGCTAAAGGAGAAAACCTTGACAAAAAATCCCTAATCTAAGGTGGAACAGCATATGCCGATGGATGATGGCTGATAGGTTAATCAGTCTATATATGCGGACTCTGGATACCAGGCACCCTCCAGTTTTATTTAGCCTTCCTGTAGTAAACCTGGGTGACCTACAGGCGACTTTTTTATTCCCAGCAACTCGCAAGAGTCAAATCAAAACGGTAGATGAGGCACGGGAAGGAATACACGGGAGTGGGTCTGCCCTCTCAAAGTCCTTGAGTCCCAATGCTACCGCTTTTCTAGCAGAAGTAAATGTTATTACATCTAGGAGGGAGAGCAATGAGCCCAGATAGTATGTAACGCGTGTAGAAGTATTTCCTACAGTAGACATCTAGGAGGGAGAGCAATGAGCCCAGATAGTATGTATCACGTGTAGAAGTACTTCAGTAAACATCTAGGAGGGATAGCAATGAGCCCAGATAGTATGTCCCAGCAACTCGCAAGAGTTAAATCAAAACGGTAGACGAGGCACGGATAGGAATATACGGGAGTGGGTCTGCCCTCTCGACGTCCTTGAGCCCCAATGCTACCGCTCTTCTAGCAGAAGTAAATGTTATTACATCTAGGAGGGAGAGCAATGAGCCCAGATAGTATGTATCACGTACCGGTCGGCAGTATTATCAGGTTCATTAAGAGCCTGAATATTGGCTGGACGGATAATGAAAACATCTAGGAGGGAGAGCAATGAGCCCAGATAGTATGTATCACGTACCGTTAGGCAGTGTTATCAGGTTCATTAAGAGCCTGAATATTGACTGGACGGATAATTAAGTAGGGCTTATGCACAAAAGATCTTTTAGGTCGCAGTGCGGGGTGGCTTGAGCCCCCACATGGCCCTCAAGTAATAATAATAATAATAATCTAATAAATTAAATTAATTAATTAAATATAAATATTTATAATTTCCTAAATATAATTTTTAATACTTTGTTAAAGAGCTCCGGAGTGAAAGCAATATTGTTCCGGTTTCCGGTTCGGTTTTGAAAATTGTATCGTTTCATTTTTTCGGTCCAGTTCAGTCAGAAAAGATTTGTTCTGGTTCAGAAACCGGTTTTACATTGAATTCAAATGAAAACATTAAAATATTTGAAGAATGGCTTATTTGGACATTCCAATCATATTTTTTGACAAGCAGATACATTAAAATTCAAAATTAAACAAACCATTTGGGAACTAAACGTTATATATTACAACATTTCAAGTATATTTCAAACCAAAATCAATTGTTACATTTATTTATTCAGTAATATCACTTAATTTATGTAATCAGAAATTAGAATCACATTTTAATTCAATTCTGTACCTCAGAAGTAAACTATCGTAATTCCAAATTGTCCGAAAATGGGGTGTTGATGAAAAATACTTAGACCTACTCTTTCTGACAGCAAATTATCCTAATTCTAGCTAATCAACATTCCGAAGTAAGAGGTGTTATATACTATCGTAAGTGCATTAGTTGCCGCTGGGGTTAAACTATCGTAGTACTAAAAACTTGAGTATATGCTATTAGAAAAAATCAAACAAAAGTAATTTTTCAGTTAATTTTTCATTAACGCTAAATCATTCTAAGGGTAAACAGTTAATGTCCAACTACTTTCAACTATTACAATTTTTTCTTATTAAAAACTATTTATTGTACATAATTTAAAACAGCCAAATCATATCACAACAAATATTTCGCTGCATGGCCATGCACGATCCTGTATTTTGGAAGATTCAGACAACAATTCCGAATCCGTACTAAGAAGTGTTTCGGGAAGTAGTGAAAGTATTGCTGTAGCAGATGTCAAACGTAACCTTTCATTATGGAAAAGTAATGTAAGAAAACGAAATAAACGTAATAAAAGATACTTAAAAAGTCATGTAATCCTAGTTGCTTACAAAAATGTGCCAAACATATTCAAGTAAATATAGAAACGAACTTTTTAAAAATTTTTGGCGTGCAGAAACAAATAAAGATTTGAGAAGGTTATTTGTCACGAATTGTGTTTCAGTGCAGCAGCCGGCAAATTGAGCCTGCAATACCATTCTGATATAGGAGGAAAGCATATTAATGTATGCAAGACATTTTTTTAAATATGTTGAGCATATTCGATATGTGTGTCAGGACTGCCATTAGGAAAAAACTCCTAGGAGGATCAGTGACCACTGATCAAAGAGGCAGACACCAATCACCAAATAAATTGAACGAGATACGGGAGAATGTCTGATCCCACATAAAATCATTTCCAGTAGTACAAGTAAGCCATTATGGGACGATCTTCGAAAATGTATTTGGGTAATGACTTAAATATTTCCCAAATGTTTAAATTATATTTAGAGCAGTGCGAAGTAATTAATGTTGCAAAAAATCTCATTGCAAAAGAATGGCTATAGAACAGTATTTTTAACTTCGAGTTTAATTTTTTATTCAAGCAGCCAGCGAATGATACTTGCAACAAGTGCTATGAATACCAAATTAAACTTAAAGGAGCTTTATCGAATGAAAAAGGTATAATAGATCTGCAAAAATGTTTACCCACACCCGATTTAAAAAATGATGCAGTATTTTATTTTCGGAAATTATGGACTCTGAATTTAACTATTTAGGATGGAATCATGGATAAAAGTTACTGCGCAATCGATAAAACAGTCAGTGGTCGAGAAACTTATGAAATATCTTCATGTATTAACAAATGGACTATATGTACTACCAGGTACTTAAATCGAGGGGTTGATAATTTGGACAGACAATTCTGCAGATCAAAATAGAAATGTTGATATTATAACATGTTACTTCTGACTACTTCGATGTATTCCAACATTAAAAATGATAAACCAAAAGTTTCTCTTAAGAGGTTATACACACATGGAAGCTACGGATTTTCTTATCGGAAATGGTATTCTGGTGTAAGCTTGTGAAATGGGAATTTTTTACTATAAAACTTCATTTAGTGCCCAACATTTCCAGGGTGTGGACTTAAATAGGTCTATACGAACAACCATTTGTTGGCATAAAGAACTACAACCTATTCGGAATACACTGAAGCCTATCAAGTCGTCAAAATATAAAGATGTGCAGACATTTGTGAAGTGGGTTCCAATGTGCTTTCATAAATTTTATAAAGACATTCCTCATGGTAACACCATAAGTGATTATCCAGAAGAAAGCGATGAATAAAAAATTATTTCGGTATATTCATTACAACGTTTTGGTTTTATTATTTGTAGGCTTTTTATAATGTAACATATATTAGACATATTCTACTCATTTCAATGTACTTATTTTCCGAATTCGCAATCCAACGGAATATGCTTAAATACATATTTATCCTGAATTAACTCGAACAGGCCGCTTATGATAGTTTATCTCTGAGGTACGGTCCATATAATATTATGAAAATCCTTTACTGTTCAGAGTTCAATAGCTTGTCTTTCTGTAGAAAGGCTTCTCAAGAAATTTTAGAATTTGTTTTTCTCATTTCAAGAAAAAACTGTTCTTGTTACCCCCTGATGCAAATTAATTTCTCGAAAAAATCTGTTCTTTCTTATTCCGATGTTAAATCCAATAAGGATCAATCACTTAGCATTTTTCAACTGGAACAGCAATTTTAAAAAAATGTTAATAGAAATGTACTCTAAAAATTTAACTCGTAAAATGTGTTGTACATTGTAGAATTACAAGGAGTAACACTGACTAAATAAATTGAAACACCTTAGTTAACTCAGAATCCTTTGAAATTTTGAAAATTGGATACTGTGAACGCTAATTTTTATATAACTCACTGCTTATTTCTATTCTAGCACTTTACCTTGTCAATACTTTAACGGCTCAGCAATTAATTTTTGGGAACCAATATATTGCTCTAGCTGCGTGTCTGATTATATTCATGTGGCTTTTATTAACCTATATCGTTGACAAAGACGAGATAGGTTAATAAACGCCACAGGATTATAATCAGACACGCTATGACAATTTTTGATAATTAAAAATATTATATTTTTCGATAAACACCACATATGTGGACTATCGTAACTGTTAAACTGAATTAATAATATTAATAAACAATTAACTGTTTACACAGTACACATAAATTAATAAAACCTATTATTCTGGATAAAATGCAATCAGATTGACAAAGTCGTAATATCAATTAATGATTGCTCAGCTTGTTATATTAAATTATTTGCAAAAAAAATGTTTGAATGCCTCTCTTGAATTAAATTGAAAATGTCGCTTACGATAGTTTACCTCTGAGGTACAGAATTGTAAATCAGAGTAACCAAAATACACAAAGCATGTATGATAGCCGGTAAAACTCAACCATGAAATTTATTAGGCCGTATCTAAAAATTCTTTGTTTAATTTCACCAATAATAAGTTTTCTAAGTTAATGCCAGATAGTGCAGTTCGCTTATCTGTCAATATTAATTTCAAAGCTGAAAAATTCCTCTCAACGCTTGTTTTAGCTGAAGGTACGGTTAAAATAATTTTTGCTAATTCGGCTAGCTCGAGTCCTTTTCTCGGTCCAATATTTTAAAATGTTACATTCATTATTTTCGCGTTCAGGTTTAAATGCATTGTTTTGGAATATAATTTGACACTTTCATCATCCATTTTTGAGAAAACATCTTGTTATAATTCAGATTCTTATTCCTTTCCTGAAAGTGTAATTCCATATCTGATATGTTGTGCTCAGCCTCAGCATTTAAATTTTTATTAGAAGAAGATTCCGTTGTGTTCTTTTTATTTGTAGATTGCGATGAGAACCTAAAATTCCGATAGTAATGCCCAACTTTAATTAAATGTTTCCGCGCAATATCAAGCTATTTATTGGATAATAAAATTATAACCGAGGATCTAAGTATAAAGCAGCTAAAACAAATTCTCCACATAATAATTTATTATCTCAATTAGCAATGGCAATTTCAATTGTCTTAATTAAAGCTTCATTTTGATTCAGTTTCCAAATTCTTAGTTGCGTTTCGGTTCAGATTCCGATGAAATTACCTAACAACAATTTTTCGTCTTGTTACTTAACTGTAGCAAACTTCATAGGCTCAAAGGCGGCCACAAATGCATTTACAATCAACCAGCCATCGTTTGACGAGAACTATGTAATTGTCGGACAATGAAGACTATGCCCTGATGCGCATCTCACTGATGTATGATGATTGAACGTAATATTAATATTATCGGTATCATTGCTTCTCTTATTGTGGATCTGTACTTTCATCCTCATTTTCAAGTATAAGTCACAGTCTGTTTCACATTCGTCATCATCCAGATTAGAAGTATTTGTATGATTTCGATCGTTTAATATTTCCATGTCCAAATGCAATAATTTGTTTTTGTGTTGATCTGATCTATTTTGATGTCACACAACAATAAAACTTTTAATAACATGTCTTTTATATAGTCTCCAGTATGTCGACCTTTAAATTCAACCATTGCTAGCGCTCGTATTAAAATCGTAGCATGTAAAATGTGCCGAGCATTAACGCCCAATACAGATCTGTCATATCTAGTCGCAATGTCCATTTTAATGCATACATATAATTTTAAACCTAACTTCCTCTTTAATTTTATTTCGGATGTCCTCTGCGTTTCCATTTATCCAGGATTTAACTTTTTCATTATTAATAACAAGTTTGAAATTTAATACTTTTAAAATTGGTTGTATAATTTTCTAAATCACAGAATACTGAATGAAATTATATGAACCACCATTTTTGGTTATAATTACAATGCATGCCTCTTTTAAATTAGATTCATTCATTCCCACGGAAATATTTTTAGTTTTGAAATAATCATCAACCTTGTTTGTAACACCCACGCCAAAAACAGTTCCTTTATTTAAATTTTTCTAATTATTGAAAATGATTTTAGGGTTCGCAAGATATGATGTTCTTTGGTTAGTGTGCAATAGTATTAGCCGCCCCATTATGGGTTAACCTAAAATTACATTTTTCCGATAGTTTCGACATCAAAAATGGAAATTGGATTATTTACCATCAGATATCAAGACATTCTCTTTTCTAATGTATTTATTATTGTTACATTTTTATTAAGTTTTAGATACTTTAAAATTAAAACCAGAATAAATGATCTGAATACGTTTTTCAAAAATTAAAATTTGACAGCGAAAATGAAAATGAATAAAGTTAGTAGAAATTACCTGAAAATGGTTGTATCAGACAGATTTTATTAATTTTTTGCAGAGTTTACAAAGGGATGTCATTTCGCTCTTCGTTCTTGATCTTTTTCAAGAGCGAAAATAAAAAATATTAAAACGCTCTTCATAAGGAGCGATATTGTAAAACAAAAAATATCGCTCTGAAGAGCAGGAGCATTATTTTTTATTATAAGGCTCTTGCTCTTCCACTATTGCGTTTGTATTACCATATTTTCGCTCTTTGTTATTGCGCTATATTGAAAAGACAAATACGCTCTACTCTGATGAATAAAATTGTTATTAATATTATTTCGCTATTGCTCTTGTTATTACGGCAAACGGTATTCAAAACCTTCTAAAAGGCTCTCTTTAGAAAGCCTGATTTGTTAGCGAACTGATGCATATATCTACTGTTCTGCAATAAGGCAATCTAGGATATAACTTGGCTATTCCTTAACCGATGATGATGCAATTCGATATGTGCCTTGGAAATGGGATTCTAAAATCATTTTTGAATAAATCCGGAGTATGACCAACTAGTTTGGAACTTGAGTATTTTTTAACCAATTTTAGTGAAATTTGACATGCGCGATCGAAATGGGATTCTAAGATGATTTTTAGATGAAGTTCTGGAATATGGCCAATTAGGAACGAAGTTGGCCATTTCTTATCCGATTTTGATGAAATTCAGCTTGTTCGATGTTAATGGCATTCTTAAATGATTTTCAGATAAAGTTCTGGATATATATGCGATGGAAATGGGATTCTTAAATGATTGTTAGAGGAAGTTTTGGAATATGGCCAATTATGATGGAACTTGGCTATTCCTAAACCGATTTTAGTGAAAATTGACATGCGCAATGGAAATGTGTCTTAAATGATTTTTGGATAAAGTTCTGGAATATGGCCAAGTAGGATGGAACTTGATTATTGTTTAAACGATTATATTTAAATTTTTCATTTGTGCGGGAAATGGGATTTTAGAATGATTTTTAGATAAAGTTCTGGAATATAAAGTAAATTTCATAGAACTCGGATTGAAAATGGCTAGTTTCTTCTAATTTGCCTTATTCCAGAGCTTTATCAAAAAATCATTTTACAATTAAAATTACCTTCTTAGCAGAATATTCATCAAAATCGGATAGAAAAAGGCCAAATTCCATCCTCCTTGGCCATATTTCAGAACATCATCCAAATATCATTTTAGAATTCCATTCGTATATCTCGAACTTAATCATAATCGGTTAAAAAATACCCAAGGTCCTTCCTTATTGGCCAAACTCCAAAACTCCATCTAATAATCATTTTAGAATCCCACTTCCATCGTACATGTCGAATTTCATTATAACCGGTTAAGAAATAACCAAGTACCTTTCTAACTGGTCATATTCCAGAACTCCTTCGAAATATCATTTAAGAATCACATTTCTATCGCATGTATCGAATTTTATCAAAATCGGTTAAAAAATAGTCAAGTTCCGTCCTATTTGGCCATATTCCAGAATATCATCTAAAAATTATTTTAGAATCCCATTTCCATCGTATATATCGAATTTCATCATAATCGGTTAAGAAATAGGGAAATTCCGTCCTAATGGGCCATATTCCAGAACTTCACCTAACAATTATTTTAGAATTCCACTTCTATCGTACATGTCGAATTTCATAGTATAATCGTTAAGAAATAACCGAGTTCCTTTCTAATTGACCTTATTCCAAAACTCCTTCCCTGTAAAAATTATTTTAGAATCCCTTTTCTCATGCATGTATCAAATTTCATCAAAATCTGTTAAAAAATAGCCAAATTCCGTCCTAATTGATCATGTTCCAGAACTTTATCTAAAAATCATTTAAGAATCCCATTTCAACAAACATGGTGAATTTAATCAAAATCGGATTAAAACTGGGCAAGTTCCGTCCTAATTGGCCATATTCCAGAACTTTATCTAAAAATCATTTAAGAATCCCATTTCCATTGAACATGCTGAATTTCATCAAAATCGGATAAGAAATGACCAAGTTCCTTCCCAATTCGCCATATTCCAGAACTTTATCTAAAAATCATTTAAGAATCCCAATTCCATTGAACATGCTGAATTTCATCAAAATCGGATAAGAAATGGCCAAGTTCCTTCCCAATTGGCCATATTCCAGAACTTTATCTAAAAATCATTTAAGAATCCCATTTCCATCAAACATGCTGAATTTCATCAAGATCGGATAAGAAATGGCCAAGTTCCATTCTAATTGGCCATATTCCAGAACTTTATCTACAACTCATTTAAGAATCTCATTTCCATCAAACATGCTGAATTTCATCAAAATCGGATAAAAAATGGCCAAGTTCCTTCCCAATTGGCCATATTCCAGAACTTTATCTAAAAATCATTTAAGAATCCCAATTCCATTGAACATGCTGAATTTCATCAAAATCAGATAAGAAATGATCAAGTTCCTTCCCAATTGGCCATATTCCAGAACTTTATCTAAAAATCATTTAAGAATCCCAATTCCATTGAACATGCTGAATTTCATCCAAATCGGATAAGAAATGGCCAAGTTCCTTCCCAATTGGCCATATTCCAGAACTTTATCTAAAAATCATTTAAGAATCCCATTTCCATCAAACATGCTGAATTTCATCAAGATCGGATAAGAAATGGCCAAGTTCCATCCTAATTGGCCATATTCCAGAACTTTATCTACAACTCATTTAAGAATCTCATTTCCATCAAACATGCTGAATTTCATCAAAATCGGATAATAAATGGCCAAGTTCCATCCTAATTGGCCATATTCCAGAACTTTATCTAAAAATCAATTTAGAATCCCATTTCCATCGTATATGTTGAATTTCATCAAAATCGGATAAGAAATGGCCAAGTTCGTTCCTAATTGGCCATATTCCAGAACTTTATTTACAAATCATTTAAGAATTCCATTTCCATCGCACATGTCAAATTTCACTAAAATCGGTAAAATCGGTTAAGGAAAAGCAAAGTTCCAACCTAGTTAGTCATATTCCCGAACATTACTTAAATACCATTTATTGAACTTTGAAGGTGGATTCACGAGGTCGGTTTTTTACCCTAGGGTATTTTTGTCCGAGCTCCTCTACCAATCAAACAGATTCACGAGGCTGGTTTTTTACGTTTGGTAGTTATTTATTTCCGTTCTGCTCCATCTAGTGATTGAAATAACCAAAAAAAATGTGTTTTGATTGATCTAGGAGCTCGGACAAAAATACCCTAGGGTAAAAAACCGACCTCGTGAATCCACCTTCAAAGAGCAATTCGTCTATTACAATAAATATCGCTCCCATCTATTACAAAAAATAACGCTCCCTAATATATCGCTCAATAATGTATTTTCTTCAATCGCTCTGTAGTATTGATTGGGAGCGATATTTTTAACTTTTACGCTCCCTGTTTCTAGAGCGATATTAAAAATAAAAATTTAAATCACTTTGAAAGAGCGCAATAATTTTGATTTTGTGTTAATCATTAAAGAGTAAGAGCGTAAACGAATAGTGAAGGAATTGTTATCGGAAGCAAGACCGAAATTTTTTATAAAGAGCGAAAAAAAGAGCGATAAATTTAAACTCTGATTTTTTGTGTAAAGTAAAATATTTTTCCCCCAAGAACGAAATTAAATCCGAAACAGAACTAATAATTATTATGTTCCGGTTACGTTTTCAGTTTAATATTTTTCTAAACATTTCGGTTTGGATTCAGCTCTGGTTTGGAATAAAATATCGGTAAATTACGTTATTATGGTCTGGTTTGATTCAGGTTTGAAGCTCTGCTTTGTTAGCATATTTGTATGTACTTCTTTTTTAATCTTACTATTTACATTTTCAATAACAGCATTACTATCATTAATGCTTATTATTCTAAATGGGCCATTTTCAATTGCATCTAATTTATTTTGATTCATACTTCTCAGCCATACTAAATATACCTTAAAATCTATATAACTTAATTTATCTTTATCATCCAATAGTAATTTCCTTGACTGTTTTTCCTCTCTTTAAGCGATGTTTAATAAACTACCACACGCTATGCGGTGTGGTATTATAACAAAATCCTAAATGATCTTAAAAACTCATATCGATTCCTTTGATTTCTTTATAATTCTCCTATAGTTTGTGGATGATCGGATTTTCCGTGGTGCACCAAACACCAAAATTAAATTTTCAATAAACGCTTTAGCAATCGTATTAACTTCTTTATTTGGCAAGACGCTTAATGCAACTTATTTACTTAATTCGTCTAGAATAGTTAATACGTAACGATTGTCTTGATTTGGCATAATAAAAGAATCATTAATTACAACTGTAATCTTTTGTAATTCCCTATGATATTTTTGGTTGATTTGATACGAAATCCTGAATCCGTGTTAATTTTGATGATGGATTCTTCATGTTATATAAATAAATTAATGAACCATGGTTCAAAATTTTAAATTTTCGACCTAGTAAATATGGCCTGAAATATTTAGCTGCCAACTGAAAAGCTGTCAGTTCTTTTAGAGCTGGATGTTTATGTTTTTCACCTGTGGTAAATGTTTTTGATGCATGTGCTATGGGTAAATCATGATCAACTTTCAGTTGTGATAATACAGTACCACATGCGGTATCTGATGCATCGGTTGTTAAACGAAATGGTTGACCAAAATCACGATATTGCAATAAAAGGTGTTCCATCAACATTATTCAATATGTCAAATCATTCTTGACATTTCAGTATCCATCCAAATTTTACAATTTTACTAGTTCAATAATACTAATATTTATCGATGCCCTAATCATCGGACTTTTAAATGAGGGATTACCAATTTTTGTCGCTATTTGCATTTCTGCGAAATTTTTTAACGGTTCTTCAATATCTTCTGGTATAAACTATATAAACCTAATTAAGATAATATATTTACTAGGTGATTTAGTGTTTAGAAGGTAAATCATATATCAAGCTACGACCTGAATATTGGTGCACTGTCTCCTCATGTTCACAGAAGTATGTTAAATCAGGTATTTTGTTTCTATCTCTAGGCCATTATGTGTTACATCCAGAAATTAAATAATCTAGTCCATCTAATGAAAATAATCGATAAATTGCTGCTTTCAGCAGCTAGGGCAATGAGCTATCGATGCTATTTTCCAGTCCATTCTTCCGTGCAGATACTCGTATTAGTTGTGGAGACATACATACCATTTTTGAGTCAGATAATTGGAATATAGTCTTCTCGTTAATATATTATATCCTAGCTTGTGCCCATTGATTTTTGTTTACTTCACCGACCTATGTTAATAACACCATTGAAATAATGTTTAGAAGATAAAATAATTGTTGTTACTTAGTTCGATTTTATTTCGAAACCTCACGACAAACGGATCACAACTCAAATTAAATTAGTTAGACGAGTTTTTAGTGAATTTTAATCATTTCCCTAACCCATTGTAGTGTATTTTGCTTTGAATATACGAGGCTTGAAATTTCAACTCCAGCCAGCTTTCTATTCCCTCTATTCTATATTCCACAGGTCGAAATAGTCATGATGATATTATCACATATTGGCAAACCAAACCTTTAATTTGTTATAATACTATATCATAAAACTTACGTTTATTCAATATCAAACTTTTCCTAACAATTTAACTTTTTATTAATAATTCAAGAAACAGTAATACTTACGTCACATCGTTTATACTATATAAACAGCATTATATGGTATCTTAATTCTAAGAACATAATCCGTGAAAAATCACAAAACTTTGTAATCAGACCAAAAATTCTTAAATTGCACATCATTCTGTTATCCGTACCATCTACTACTTTCATGTATACATAGGTATGTAGGTACTTACTGTGAGTATACGAGTAACTTAGTAGATTGAAGTATCATGATAAATCGAAAGGGAAATAATAATAAAAAATTATTTATAAAAAAAAAAAAAAAAATGAAAAACTCTTTTCATTGTGCGATAATGCAATAAAATTTTTCTTTTCCGTTCATTCCAGACGCTTTTGATTCTTCTAGTGGAAATATACGGAATTTAATTGGTCTCATAAGGATTTTTATTATCTTTTATTATTAAAATATGAAGAAAGTTATATAATTTAAAGATAAATACGTTTGAAAATTATCATCTCACTCCATATGTACTTATGTATGAAAAGATTTCGTATAATGCTGCGAACGAAATTATATTGCGGTAATATGGGTAAAGAAAAGGGCGCGCCGTAAAAACAAATTAATTTTCTCGCTTCCTATATTTTTGATGCTTACCTACATATTCTAGGAATTGCTAGGGGATTAAACTAATCTTTTATTCTACACAAATAGGTATATCTTAATAAAGAAAACTTTATCAACAGAAATTTCGAGCTTCATATTTATATTCTCGTAAAATCTGTTTTTGTTATAATTTCAATTTAATTTAATTTTAAGAATAATATTATTTTAAATTTAATATTAAAACCGCATACATATACACTAGTAATTCGTAATATCATTGTTGAACGGAAAATTTGTTGAGTATGTACATATATAGTGAACACTTATGAGTGTTGAATTAAAATGTTTCTATTTTATGGTGTAAACCGATTGTGCGGGCGGAAATTTATTCGGAAATATTTAATTTTATTTTTTTCTAAATCATACATACATCATACTACTTCTCGTTAGTCTAAATTTGTCCATATACCGGGTATTATAAAATAATATCACATTACAACAATTGTTTTATTTTGATTTTTGGGGTCTAACGAAAGGTCTTTCTATTTCTTATTTAATGAAAGAAGTTTATACAAAAAGAATTTCCAAAAGATTTATAGAATTTTCTGTATTTTAATTCGGAACACCCTTTACGTAACATATTTACAACAATACTGCAATGATGTTGACAAATTATCAACAAAAATATTTTTTTTTTTCGATTTATATTCAAAAAAGGTTTTAAATATTTCTCTAACCACTCCACTCAAATGTGATAATTAATTTTCCGATTTAATTTACGATTGAAGCCGTATGTATATGCCAAAAATCAGACAAATCTCCATTATGAAAATATTTAGAGGTATTTTGGTGAATAAATAATGAAAAGGTTAAAATTAATTGATTTGATTTGTGATGTTGACCAATTTCCTTATTCAAGAAATATAACTATACCCTTTGAATCAACTTCAGTCAACGATATAAAGGCCTAATGTAGGAAATGTTATATATTTCTGATTGGTATAGCTAGAGTAGGGTGAAAAGAATTCGACTGAAAAACAGAAAAGTTGCTCGTTGTCTCTATTTATTATCGAGATTAATTGGAGTTTTATGTGGTGAGTGAAAAATCATAAATCATATTAGACTTGAAATATTCAAGTAAAATGTTCATGTCATATTACATGTTATTAATTATTTTAGTAGAATCTTTTGTTTCATAGTTAACCACAGTATCATCTGCATTCAAAAATGCTGCCTTAGCCAACCAGACACAAATACGCAATATCAAACAATAAAGGACCAAATACACTACCTTGAGGCATTCTCAACCATTAAACGATATTCAGTTCTCAACGGTGGTCTGTATCGTGATGAATTTCTTGAATTTTTTTGGTAGTCTCCTCCAGTTCACATTAAGAGTATTACCACTAATTCCATCAATCGAGACATATTTGTTGTCGATTCTTCAAGTAACTATTGATGAAATCCATAACAATATAATTAATTTATCGAGAAGTAATTTTCAAAAAAATTTATCGAGAAGTAATTTGTAGTCAACTGTGTTAAATGCTTCCTTAAGATCAAGAAACGGTATATATGTCTTCCGATCAAAAGCGTTATATATTTGATTTGCCATTTCTATTAGAGCCGTCTCCGTAACTGCACCGTTCCTTAATCCATCTTGATAAGCATAGAAAAAATTCGAACTATTTAAGAAATTCCTTATGCAAATGTTTATTATTTTGTCAATGATTTTATCAAATACAGATAAAATAGAGATGGACCTGTAGTTAGAATAAGACTTTGATCACCATTTTTAAAGACCGGCACCACTTTAGCAATTTTTATTATATTGAGATAAACACCAGTTTGAAAAATATGATTAATTATTTCACCAAGAATCTTTGAAAAAGAGGAATATTGTCTGGCCCAAGAGCCTTCTATTTAGCAGGCAAATATTTGCTATAAAATAAAAAATCGAAATTTCATAGAAAATCGTCTATTAATCGTAAAATCGATTATAATTTTAAATTTTAAACTTTAAATTTTAAATTTTAAATGGAAATTTTAAATTTTAAATTTTAAATTTTAAATTTTAAACTTTAAATTTTAAATTTTAAATTTTAAATTTTAAATTTTAAATTTTAAATTTTAAATTTTAAATTTTAAATTTTAAATTTTAAATTTTAAATTTTAAATTTTAAATTTTAAATTTTAAATTTTAAATTTTAAATTTAAAATTTAAAATTTTAAATTTTAAATTTTAAATTTTAAATTTTAAATTTTAAATTTTAAATTTTAAATTTTAAATTTTAAATTTTAAATTTTAAATTTTAAATTTTAAATTTTAAATTTTAAATTTTAAATTTTAAATTTTAAATTTTAAATTTTAAATTTTAAATTTTAAATTTTAAATTTTAAATTTTAAATTTTAAATTTTAAATTTTAAATTTTAAATTTTAAATTTTAAATTTTAAATTTTAAATTTTAAATTTTAAATTTTAAATTTTAAATTTTAAATTTTAAATTTTAAATTTTAAATTTTAAATTTTAAATTTTAAATTTTAAATTTTAAATTTTAAATTTTAAATTTTAAATTTTAAATTTTAAATTTTAAATTTTAAATTTTAAATTTTAAATTTTAAATTTTAAATTTTAAATTTTAAATTTTAAATTTTAAATTTTAAATTTTAAATTTTAAATTTTAAATTTTAAATTTTAAATTTTAAATTTTAAATTTTAAATTTTAAATTTTAAATTTTAAATTTTAAATTTTAAATTTTAAATTTTAAATTTTAAATTTTAAATTTTAAATTTTAAATTTTAAATTTTAAATTTTAAATTTTAAATTTTAAATTTTAAATTTTAAATTTTAAATTTTAAATTTTAAATTTTAAATTTTAAATTTTAAATTTTAAATTTTAAATTTTAAATTTTAAATTTTAAATTTTAAATTTTAAATTTTAAATTTTAAATTTTAAATTTTAAATTTTAAATTTTAAATTTTAAATTTTAAATTTTAAATTTTAAATTTTAAATTTTAAATTTTAAATTTTAAATTTTAAATTTTAAATTTTAAATTTTAAATTTTAAATTTTAAATTTTAAATTTTAAATTTTAAATTTTAAATTTTAAATTTTAAATTTTAAATTTTAAATTTTAAATTTTAAATTTTAAATTTTAAATTTTAAATTTTAAATTTTAAATTTTAAATTTTAAATTTTAAATTTTAAATTTTATATTTTAAATTTTAAATTTTAAATTTTAAATTTTAAATTTTAAATTTTAAATTTTAAATTTTAAATTTTAAATTTTAAATTTTAAATTTTAAATTTTAAATTTTAAATTTTAAATTTTAAATTTTAAATTTTAAATTTTAAATTTTAAATTTTAAATTTTACACACGAATTTTACAGATGAGATATTAATTGTATTTTGACACGTTCTCTTTTTTTTTGTATGGTGAAATTTTTGTGTTTTCTCCGTTATTACAAGAAAATATCAGTTTTTATTTACATTTTGTGGTAGCTAAAACTTCTAATTAGCTGCAAGAATTATTTTGTGTGAGTGATAATTTGAAGTGTTGTGAGTGATAATTTGAAAACCTAACCTAAGTATGTATTCCAAAGGTACTTATGGGGATACTTAATTTATTTTGCTATGGGAGATTTGTTCCTGAGGGATCTACTCTCCTTTAATTATTCAGAGTTGTAAACATAATACTTTCTACATTTTGTTATTTTATTTATACACAGAATATGCCTCGAGGTTATAAAATAAAACCCGGAGCAAAGGCCAGAACTCCAATTGGTAGCCACAAACTTGAACAAGCTGTTAGGGCATCCCTCCGTTCTTGATGATAAGGCATCCCTAAAAGGTACGGCGATTGTTTTAAATGTAATGACACTAAAACGATAAGTTCGCGCTAAAAAAGCAAATAATATTTGTTACCAACCAGATTATGCAAAAGCTATAATATTTAGCACTGAAGAAGAATCGATGCTGAAAGATTATTTAATTAAAGCAAGCACTTACATTATGGGATATAACCAAACAACAAGATAACTGGCTTATGAGTTTGCTATATGTAACAACAAAACGATTCCGGGAATTTGGAGAAATAACCAAGAAGCAGGGAATGGCTTCATGAAAAGAAGCTTCGCACTATCATTAAGGCTTCCAGAAGCAACAAGCCTTAGTTATGCCACTAGTTTTAACAAACCCAATGATGCAAAATTTTTTGTAAATTTAAAAACGGTTTTGACTGAACAAAATTTGGAACCAGAGGCTATTTGGAACATCGACGAAACTGGGTTAACTAATGTGTATAAGCCTAGGAAAGTTATTGCTCCTAAAGGCGAGAAACAAGTTGGAAAAATCACTTCTGTTGAAAGAGGTCAGACTGTGACAGTTTGCTGTGCTATCAATGCAATTGGAAACCATATACCACATTTTATGATTTTTCCTAGAAAGAACTGACAGGATCGTATGACTAATAGTATTACACCTGGAACAGTTGGTGTTGCTCACAACACTGAATGGATGATAGGGCCAAATTTTGTTATTTTCCTAAAGCATTTTCTAAAGCATACAAATTCTTATAACAAAACCAACTAATTATGGACAACCATGAAATTCATGTTATGCTAACGATAATGGTATAATTCATCTGACTATTTCCTTACACACTTCTAGTAAACTTCAGCCTTTGGACAGATCTGTTTATGGTCCTCTGAAAACCTACTATAACAAAGCTTGCGATAATTGGATGGTTACTCATCCCGGTCGGGTACTTACTATTTATTAAAAACCTGAATGTCTTGGTCATGCGTTTCCACTGGCGTTTACTTCAAGAAATATCGAAAGCGGTTTCAGAGCCTCAGGTATATGTATGGCCTTTCAATAGTGACATATTTACTGAAAATAAATGTCTATCATCATAAGTAACGGATAAATAATTCACACGAACTACTGAAAATAATCAACAAATTGCTGCTTATACTAATTCTCAAGAATTGGAACAACAGGATGCTTGGAACAGCAATTGCTTTCAATAGTTGGAGTCGATGAAAAAAATTACAGAATCTGAATATAATGTTCCGGATGAAATAAGCGATTGCTCTACTAGCAGCGAATCGGAAACCAGAGAATGTTTCGAAATAGTTATAAATGACTGGGCAGTAATTAATTTTGTTTACGAGAGAAGCAAACGGTATCGCTATGTTGGTCAAGTACAAAAACAAACAATGAAAGGGTATTTGGTTAAATTCGCAAAAAAACGAGATGATAAGACCTTTAAATGGCTTGAGAAGAAAGATTTCGGAGTAGTGGATCACAGCCAAATAATAAAAAAGCTACCAAAACCATTATTTAAGTATTTAAGTCGACGTATCGGCTGCTTTACTTTTCCTAAATCGTTAAAAAAATGTATGGTTGAGTAAACGTTTAAACAAAATTATAATTGTTTCTCAATAAGATTTAATTTACGAATTAAATATTTTAAGTTTATCTAATTTAATGTGATAAGCAAGAAGTTCATTCTATATTTTTATAAAACTAGTTTTTGTGATGTTTTATTTTATTTGAAGTCAATACAGATTTTTTTATTAGGATGGAGTTTTTAAATTTGTGAAGGAGACTCATAGCGTTGCCAGACTGCGGTTTAATAAATCCGATTTAGCTTTAACTGGTTCAAGTACTCTATGAAACAAAACGCGATTAGCAAAAACTAGGGTTGTCACACTATGGCTAAACTCGAAAAATTCACTAAATCCGATTTATTAAATCGCAGTGTGGTAATGCTATTAATCATATCTCCTGTAATTCTTGTACTGCCAGTGCCACAAAAGCCTTGAAAATTTGAAATTTTTCGAATTTTTTCTCTATACTCACAATTTGTTAAATCACATTTAAATACATTTTTTTAAATTTGATGGGTTATTTGTTGACAATACACATAATGAAAAATTAATTCTAAACTAATTGTTTCAATGACATGAAAATATCAAAAATTAAAAAGTTACGCTGTACGAAATTGGCTTTTGGTATTGAAAAGAGGCATAATTGCTCGTGATTTCATCCTGGTTTTTATTAAGCCACCTTGTCTCAAAGATCCACAGACGGTTGCTGAGGCTTTTGTTATGATTTTTACACATGTTTGGCTTAAGTGTGGCAAAAAATCATTAATGCTGGAGGGATGCTATTGTGGATTATAGTTTATTTTTATTTTTTATTTTTATTTTTATTAGAAAATCAATTAGGAACTAGAAGTTCCAATACAATTTTTAATTAAATATTACACAATTAAAAAATATTATTTATTAAAATAATTAGATTTCAATGTTCGTCTGATCTCACATTTGCTCATATTGAAATCACAAAGCTTACTCAATTTATTGTATGACTTAGATAGCAGATTTAACGGCTCGTTGTCTCCATAATTAGTCCTATGAAATTCAGTTTTCAAAAGGGATCGCGATCTTAAACTCCTTTCCGGAGCATATAATCCAAGATTCATTAATAAGAATGAGCTCTGGATATTGCCATTTAGAAGCTCAGAAATGAAAATGGCACCTGCATGCTGACGGCGAATTTCAAGTGGCTCAAGCTTTAAAGATTTACATCTAACGACATAAGGAGGCAGATCCCTAACGTTCTCCCACCGTGCCTTACGATGATCAAATTGGTGTCTTTCCACACATAAAAAATGAGAAATTTTTTTTGTACCGTTTCGATTCTACTAATATGACTAGCATCGTGAGGAGACCATACACATGACGCATATTCAAGTTGCGAACGGACAAGAGACTGATATAGCATAATAAAAACCTTTGGGTTATTGAACTCTTTCATGGTTCTTTTAAGAAATCCCAACATAGAACAAGCTTTTGCTATTACTAAATCAATATGCCGATTTAATGAAAAGGTTTGCGTAAACATAACTCCAAGATCTCTCACTTCAGTTATTCGTGACAATATAACATTATTAATGCTATAGTCATTTATTACATACGACAATGAGCGGGTAAATGACATAACTTTACATTTATTGATATTTAAAAATAACCGATTCTTTTCACACCAATGACTAATTGCATCAATGTCCTTTTGTAGATTAATTGCATCCTGTGCATTATTTATAGGGGAAAATATTTTTAGGTCATCAGCATAAATTAGACAATTAGCGGATTTGATACAATTGGTGATGTCGTTTAAAAATAGAATGAAGATGAGGGGTCCAAGATGGGAGCCCTGTGGAACACCCGAATGCACCTTAACCGGATTAGAAAAACTGTCATTAATTTTCACAAATTGCACGCGTTCAGTAAGGTACGAATCAATCCATTTTATCAAATTATGAGCAATGCCAAAAGATTTTAATTTTTCCAATACAATAACATGGTTGATTGAGTCAAATGCTTTGCTAAAGTCAGTGTAAATGACGTCAAGTTGTGCCTTAACCTCAATCACATCCAAAGCACGCTTCGAAAATTCTATCAAGTTCGTCACAGTAGATCTACCACGGACAAATCCATGTTGTTCGTCAATTATAAATGACTTCAGTCCGAAATACATGTGTTCACAGACAATTGATTCGAATAATTTAGGAATAGCCGACAGTATAGAAATGCCCCTATAATTAGAGACATCGTTCCTATTACCGGACTTGAAGATAGGAACGACATGAGAGGATTTCCAGACAGTTGGAAAAATACCCGACGAAAGTGATCCATTAAATAATATAGACAAAGGAAAAGCCAACTCATAACTAAGTTTTTTTAGAAAGCTTGCAGGAACACCATCTGGACCACAGCCATCTTTAAACTGACGGAGTGATTCAATAATATCCTCTGGAGTGATACAAGGTATACCTGAGGTGGTAATTATACTATCATAAGTTCTTGTATGTTCCTTTATCAACATTGTCGAGTCTATAAGTATTTTGGAAGAAAGAACCAAATAAATTGGCTATATCCGCAGAATTATTGCCAGTAACATTATTGTAAGACATTGTCGACGGAAGACCACATGTTTTCCTCCTAGTCTGAACAAATTTCCAAAACGATTTGGGATTTAATTTCAAATCGTCTTGAACCTTATTGATATAGTTCATATATGCTATTTTGTGCATGCAATCAAATTCCTTTGACAAAGACGAAAAGGCCAATTTCACAGTTGCATTGTTGGATCTTTTCCATTTCCGATACAATTTCTTCTTTCGATTACCCAAATGAATCAAACGTTTATTAAACCACGGAGGATTATTACGATTATTTTTCATAATAGAGATTGGAACGAATCTGTCAATACCATTAAACAAAATGTTATAAAATAGTTGGACATCATAATCTAAGTCATTAGATGAGAACCGCGCATTCCAGTCAATTGATGTGAAATGTGAAATCAGACCATCAAAATCTGCACGTTTAAAATCATAAAATCTAGACACAAAATTATTTTTAATTGAATTAGATAGTAAGAGTTCTGATTGGTTCAAATTGACCTCCATCGATTTATGGTTAACATCATTAACAATATATGGAACCGATGCTTCAATTACCGTATATACATTTATCGAATTTGTAAAAAATAGATCCAAAAATTTACCAATGTAGTTAGGGACATCATTAATCTGGACAAATCCATAAGATAAGATGGAGTCAATACATGAGGTTTCGACGGTTGATGTAACATTGCTTGGAATGGCATAGTTTACCTCCACATCATATACCCATTTGACCTTAGGTAAATTGAAGTCTCCCAAAATCAGCACGTTGTCATCCATGTTGGTTGATGATGAAATATTAAACAAACACTGTGTGTAACTAGAATACACCTCAATTCCCGAATTCGGTGGAATATATACACTGATGATATATATTAATTTCTTACATATGTTCAGCTTCACACATAATAGTTCAATAGTTGGGTCACTATCAACTATATTACTACCGATAGAAGAGTGGACAGCAATGAGTATCCCGCCACCCTTAGATTTAAAACTATTTAACTCCGAGCGATCCCGTCTGTAGACAAAGTAGTCTGCAGGAAATTACTCCGTACTATAAATATCCGCATTCAAATTAGTTTCAACCAGCACATAAACCGGATACATGGATGCAGACACAAAACAATAAACTTCAGTAGCCTTCATTACAGCTTCAAAGTGATCAAGAGGAACACCAACCTTATATGAGACATAATCAGTATTTTTATCAAAACGTATACAACTGGCGTCCACAATACCCAGATTATTTTTGATAAAATTTTTGAATTCACTGTCAGTTACAGTTGGTCGTAAACGAGACACGAAAATCGATTTTCGAGGTGGGATGGCTCCAATAGATGCGACACTCCCTGTAGCTGTGCCAATTATAATATCATTGATATGTTGGTTTTTACGTCTATTTTCAGCGTGGTTCTTGTTACCATTAGATTTTTGTTTATCCTTGAGTCCAGGTCTCTGTTCTTTTTGAGCAGAAATAGCGGCTTCAGCATTGTCATTAATTTTATTTTTATCAGAATTATCACACAAGACATGAACCGGTTGCATAATAGACCCGTGATTGCTAGCAGAAATGATACCACTGTTGTTACCAAAGCAAACATTGTTTTGAGACGGTAGATCAACAGGTCGATGCACAGTTTCGTAAGAGTTTATATTGTCTATTAAGTTATTACCGTTGTTGGTTTTGTTATTATTAATCGGAGTTATTACTTTTGCTAACGCCGATTGATCTATAATAGGAACATGTGACAGGGATTTTGAACTAGTGTCATGCTTCTCAGCGCCACCGAAATTAGCACTATTATTTAGGTCTCTGATATTGTCTATAATACTATTTAATTTTTCCTCTATATTATTAATATTATTTTTATTTATTTTTACATATTTTAAAATTTCTCCCAAGTCCATTTTTACGATTTCATATTGCTCGGCACATTCATCACACACAAAATTAATATTTTTATTACTATTAATTAATTTCACATCATAATCAGACAAATTCACACATTTTTTATGGAATTTTTTTTTACAAACTCCACTACACATTATATCTAAAGATTCAGATCTACTAGATCTGTTGCTGCATTTTGCGCAGCTCTCCATTTCTTAAAGTAAAATGCTAAATAACAAATACTTAGCTTAATTTGTACGGCAAACCTAATAGTGTATTATCCAACTGAACACCAAATCTCACTGAATTCAATTTCGTTTTGAATACACAATTCAGCTACACTTTTGATAGTTTATTTTCACAAGCACAAAAATAAAAGTTATATATTGACTATAAAGCACAACCAGTGTTATATATTAATAATAAGTTCACAATACACAATTATAATAGAAAGAGTTTGATCGGCAATGGCTTGTAAAATAGTATCTTTATTTAAAAAGTGGTGGCTCCGTAATATTTTCCTAATTTATTAAATTAATGTAAACTTCCGCATCAAAATTAAAAATGTGCACTTGTTTGGCGATCTTTCAATATCCTTCTTAGTGCCAACTCTCTTATAAACTTATGGTTATCGGCTAAAATTGCCAATAATATGTTTTCGTAGTACTCAAAAAAAAACATTGCTCTGTATTATTGGATCAGTAATATCCTTTAAATCATTGGGCAAATAACGTGAAAACAGAGGCGTTTGGTGCAAATGTTTAGCTCCATAAGCTCCAGATGCATGATGGTTGGATTTTAATATGAAACCACATAGTTGTGTACAATTTTAATGTTGTTTTTTGTTTAAAGTTAAAAAATATGCAGATGAAATTATAATTTGTTGTGGCGGTACTAAACATTAATATTTTTGTGAGATATTTTATATTCCAATTAACTATCCCGCGAATAATAGAAAAAAAAATCCCATGTAAGGCCGCTCCGCCCAAGTCTCTATTTCAGCAGCTTTGTTTTTATTGTTATGTCAGAATACCTTTAACACTATTTTATAATCCATGCAGGATATTATTTTAAGGCTTGTCAAATTTAGTGATTAATTTGCAGTCCTTGCAAGATATATTCCTAATTTAATTTATCTTTAGGGTGTTAGTGGCTGATTTTTAAATTAATAATAAATTTTATGGTAAATTAGGATTTGCGTTTCATAGAATAGGAAACGAACCAATTTGGGTTTTAAATAGGTTGATTGATTTGTTTTAGTTTAGAAACACGTGAAAAACCTGACCGGGCTTCAAGCATCTAACGACGCGACGCATAGTTTAGAAATTGCGTTATTTTGTGCTAATTAATTTATCGAATATTAATAATAAAAAGATTTATGGAAATTTAAATAAAAGTTGTAATTTACATAAGTTGTAATCGGATGCCGTTTTTTGATTTATATAAGTTAAATCACAGATAAGTATTTCAGATAACTTATCTAAAGCACTGTTTGCGGGTTTTTAAAATTGGCTGATAAACGCGCGGTGGTATCACCTTGTATGTGATACAAATATTAGCTTCAACCTGGAACCAATAATGACGAGACATCTATAAATGAGCAGCTAAACAAATTATTTGTGTCTAATTTTATTTGTTTGTTTGTTATTTTTTTTTTCATTTTTTCTGAAAGAAATTGTAATATGCCCGTTAAACAAGGTGTTAGGTTTACGTAACACTAGCGTAAAATTGTGTTCATGCAACTCTTCGTAAACGTAACACTTTGGTGTTGCAATAACGAATCAGTTATGTCGTTCCCGGCCCATGATAATTAGACATTTTGCGAGGAGTTATCAATATGTTTGTAGTTCGTAAACAGTTCGCTTGAGGTGGTGCATTCACGTCACGTGGTTAGTGAAATAATGTACATAGTTTCTTAAGTATTTTTGTTTTTATTCTAAAAAAAATTTTAGGCCACAAATTATATTTTTCTAAATCAAATTGGGACATTAATTATTTGCTTAGTTATTTATTTATTTAAAAAAAATTGATGAACACAAAAAATACGTAATGGCGATCGAAAATCAACACTAAATGGTTATCGTTTCTTTAGATTATGCCATTAATTTTCATAAATGAATTTGGTGTTACGTTTACGAAACATCAGCGAAGAATTTTGCTCATAGAATTCTTCGTAAACATTACGTTTAGTTGTAACAAAAATAAAATATTTATGTCGTTTCTATCGCATGATAATAAAATTTGCTTGCGAGATATTTTTTTACTACATATATTTTATTTAAGTTTGAGAATGTATTAGTGCAAACTGCAAAGCAAAAAAAGTGATTCGTTTACAGTACGCCTTTGCAACGTATTTTGCGAATTCCCTTAAATTGTTTAACGGGTGTATGAATAAAATTCCAAATTCATCTAGATAGTAACATTTTCTATATTGTATTATAAATGCATTGACAATGATTTGTTACTTTTTATGGGTTTCGCCAAATTTGATTTTTATTTAACTATTTTTCATCTGAGTATGTGTAAAAAAGTGTTAGCTGTGTAATTTATCAGCAAAAGACTCTTTATAAAAAAAGAAAAATGTGCTGACCTTCAATTTCTTCATTTTATTGTTACTAAATGCTTACAGAGTCTGTATGTTAAACTTTTGGCTATAATTTGTAAGGCAGTTAAAAGAAAAAGTAATTGCGAAAAAATTCTTAATTGAAATAGAAAATATTTACGATCTAGAAAGACTAAAAATTTGTGGCATGGTCCTAAGGAAACCGAATGGGATAAGTTATTATGTGATTTTATCAATACATATTTTGTTGAACCACTTGCGAAATTTATAAAGACGCAACGAAAAAAGACCAAATGCATAGAAAAATAAGTGACTAAATCACTATTTATATCACTATCACTATCACATTAAAATTTGCATGCACAATTAATTTTGTTAAAAACTAAATTAACTGTAATTTTTCCTAGAACTAAAACTTTAAAAATTATTTGATCGGAATATAAAGCAGAATACATAACTTAATTAAGTTGAAATTATTATTTGAAATATTAGATACTAATATGAGTGAATTCAGTAAAATTGAAGATACAATAATAATGACGCATCCATCACAAGTTACCCAAACTGAGGATTTTGAAACACGCTATCTTGATGCTAAGGCGTTATTGAAACACATCCAGAATGAGAAAAACAAAAATATTGGCCAACGAGATTCATCTGATCAATTGAATCAAAGTATCACTCAATTTGCACAAACCCAAAAATTATTTTTGAGGGATTTGCCAAAATTACCGATACACATACATCGGAAGTACGATTGCCGCACATTACTATTCCATTTCTTGGAGGTAAACTATGCAGAATTTCCGGTATTTAAGGATCTCTTCGAATCATCCGTTCACATTAACAGCAAATTGAGAAAGGTACATAAAATTCCAATATTTGATAGTTAATGTACGTCAACTCTTCAACACTTCTGATGCAGTTATTCGTGGCCTAAGGACATTAGGAGATTAAGCTGAAACCAGCGATACATGGCTGGTAAACATTCTACTGAGTAAGTTAGATTCTGATACACGTCAACTTTGGGCACAAAAAACATTGGGCAATGATTTTCCTATACATTAGAATCATTCTTGAAGTTCGTAAATGATAGATGTGATGGACTTGAAAACTGCGAAACATTCAGCATTAATCCATCAACACGCAGGCAGCAGTCAGCAGCAATTGTGAAGGTTCATTATTCCACAAAAACTTCTTATAGATGTCCAAGATGTACAAACAATCATTCACTTTTTAAGTGTCCAAATTTCAAGGCAATGGACATATCGTAACGAAGGTCTTTTGTATTAGAAAAGAATGTATGTTTCAATTGTTTGTTTGTAGGGCATTCGTCGCAAAACCACAGGAAAGAATGAACAGATATGGAAGTTCCATGTCAAGTATTTCAATGTAAATACTTGACATGGAAATTCCATATCTGTTCATTCTTTTCTGTGGCAAAACTGCAAATCAAAATTCGTTTGTCATATTTGTCGTGGTAAACATTACACAACGCTTTATATTTCGTCAAATACAAACATACCTAAGTCAGACAACCAGGAATCAGTAGTCACACTCACAAATTCAATGCACACTAAAACGGAATCACAACCTCAATCGTCTTTACTACACACTGGACGTCTATTCGAGGAATGGGATGGTGCTCTTTGACGGTATTACTATTTAATTTTCTGTAATCTATACATAAACGATACTCACCGGTCTTCTTCTTGACCAATATTATAGGGCTGGCATATTCTGATGAACAATCTTCGATAACGTCATTTGATTCTAATTCTTTGATCATCTTTTGTACTTTCCCTCGTTCATAGTGAATAAGACGGTATGGACGATAATAGACTGGTTTGCTTGACTCCTTTAGTTGAGTCTCCATTTAAACTTTGTCAGTTAGGCCCAACTGACTCATATTTGTCGAAACTACATCGTTGTACTCGTTCATAATTTTCAATACTTCGAAATTATCATCGTCTGCAACTATTTGGTGGCTTTTAATTTGGCGTTCATTCTTATTGTAATTTCGAAGCGTCTCTAATTTCGTCATACGGCATGCACACCATAGCTCTGGTGAACACGGAACCCTTCTTAATATCAATCGGATTATCGGTGAAGTTAGCAACTGGAACTATGAATCACTTGAATGTGACCTATATAGTCACTAGGTATCACTGTAGTCTTCTTTGCGATTAGATTTGTTTTCCCGGTACAATATCGTACCCCAATTTTGTTAAAACCACTAGCCTCCCATTGTTGAATAATAAGCCCATCTGCATTGGTGATAATATGTACATGTGCGGTTGTTCGGTAAATAAATGCCTAACTAAAATTGGAACACTCTGGAATTTGAGTTTCACTATGAAAACTTTCACATTAGCTGATACATCGCCTACTTTAAGGACGAGAGCTGTAACACCAACTGGCTGCACTTCCCCACCTCCATAACCTTTTAATTTTAACAAGATTTTCGTCCTCCTAAAAGGTTACACCAATTCGATCTGCAATATCACTTCTTAAAACTGTACAGCTGCTTCCCAGGTCAACGTAACAATCTATGCTTTCGCCATTTATCTCTGCTTTCTTGACAAACTTCTGATGAGTATTAGCATGTACATGTAACACTTTTGGGTTTTCATTCGATGAATTAAAGATTGAAGAATTGCTAGGCAATTTATTCGTACCACAGTTTCTGGCAAAGTGACCCTCTTTACCACACTTAAAACAAATTAGTTTTTTTCGTAACATTACAGTCATTGGCCAACAAACTTGCGCGACTATTGAAACCACATAAATATTTGTTTTAAAAGTTGATTACACTATTTAAAATTAGAAAAAAGAGTGCCCAGTTTCAATGACAGCGGTTGCGACAGATTTTACTTTGTCGCTGATGACCTTTCCACCCATTTTTTCAAAAACATAGAATTTTGTAATGTTAAACAAAATTCCACTTTAACACCACTGTAAGTAAGATAAAGATTTTAAAGTGACCTCAAAATATGACGAAATTTCATGTAAACAAAACACAAAAAAAACCGAATTTTTATTGTTGGCCACACACTTACAGTCGTTAGCCAAAAAATTTGTGCGACTCTATCATTACAACGTTTTCAAATACAATTACATGTTGTTTTCCGTTCTTCTTTAAGTTTGCTTCAGCATTTTTTTATGCTACGTGTAATTCATCTTCGTGCTCTTGTTTATACGTGTGTTAAATGCCCGGTCGCATGAGCGTGTCAATGTGTGATTTTTTTTTACAGCGATCGGGCATGACTCGTTGTTGTTATTTAAAAATGTTTTTTTGTAGACAGTAAATGTGAACCATTAAAAATCTGATGGTCCTGTAGTAATTGTCAGCTTCTTTTAAATCGATTAAAAGTTCGGACGGTCTATCATATCCTCTTAATGGTCCTAAGAAACTGCGATATCTACGGTCATGTAATCCCTCTACGATCAAGTCAATAATTTCATCATTCTTCATACCAGCTTGATTACACAACGATAACTTTTGAAAATAATATAATAAAATTCCTTCATCTGCTTTCCGTCTATATGATTCTGCTCTTCTTCGCCTTTCTAATGCGCTTCCGTTTGTTTTAAAATTCTCGAGTAGTAGCTTTCTCCATTCTCCCCACTCAAAATTGAGTGTTTCTAAACTATCCAACCAAACTTTAGCCGATCCAACTAATTTTAATAGTGCAAAGTGTCGTGTAGCTAAATCCGACATATTATATATTTGACTATATTCTTCGACTCTTGAAATCCATGAGGATATATCCCCTGGACCATCGAACTCAGGCGGAAGCTTCGATATGTTGCTGAATTCCTTCTAGTCGACCGCTCGATTCTCATCCGGCATAGATGAACATGCACGTACATTGCTATTCAATGTTGACTGTGAATTTCTATTTTTCCTGGGTGCCATGATATATATATATATATATATATCCGATACCACGTTGTTCGTAAAGGATAACCTCTAAATGCGTTTCACCAAAACTTATAACATTCTCCAAAACCTCTAAACAATCACCAAATTGTTTACTTATTATCAATAAAGATTCACCAAAATCTTTAAAACGTTCGATAAAACACTTAATTCAGTTTCTTGCCCAACACGCGGTTTCACAAAAATTTATATTACGATGTTTTATATCCTACAAAATATTATGAGCAATAACCAACACTTTTCTTTTTATATTTACATATTTCTATTCCATTTATTGAAATTCACATATATTTTTATTGTTTTTATTTTAATCAACCTACGTCGACTACGATCGGATTACATCTCCCTTTTTTTCGTTTTTCATCTTGATGTACATTTTTATTTTAGGTTTACAGTACATTACATTATTCAAGGTGTTTGTTACATCAAATATAGGTACAATAAATTTAAAAAAAATTCAGCTTTAGAATTACATGATGCACCACTTGCAGCTCAGCCATTAAAACCCATTACATTTTCAAAATACATCAATATAGATATTGCCGCTTGGAACACAATTCATCAGCGCTTCAAATGTCACGGCGGTCTCCAGCCCAGGTTAAAGCATTTTCGATTTTTCAAATAAATGTTACAATAAATTACAAAAAATGTTTTAAAAAATATTTTTTACGAAAATAAATAAGTTCGACTGACTCGAAAGTCAAAGCCAACTTATACATGCTTATACTTCGTATAATAGAATACACTTGAGTTGAATGGGATACTGCCATATTATGTAATTCATGTAAAATTGTTGTTTTAGGAGTGATTAGTAAAATGCGAATTATTATAAACAACATTAATTTAATTAATTTAAATAAAATTAAAATTAAAAGATATTGGAAACCTTGTCACCTGTGTCATAAAGTTGGTATGACAAACTGTCATACCAACTTTATGACACAGGTGACAAGGTGACAGGTGAATGCTCTCCCCATTGAAAGCACCAAAGACGGAAGTTTTGATCACCTCGTGAGGTTTCAGCCCTGTATATTTTTAGAATTGAATTTTAAATTAAATCAACCCTCCAGGATCAAAAGTAATGAATAAGTTGTAGTTTAAAAATTGTGTTGTCCTGTGCTAACTATTTGATTATATAATTACTAACAATTTTACTAACTATCGATCGTTTGGGATTTGTAGCCGGGTCGAGTCTCTCCCAACTAACAATTCTATCCTATTCTTCGGTGTTTGTCATATGTATTTATTCGAGTAAACGGAATGGGACCTGCGGGAGTTCGGGAATCTTGCTATAATGCTTGGCCGTACATCCTAATCAATCAATCATATCTAGTAACAGGGTATATTAGCGCCTTATAATTTTAATTTGGTTACTGATAACATTAATTATAATTCATTACAGGACAGCGCCCAGTACAGATCAAACTCCTAGCATCTTAGTGGCTGATTTTGTTGAAGCCCTTCAGAATGGAGAAAATTATGTGAATGATCAGTTGATTTCGAGTATATTTGTTAGTATTTTAAATAAATTCATGAATATTATATATTTATATTTATTAATTACGATTATGATTTTCAGAAGTTTTCAGGAATTTGATTCAGCAAACTATTAAATATTATTTCAGAGTGCAGTTTTAATTTTAATTTTAATAAACAAAAAATTATTTTAAAAATATGTATCGTCATTGTGTTACTAGCTATTGGCTTACTAGATGTCTGTAACCGGGTCAATTTCTTTCATACTAACTAAAGGTTCTATCACATCAAACGCGGTGCGTCGGCGGCAAATTTAAATACTCGTTTTTTTGCTTATTTAGTGATAGGAAATCATAGCTTGTGCAAAAATATAAACTAGCGTAAAACGCGATTTTTTTTTGCCGCTGGGTTTCGTGGGCGGCGGATGAAATTTCATTTTATACCATTTACTTAAAATTGTAATTTTTCTATTAAAAATATAAAGTTTGTAAATTTTTTTATGAATAATAATTTTATTTTTGTTCAAGCTATGATTTACTATCACTAGATAAGCAAAAAAACATGTATTTAAATTTATTTAAATTTGCCGCCGACGCGCCGCGCTTGGTGTGATAGACCCTTTAACCTTTCCAAATCCTCTTTATGTTGTATGAGTTCGGTGAGGCCCGGCCATTATTAACTCGGGGAGGTCTGGCTTAAATTATATTATTTATTACAGTTGTATATTACAGTTGCATTCAAAAATTTAATTATAAACCTAGCAAACACTATTTTTCTCATCGATAAAGCAATCAAACGATTCTGATAAAAATTTGTAAATGTACGGTAATGCATTGTTGGCATCGTAATCTAAAATTAAGTTTATTTAAAGTTTTTATTTAAAAAAATTATCTAACATGGATTAGGGCTATTATCACGATTATCTTCCAAAATGTATTTTCGAATTTGTAAAAGAAATGTGGACACAAAAAAAATATTGTTAATTTGTATCATGTCTGTTTCTTTGGAGATAGGACACTAAAGAACTTATAAGAAAAAATACGCAATTGTCATTTCTGCCCTACTTGGAAGAATTTAACACATAGGACTAAATAGAATTAAATCGCTCAATAAACAATAAGGTTTTGTGGAGTATAGGACTATAGGAAAAAAAATATTTTCGAAACTGTAAGAGATACGCCAATTTTGATCAAAAATTCTGAGAGAGCATGGTCAAAAACTCCAGAACCAATGGTTCACTAATTTTTGAAAAAATGGTCTATAGGACCAAAGGGAAAGATGTATTCTTATTTCATTCTGGCATTCGATACAAAAAATCTAATAATTTGATTTTTACATGCAAGCTTATTTGTTTTCTAAAATAAATAAATTTTTCAGTAATTTTTAATTGAATTTTCTTTTATTTATTATTTAACAATATGTATTTTATAGACTTGTTGTGCAGCGAAAAAAAATAGTTAAAAAAATGAATAATTCTAAAACATTGGCAAATAGTTTAATCCCTTTTTTGTATTTAATTTTTTTATTTTTTTTTGGTTTAAATACTGACTAAGACTTCGAAGTCGGTTCTTGCTATTCCTCCCCCTTCACCAACTGGAATTATTACCTCAATACCTGCTGGGACCACATATCCAATTATCCATGATCCTTGAATGAGGGCACGTCCAATGAATAGTGGTTGATTAAGTTGATTTCTTCCGCCATCTATTATATTTCGTTTAACAGCAGCGGACAATCGTAGCCATTCTCCGGGACCGACTAAAATTTCGTAATCAGTTCTAGGCTCTGCAAGTAGATTAGTACCTAGTACATAGGCAGCACCTTCTGATTTAATGAACTAACATTTAAAGAAATTATTTTGTAATAAACTTGTAATTTTCTACGTTATTTATATTTTGTAACTTACGTGTCCTGGAATCACAGCCCCACCGACATCACTACGTGCTATATAAATTGCTTCACCGGTAGTAGTTTCACCAAATGGTTGAGCGCCGGGTGGTATTTCTCCATCGGCAGAAGGTTTCACCCATTCATTACCAGCATCAGGTCGGGGACCTGTAAAATATAATATCTGGGATTAATCTAATGCGAAAGGAGAATTTTGGACTACCAAACTCTGCGGTTAATATAATATATGTACAATGTACATGTATGTGGTTAACGAATTAAAAAACTTAATATATCAATAGTGTTCTATGTTATATTTATTTAGCTCAATAATGGTAGGAATATATGTACGTGTTAATAAGCCAACAAGTAAGCAACACCTTGTTATTAATTATAACATAGCGATTTAAGAGGATCCGTATGAATTTGATCATTGAATTTAATCCCTTATTTTTGAATACCTTTTTGGTTTTGGAATTTAGTTCGATAAATATTATTTTGTACTTGACTAAGAATTATTATAATTTTTAGGTCATTTAGAAAAATTGCCTCTTACAATGTACAGCAAAAAAAAAAAAAAAAAATCCGTTACATACTTTAACTCGCTTGAGTGAATTTATTTTATACAAATTCCAAGCAAATTTAACAACAATAGACAAAAAAATTCTGAGATTATCCACGTATTTAGAAATATAATTTCAACATGATAGACCAGTGTTCGCAAATAGTTGATTATTGCTTTAAACAATTGCTTTTTGTTGTGTACCAGTTCCGTAAAATAATTTTTTTATTTGTAATAATAAGGTTCAGTCAGAATCGAATCATAATATGCCAGATTTTTATTTTTGTCTTTCAAAACGTAATTTTTTACAGAAAGAGACGAATAAAATAATTTAAGATACATTTTATTATCTCGGAGTTGGGTTAAATATGTTAACCTCAGACAATTTTCTTTGGCCGTTCGGTTCCTAATTATTTCTAAAATATTCGTCTGTAAAAAGAGAAACTCACAACGATTTATCGAAGGAAAATCTGTTAGTTTAGATATTCTCAGCTATGGCTACGCTAAATTCTGTTATACGATAATTCACATCGTAAACTAAATGGCTAAGTAAGTTGCAGTCGAAGAAGAATAATGATTCTGAATTTTAGGTCTTCATACAAATTTAAAGTTTCAAATCTCCTCGAGCCGGATGTGATCTCCGTTATATCATTCGTGCCGGATGCGGTCCAACGCATCAATTTATTTGAATTAATTTGAAACATCTAACCAAACGGTGTTTTCCAATCAGTGCGCAAGTGAATCACCAACCATATAGTATTCACAATGAAAAGCAGTCGATTAATTAATCGTGTGCACGCATGCATAACATTACACTTCATCAAATACAGTGAAATCTATCCAGTTGATTATTTAATCGTATTCACATGTACAAATTCTGTTCCGTTCTTACCAAGTACAGTGAATCCCAGTCTGTTAATTAATCATGTTCATGCCCAACCACCAACCAATAAATATTCCAATTCCAATTACCAGCTAGGCACATGTTGATCAACCTAACATTAAACAAATTAAGTATCCCATTATAAAACTAAATTATAATATTGTTTAAAATACATAATTTGTTTCGAATGGATGGAGTGGATGTGTAAATCGCCCATCGGCCCATTATTTATACATTTGCTGATCCGTCATTAGAGATTTTAGAATCAAATATTACACCCAGATCAGTGATTTCGGAAACCCTGACTAAAACAGTATCATTAATGTTGTATGGAAAATTAATGTATGTAGTTAAGTTTGCACGTATATGAAATTGCAACACATTTACTGATATTAAGTTTTAGCTTATTAGCCTTCGACCACAATGAAAGATTTAGCAAATCAGACTGAGATCTAGAACAGTCAGCAGCGTCATTAACATTGGTGAAAATTTTTAGATCATCAGCGTAAAGTAAATATCGTGTAGGCAGAACGGTTGGCAGATCGTTGATAAAAATAAGAGGGGGCCCAAGGGTGGAACCCTGAGGCACCCCGGACTTAGCAATAATGGTCCGTGACAAAAATTCATTGAATTTGACCTATTGTGTACGTCCCAAAAGATATGATTGTAACCAGCTCAGAATTTGTCCGGAGAGACCCATATCAGCACATTTCCTAATCAAAATTCGGTGGGATACTGAGTCAAACGCCTTTTCAAAATCAGTATAAATACAGTCCACTTGTCCGCCCTTATCAACGTTAGTAAAAATAAAATTAAACATATCAATTAAATTAGTAGTAGTAGAGTGATTAGGATAAAAACCATGTTGCAAAGGGTTAATCAAATGCTTAACATCATCAAAGATGATACAATAAACAATTTTCCCAAAAATTTTGCTGAAACTATTTAATATAGATATAGGTCTATAATTCTTTACATTACTGTAGCATCAGATTTCTTATATATTGGCACCTAGTAAGCCATCTTCCAACGCGATGGAAATACGCCCATTCTCAACGATAAATTAAAAAGTAATGCTAAAGGTTTAGTTAGCTGAGATTTCAATTTAAAAATGAAATAATTGGACAAATTATCAGAGCCAACACCTTTTTTGATATCAAGTGAAGATATTACTTTTAAAACATCTTCTTCGGAAACTAAATCTGAAGAGTGACAATTAATAAGAAAATTTGATAATTCAACTAAAAACTCATCAACATAAATAGACTCAAAATGATCGGCAAACAGATTACAAATATCATTTGCTTCGGTAGCTTCCAATGCACCTAGTTTCATAAATGATGGGTACACAGATCTCGAAGTAATAGACTGACTATAGTTCCAGTTGAACTTGGGGTTCTGCTTAATATGACATTCAACATATTTCAAATAGTTTGAGGAATAATTGCGAATTTCATATTTAACACGCTTACGCAAATTAGAAAATTTAAATTTACGATGTTGTTTTCGAAATTTCTCTTTTAGACGAATTAGTTTAATCAATTTATTTGAGTATCATATTGGAAATTTTAAATGAACACCAGAACGATTGCATTATTTAATAAAACCTTATAAAATTTCATAAAATTTATCAATGTTCGACATTACAATTTAAAAACATATGATTCCAATACAGTGACTCAAGTTCGCGCACTATTGCACAATAGTCAAGTAATTTCAGATTGGGTGAATTTAGCTGTTTGTAACGTAAGCATTTTAACAAACATTGTTCAACTCGTATTAAGAGTAGAGGATGGTAAAGATCAATTTTAGTTAGCGGATATATACACACTGATTAACCATAATTGCCTTAGCATCGAGGTTAGACAACACAAGGTCAAGAACTCTATTAAGAGAATTCTTAACATGATTATGGTGTATAAGTTCATTAAATATCATAGTTTCGAGTAAGTGAGTTTAATTTTCGAAAAAAATATCAGCAGAGGACATCTATTCACCAAGTGAGGGATTACCTAACAATTTATTTGACTAGACCGGACAACGATTGATGGAGCTACCAAATTTCAGTTATAATGAGAGCGAGACTGGTAAAAAAGTTTGACTTTCGCATTTTGATAATCAACACTTTTACCAGTGCCATACCATATACCATAACCATATACCATATTCTCGTATTTATTATTTCGAGAACATTTTATAAACTTTGGAAATATCTGAGCCGATTATTTGAAATCACTTTTACTTTATTGCCATAGACAATTTTACAAAATGTTTAATTTTGATTGATCAATAAAAACAAATCAAGCCGTCTTCATTCATATAGATTGCGCAGTTTACGACAAACCACTTAATAATTTGTTTAAAATTCCGTCACTTTGTCAAAATTACGAAATTTTATTGTTTTTTATTTTTGTTTTTTTTTTTCCAAACACAAATTATGAAAAATAATAAATTACCTTTAAGTTAATTTTAATATAATATTAAGTATTTCATAAATTGGTTAAAAACGCAACGCGGAATAATTTCAAAACTCGTTAAAAATTTTTGGAGATATGTATAAACGCCAAATATACATAAATATGTACCATGTTGGCCAATAATATTTTACTATAAGACAAAAACTTACGCAAAAAGCACTCGATAGATTTTATTGTTAGCATTATCCATAAACACGTTAAAATTAATTTTGTTGCCATTTTTTAAACTTGAGTTTTTTAAACACATTTTTATGCAAAGATAAAAAAAAATTAACTTGCTACACAAACACTGTACAAAATTGTTTCCACAATTAATTCTTAATTTTAATTTCTTTGATATCTATATGTAGTATAATACAATAAAATGTAAGTATTCAGCGGCGATTCAAAATTGTTTACTAAACTAAACTTAAGTTCATTGCAACGTTTCCTTTTTATACCGTGCTAATATTTGCAAATTAGTTGCGTACGATATGAATGGAGTGGGGCGCCAGCCAATATTTTTACAAACAAAGTTAACGTTGAAGAGGGGAACATAATAATTTTGTATTAATTTCAATTTTTAATGTATGGGTGAAATGAAATGAAGAAGTTAAAGCGAGAATCATACTTGGAATAAGAAAAAAATAAAAAAAACAGGAATTTGAGCTTGTTGATATTTCGACTATAGAAACTTAAAAATTACGGGTGTAAAGTATCTGCTAAAGCTCTGTTAAACTAATTTTTGTTGTTGTAGATAATATTTTAAAAACTACTCATATTTTGAAAACTCAGCTAAACTAGCTCTTGATGTTTTATGTAGTTTAAAAAAAAACACTCATATTTAGCATACAGTAATATTTAGTACGAATATACTACATGAGTGTGAAGTTTATGCTAAAAAAAATAACAAAACAATTACACTGTTAAATTAGTTATTTTATAATTGGAATTTAGATTATATGAAAATTTAAATTTTTTATAATTTTCGATATTTCGTACTATCAAACCCTGCTTAGGAAACAGGTTATTTTCATCATTTTCAGATAGCTGGACCATCTGTTTATCTCGTTGGCCAAAAGCATTCAATTTTGTTGAACCTTACTGTATTTCAGATAATTTAAAAGTTGACTAATTTTTGATAATTAAATAATTATTTAGCCCCAATCCTGGAGATGTCCCGATGGTTTCGCACATTTCCTAGAATAACTAGGCCATATAGCTTATACGTATGTCACCAAGCTGATTCAATTGTGATGAAGATACTATATATTTCATAGAATGTGGAATTGTTAATAATTTTGGATGATTTTAAAAGTTGTTATATCAACAACTACACAAATGTCCACGAAGTTTTCCTTCATTTTTGAATAGCCCTTATTTTCGGATAACGTTCACTCAATCAAATTAAAGCCACCAACATTCGACGGAACAACATATTTCGTCATTTTCAAATTTCAATTTGAAACGGCGGCCAATCAAAATCATAGGAACGATGAACATCGCGTTGCGGCTAGATCGGAAGTACAGCAGTGGCCATAAACTGGAAATCTATTGCATGGAATTGAAAAGCCGCTACCAAAAGCCAGGAAACGCTGCTACCCAGAGGAGAGCAGGCATGGATGAGTTTTTGCTTATTCTTACTATGGTTCTCGCTTAAATTTTAATTTAGGAAAATATTTAACCCTTAACAAACGAAAGGCCGCTGAGAGGACAAAACAATTATGCCATAGAAATCGAGGGGCCTCCATAAGAGGACATGTGAAAAAGGGTATGGAGATAACCGATTTTCGAACAAAAAGGACATGCAATTTGACACGCGTCTTGGAAAAGGGATCCTTTAATGATTTTTGGGTGAATTTTTGGAATATGCCCAATTATTATGGAACTTGGCTATTTCTTAACCAATTTTAGTGAAATTTGGCATGCGTGATGGAAATGGGATTATAAAATGATTTTTAGATGAAGTTCTGGAATATGGCCAACTACAATAATATATGTACATGAGAATATCATCAAAAAAAAATCTTTTAGATTTATGTTAATTTGAGATTAATTAAATATCAAAAGAAACGAAATTATTTTTATAATTTCGAGAAATGGTTTTTGTTCAATTTGATTTTCAATTTTTGATTTAAGTTGAGAATAAATATTACATATTTGCATTATTATTTTAAAGGTACTATTTTGAGCATAAAACTGTCAAATCAATCGTAATATTTTTTTAGCTAAGTACCTATGTATACGTGATTTAAGTAAAGTATTTTTAAATTTAGGAAATTTAACGAAATATTCTTAATTAATAAAATTAAATTTATACTAGAACTGGTTTAATTCGTCTCAATTTATACAGCTCATCCTTATTTTAAACATTTTTACACAACCCATATATTAGATTTGAGAAGTGCATCTTTTAATTATTAGAATAGCATTTCTCTCAGAGAGAATATTCTCCTAAAGTAGATCACTTAAATGCTTTCCATATATTATGTGCCCTCCTCCCATTATAGCTTTAATTTATACACTTTTTTATTAATTTTTGGTTGGTACGATATTCTTACCAATAATAAAGTAAAAGTTGGTCCATTATTATTTAAATTTTTATGTGACTTCTTAACCAAATGTTTTTATATCATAAATAAAGTAATCAAATGTTTTAGTTTATTAATCACAATGATAATGAAATATTTAAAGGTCGTTGCACAATTCATTACGCATTATTAAACAAACGTGACATTTTTACACGGATGTTTTAAAATTTCAAGGTAATCGGACCACTATAAGTTATTATGTAGTTTTAATATCATTCACAATGATGCAACATTTCGTATATAATTTGAGAATCAAAATTGGCACCACAAGTTTTGTATGAAAATACGACATTCTCATATACATACATGAATTGTTTCTGTTTGTCATTTCATTTCATTGTGTTGTGCATTTTAAAGCAAAAATATGCTCCACGGACGAAATTTAAAGGTTAGTAAATTTTATAATGGATAGAAAATGACAATATGCGGTTATCAGCGAAATTAGATGAATTTATGAGGTTCCTAAATAGCATAGTACAAGAAAAAATTTGGTCTATCCGACTCTCGGACGACACTTTTCCCAGAAAGCATCAGTTAAAGATCACAAAACCAATCATTTATATTTTACAAACATTTTCCGTTATTTTGGGCAGCCGTTATTTTGGGCTTTCATAATATGTCACGGGTTTTCTCAAATTTGGAGACCTGTTCCACAATATCACAATTGATCACGGCAATTTAAAATGTCTACTCTCATACAGTCAAATCACACACTCACAACTTATGCTAGATGCTTAACAATTAGATTCAGTTATACATCCCTAGTGCACCGTTGGAAGTCCTTAAGAATTTAATTTACTCCATTCAGGGAGTATCCACAATGTTCAAAAATTCGAACGCAATCGAACGAAAATTGGATCGTGATTCACACTTGAATGCAGAATACCATTCATTCATGTCAGAGTATTTAGCACTCCGACATATGGAGAGAATTCAACCGGAGCAAATTCATATCAAAGAGGCAGATCATTTCTACCTACCTCACCACTTCGTCCTCAAGGTCGATTCAATAACAACGAAGTTGTGTGTGGTATTTGACGGGTCCTGTCAAACCAACTCCGGCATTAACATTGAGCACTATCGTTTAAAAACTGTGACCTACGGAACATCGTGCGCACCATTTCTTACAATGCAAGGAGAACAACAATATCCAATAGCAGCAAAAGTAGTCGCGGAGGACTTTTACGCGGATGACCTGTTGACCGGTGCTGATACAGTACCTCAAGCTCTTCAGTTACAAGAAAATTTGGTGGCACTTCTGGAGTCTGGTGGTTTCAATCTGCGAAAATGGTCGTCAAATTCATCACAATTTATGAACGCAATCACAAAACGAAAGTTTCTGTGACAATCCGCCAAGTTATTCGAACCGTTTGGTTGGTTATCACCTGCAATTATCACCATTAAAATTTTATTTCAACGTTTGTGGTTACACAATATTACCTGGGGTGAAAAACTTCCTGATGACGTGGCTGAAAAATGGAAAAACATTCAAATCAATTTAGAAGGTCTAGAGCGGATAAGAATACCAAGACAAACGGTTTATGGAACTGAACGCATCCAATTATATGGTTTCTGTGATGCCAGTGAAGCCGCTTCATCGACTGTAATTTGTTGCAAAAGCTACGATGACAATCAAATTGTTCAAATTAGACTTGTCATCGTTTAAACTAAAGTGGCACCAGTTCGAACAATTTCGCTGCCCCGACTAGAGCTGAACGGCGCTTTATTACTTTCACGATTGTTTCAACAAGTTTTGCTGGCGTTTAATAAATATCAGCCGAAAGTCTTTACTTGGTGCAATTCCGAAATTGTCCTGGCTTGGCTGTTGGATCACCCGAAACGTTGGAAAACATATATTGCGAACCTCGGGAACACTGGCACCATATATCATCATCAAGTAATCCAGCCGATCCTGCTTTACGTGGTTTGGAACCTATGCAGCTAGTAGAAAATCATATGTGGTGATCTGGACCTGATTGGCCATTATCAAAGAAAAGTCATAAGTAGTAAATATTTGGTAATAATGGGTTAATTATGATTTTGTTTTCAGAGATTACCGAGAAATTTGATTCAGCTTCCAGAAATTTCAAATATCCAACGGATGTGTAGTTTAAAAATTGTGTTGTCTTGATTTTTGTCTTCTTAATTTAGAAGCACTTCAGTTCATACTTCTTACATCCATCACAGATAAAACTTCTATAATCTTAGTGGCAGGTTCGCGAAATTTTTTCATTTAAAATAGTAGTTTGAGCTAAATTATAGTTTTAAGTTGCGACAGTGGCCAGTATGGCGGAAATTATTTGAGTAGCTACAAATTCGTCAATCCACCACTCTTCATAAAGTCTTTAATTATTAATCGTGAACTTTCCCATCTGTTAATTCAATTTTGTGTTTTTCCTATTGTATATTCAAAGTTTAATTAAATTTAGCCAGATTAGATATTTATCCAAATTATTCTACAACATTTCCAATAATTAAATTAATTGGGCATCAAACCATTACCACCCCCTTTTAACTACTCCTGTTTATACGTTGGCTATTCATGTCGTATGTAATGATTGACACACATCAGATAACCAAATTTTTATTAAACAATTGTATGTCGACTATGTGGATCAACGTGTACCACGCAATATTAAATGTTGTTAATTGTTTATAAATGAAGGATATAGAATATTAAAAAAATTGACGGATAATCAATATTTTTTATAAATTTTACTTCAAACTGATCTATGTCAACCAAAACATAGCACCCTAAACTGATTAACACTAACGTTTTACAAAAATATTCCACCAAATACTTGTAGACGTGTAACCATTTAGGCTAATGACACCATACCAAATTTAAACCGTTTATTTAGGTCATCGTAAAATAAACTTTTCGGCTTGTACGGGTATTTATACTGTACGTTCATTCAAAATTATGTAATTCCCATTTGATTAATTTAAAAATAAGTTGATTTAAATATGCCTTTTAATTAATAACATGAATTAAAATAAAATTAAAAACCTTTCTACAATTTCGTTTTTTTTTTATGTTTTATTTAATAAAACAAAAAAATTCACAAAATTATGTATCTTTCAGCAACAACAAAAAAACAAAAAATTTGTGATTGTGTTGAAAAACGGAAGAAAAATTATACCAATGAACTCATAAAAGGAGACTAAATTGTTTAAATACCTTAAAATGTACCCTCAGCAGAATATTTTCACTTACCTCTGTTCGTTCGTTACTTATTTATAAACTTTTTTGTTATGCTGTGTGTGTGTGTGTATGTGTGTAATCTATGTGCTTGGGTTTTCATTTGCTTTCGGGGAAACACACAGCACAGTAGAAATATAAAATGAAAAATCGTACAATTTATCATTTAAATTTATTAAAATTTACTGGAAAACCTTTTAATCATTTCGGTTGTTGCTAGGCATGTGGAAAATGAAGACATACATAAAATAAAATGAAAAAAAAAAGTTCTAAACCGACAATAAATATTTACATACATATGTACAGAGACAGTTAAAAGGTTATGAAAGTGAATTTTGATTTGTTTTTAATTTGATAAAAAGGAATCTCAATCATTTTTATGGCACTCAAGCGTTTGTTGTTAGCTCTGAAAGCTCACGTTTTTATACCTATGCGGGTTGTTAATTGTATTATATAAATTTTCCATCGTATTACATACATCGTATGT
This sequence comes from Tipula helvola, assembly GCA_963556165.1. Classification (NCBI taxonomy): domain Eukaryota; kingdom Metazoa; phylum Arthropoda; class Insecta; order Diptera; family Tipulidae; genus Tipula; species Tipula helvola. The sequence continues at coordinate 53,357,003 of OY744482.1, forward strand.
ACACTGAAAAAATCTTAATCGCACAATAAATATTGAATTTTTTTGTATTATCTCGCTCGTACCAAAAAAAAAAAATGCTTCCACTGAAAATATCACGAATTGAAAATAATTGTTGAACAATAAAAAAAAAATTATTTTTTTCATCGATTTTTTTCTTTTTTCTACTTTGAATGCAATTTAAAATATAATTAATCATGATCCAGAACAATGGAAACAATCTGGTTGTGTAAAAACAAAAAAATCTATATTTATTGTGTGTTTTAGTATTACGGGATGTGATTTTAATCGCGTTGATTGTATATATGAATATTACAGAAGAGCAAACACTATAGGAATATGTGCAGAGTAATTTAGGTTACGGCAGATACCTTTCAGGGAAAATAGAAAAACAATTCGAACCAATTTTTAAAGACTTCCACCTGTGAACCTTTAACAAAAATGTCTAATTAATATCTGGAATGTTAAATTCTACATTTTGAATTTCAAAAATTATATATAATTCCGTCAAGAAATGGAAGATCCAATTGGATTTGTTTTGAAAACAACTCTTGATTTTACAATTGGTCCAATGCAACGGCAAACTCAAGTTTATTTTATCGTTAATTTTACAATGTCCACTCGTAGTACTTTTAAAACGTTTCAACTAATTTTTTCTTTAATAAGAAATCTTTACTGATTGAATTATATCCTTATAACTGCTCGATGAAAAAGTAGATGTTTGACCCGTACTAGAATCCTCATCTGGGTAGTCAATCAATCGTTTTTTTAATCCTGCTCCAAGCGCCGAAGTCAAAATTCAACATAAATAAAGTTACATTATAATTGGCCATATTTCAGAAAATTAAAATATAGCCTAATCCTACGCCAGTTGGTAATTTTCCAGATCTTTATTTTAAAAAAATATTTTAGAATATAATTTTTATCGGTCGCCAAAATTTACCGGGAAACCAGATATTTTATAGACAACTTAAATTGGTAACAATTTTCAGGACGATCCATTATTCTATTTGAACCGTAAGCTAGGCAGCTTTAAAAATTATTTTTTCTACTTCGGGCGACCTTCAAATAGATTAATCTACCAAACAACTTAAACCTATGGATATATTTGTTTCGATTACTATACAATGTGTGTAAGGCAATATGCAAATCAATAGTTTCGTATTTGCTCCTCCTGATTTCGAGAAAACACAATACATACTATCCTCGGTTTATTTTTTGAAACGTTACACTCATGCTGCGAACAATATTCTAATTCATCATTAAAGTACAATTTAGCTACTTTCTGCGTCGCAAAATTCCAAAAAAATACTCCGCTTTGCGAATTAAATTTAGCCGAACATCGTTGATTTTTTCCTTATTGGTAATCTTTAGATTGGTATACAATGCCCAACCCTCTCAAAATAAACGTTTGATCAAATTATTTATGTTAAGCAAACTAAATAATTTCTTTTCAGTTTAGTTGGAACTTTGATAGTGTGTGGGTTTTTGTTTATAAAAAAGTTAAAAGTTGATGTTGAAGCGGAATAGGTTGAATTTGCGGTATGCAATAATGATGGGGTAAATCGGTGTTTTTAGTTAAAAAGCGGATACGACAAAATAAACAAAACACAAGAAAACACACCGATTTAGCACATCACTGGAGTGCAAAACCTGTATTACGCTATTTTTTTAGTACGAAGGTGAACTTTACTTTTTTTATTATTGTGCTTGGCAATTTATGATAATATGGGATTGTTACATCCGTTAACAAACAATTGCTCTCAGTCAACATGGATTAGAATCTTGTGGTACATTTTAGTTATATCCCCGCAGTCATGGCAAATTGATGTTTTTCGAAATCTCATCATAATCGAATATAGGTCTTGCTGAATCGTTGGCCCTAGTATTAAAAAATCTTAATTGAATTAGAATTAGTTGGAAAATAAGGAACTGAGGAAGGATGAACATCCGAAACTAGTCTTCCAAAAATAAAATATAAAATAAAAAATTGTCACAAATAAGAAATTCTTTTCAATTTAACAAAAATAAAATAAAAATAAATGTGAAAATAGAAAATATAAAATAAAAATAATTTTATTTTTATCATTAAAAAATCGTTATATATGAGATACTCCTCAAGGATTGCTTATACTTTTACCACATAATGAAGATCGATATATTCAGACATGAATTGAGAATATATTTCATGAAATATCAGAACTTCCTTTCGGAGTGCCTCGTCCTATTCGATTTTCAACAGCCAATACTGTTTGAATAAAATCTTCATCATAATTATTTCTGAAGTATAAGCCATCCGGAAGATCAAAAATTCAAAAGATCTGTTTTGTAGAATTACTGTCGCTATATTAATATTATTAACCTTAAACGCAAATTAATGTTTATTCGGAAGTTACTAGAATCACAAGAATTTTATGGAACTTAATTCATCGTCAAAAGAAATTGCAGAAGAAGGTTTATTGGTTGAATCACAAAGTTCTGCAATATTAGATTTCCATTTGCTGACGACAACATATTTACTAAGTTTAATTTTAAATCAGTTGCCTCCATTCGATTTTGGCACCAGTGATCATACTTTGAATTCACTAAAACCTGCCGATACATTTTTTGCAATGTCGGCGACTAGAACAATTTTATTGTATCGAAAACGGATAAGAATTTCCCAGAGCGTCGGTTAAATCTTCGTACTAATTTTAGTTTTAGTGAAACCACCAGTTGAACTCTTACTGGAGCCATCGAATACTACTAGTACATATGTCACTATTGTTTACATTTTGTTTAAAAACAGAATGATATGGAGAGTCAAAAGTGCGGATATCGCTTATTAACCTATGTATTGGAATATAGGTATTCATGAATAAAATGTACTTCTCCTTCAATATATTGTACATGATGGTTCGACGTTTTAGTACCAGAATTCTTTGATATACCTTGCGCAATAAATTTCCTACAGATATTTCGTCCCTTGATCTAGGAAAAAAAAAAAAAGAAATGATCTAGGTAACAACCATGCACATACAAAATATGACTGCTGCTCAATTCTTCCCACAGCAATCATTTGACTGTTGATGACTCCGGAAAAACAATATCACGCGGAGTTCTCCTAGTTTCCGGATCACAAGCTAGTTTGGTCACATAATCATGTGTTCAACCACTTCGATTCAATAGGCAAAACGCGGGAATCAAATGAGTGGGTTAGGCGTATCTGGCTGAGGAATTTCCAAAGGGCTAGTTTTAATAAATATCAAACCAGAATCACTACATGAATTCACTATTGAAGCTCTCGTAATGCCAAAAACTACTAACGGCCGCTATATTAGGTATTTACTTAGAAACATCGGTCTTTACCTCAAAAGAACACAAACTATGACATGTCGAATTCATACATAATTTATCGAGATTTGGCATGATATATCGAATTCTGACATCTTAGGTTCAAATTCGGATATGATTTATCTAACGACTGTTGTAGAATTCTGTCATAAAAATACAAATTCTGAAATACACATGAAAATCAGACAAAGTATAGCAAATTTTTACATCAATGACACAAATTTTGATATCACTAAATTAATTTCTGCCACGACTTATCGAATTCTGATATGTTTTATCGTATAAGGGTATGATTATATCGAAGAAATTGATCGAATTCTGACATGTGATATGGAATTCTTTGATACATCACATCAAGAGTTCAGAATTCGATATATCATCCCAAAATTCGAGATCTTACGTCAGAATTTGATATATCGTACCAAAATTCAATAAATTGTGCTAAATTCTGGGATGATATATTCAATTCTGATCTCTCGAATTTTGAAGTCATGAGATGATATATATCAAAAGTTAATGTCGATGTTATATAATATAAAATTTGATTTGTGACCTCGAATTCTGACATAACATATCGAATTTTGAGAGGATTTACGAAATTCTGAAGGCTTCACGGCAGATTTATCCAATTGTAAGAATCTTTCGAATTTTGGAATGACATAATTAATTCTAATGCATTGATGTGGACACCAGTAACTCAAAATATTGCTTGACATATCGAATTTTGTCATCATTTATCTAATTTTGACATAAGATATACAATGCTGAAAATGCATATTCTGTCAATTCTGACTTAATATAAATAAATTCGAATTCTGATATGACATATCGAATTCTGGCTTGATATCACGATATATTGAATTTTGGCATTTGGTATTTAATTTCTGAGATGACGTATCGAATTCGGACATGAAGTAACGAATTCTGGCATAATTTATCACTTTTTGGCATAATATATAGAATTTTGACATTATAAATAAAAATTCTGATATTGCATATCTAATTCTGACATAAAGAATGGAATTCTACATGATAACTCATTAAAAAAAATTTAAAAAAACTCATTAAAAATTCAAATTCTGATAATGAGATATCGAATTTTGACATCAAAGTTTAAAATTTTGATAATATATATCGAATTCGCTTATTATTTATCGAATGCTGATATGAAATATCGACATAATGTATCGAATTCTGACATTACAATTACTCTGAAATTTCATATCGAATTCTGGCATGATACATCGAATTCTGACATGATGTACCGAATTCTAACATCAAAAACTTAAATTCGTCATTCATAGTTCTGACATCATAAATACAAATTCTGATATTGCAAATCTAATTCTAACATCATTTATCGGAATCTGACATCAAATACTTAATTCAAATTCTGGCATCAAAAATTCAAATTCTGATATAATATCTCGATTCTGGCATAATATCTCGAATATCGAAATTTATATCGAATTCTGACATCATAAATGCAAATTCTGATATTGTATTATCTAATTCTGATTCGAGATATAGAATTTTGATACCAAAGATTATAATTCTGGCATTGCATAATACTTCGAATTTTGATATGATATGTCAATTTCTGACATAATTTATTGAATGGTGGTAGCTTGGCTACATAATATCTCTATGGGTTGATATAACTGGCAGTTAATTTCTGTTGGTTTCGCAGCCGCGGATGGATATATTAACTTCAGTTTTTAAATTAAACGTCCAACCAAGCAATCCAAGGATAGGAACCCTAGATTTAGACGTTACTTCTCTTAGGGTACAAAACTGTGTATTTGGAGGCTGTTATTTATACAGTAGGCTCTGGTTGTACGCACCAGAATTTCTGTGACAATAGCCGCATTTCTTGATGCATTAGTGATCCGGATCAGATCAAAGTTTACATTGAAAACAACAACAAAAATTAAATTTTTGTTGTTGTTTCCAATGTAAACTTTGATCTGATCCGGATCACAAATACGTCAAGAAATGCGGCTATTGTCTTCGGTAGGTAATATTATCGGGTGTTTTACATCAAATGAGACCGTTGCTCGTTCTATCCGACCTTCAACTCTAAAATTACCATTTTTATCTAGAAAAGGATTAAGGTTAATAAGTTTATGGGTTTTTAGTAATGGTAAATTGCCTTTTAGGATTCTTATTTGGGTATGAAAATATTTTTCTTGAACATATTTAATTATAATTAATTTGATTCACTTATTTCAGCACTATTATGAGAAATGTCTTAAGTCTCTCTTGAGGTTTCAAAAAACAGTTTTAATTGAAACATTTGCAATATGCTAACACTCGGATGATTTTATTAAAATTGGAATGGTTAACTACGATTAAATCAATCACTGATAGGGTTCACATTAAATTACAAGTGATAGTTGGTTGAAATTTGATTAGCCATTCGGATGCAGGTAATTTAAGCCATTCTGATAATGTCCACCATAGATTATGATTCAGCAATTCGGATGGTAGTTTGGCTCTGGAAGCACAATCAGCTGGGTTTTACCTCGTAGTTATGTGATGCCAATATTTCCTTGGGTAATTTGTTGTAATCTTAGCAGCACTGTTACCTACAAAAACTTCGATTGAACGTGGTAGTGTTTCTAGCCATTGTAAAACGATTGTTTAATCGGTCCAGCTTTGGTATAGTAATTTGTCTTTGTGCTGGTGCGATCTTCGTTTTGGCTGATACAATAGTCACTTCCATAATGTCATCTTTATTGGTAAAAACAGCATATATGACAGCAGCGTAAGCACTTTTGGATGTATCTGAAAAAACCGAACAAATTTATATGATTATTCGAAAATTTGAGTCATCGTGGCATGGTTATAGAATCAATTAATGGTAATTGATTTCGAAAGTTACATGTTGCTCCAGTCGTCTAGAATGTTTTGTGATAGTGGATCATCCCAATCTAAACCTTTTGTCCATGTCCTTTGAAATATAATTTTAATGTAGATCGTTAGTCGGAGCAAGCCAACCTTGAGGATCAAAAAGTTTAGAAGCTTCGGATAACAATCCTTGTTTGATGTATACTGGGACCTTGTATGTAAAATAATCTGAATTCGTGTTCTAAATAATTCCTAGAACCCTTAAATGTTGTGATTCTCGGTCAATATCAATCGATTTTGTGCCTTTGGTTGAACATTTGCCTTCGGGTAGACAGTTTGATAGCCAAATTTCCGTAAATTGAACTGATTTCATTATGTAGGATATTTCATTTTTGAGGGTGATGAGTTGATCCAGTATGTCTGCTCCTGTCATCATGTCGTCAACGTAGAACTCTCTACCGATGATTGCTGGTGATGTGCCATACGTGACATTCAGTAAGCGGAACTCTTGTATGGGCTCCGACGAATCCTATCTCCATAATATTCTCTGAAAATTAGTTGTATGTTGGTTAGTAATTAATATTTGTCTAAACATTTTTTCTAGGTCGGCTCTCGGCTGTCATGACGAAACGATGAAACCGAAAAGGCAATAGTAATTGTTGCAGAGTTTGCTGGATTTATGGGCCAACGCACAAATTATATCATTTAGCGATCTGCCGGTTTTGTTTTTGGCCGACGCATCGAATACAACACGAATACTGGTGGTGGTGCTGGTTTCTTTAGAGACTGAATGATGTGGTAAGTAGAAACTTCGGTATCGGTTATACGTTCCATGTGTCCCAACTTCTAATATTCTCTCATAAATGTAATATATTCTCTTTTTAGGTCAGGATCTCGCTCAAATTTGCGTTCGATGGACTAGAATCTTCTGACGGCTTGCGATTTGGATTCTCCAAGTGGTGCTGCTTTCGGGTCAAATGGAAATGGGACGAAATATTTAGCGTCACTATTTCGTCTGTAATTGTCCGAAAAATGATTCTCGTAATAAATTTCTTCTGGGGTTTGGGATGTGTTTCAATTTCTTCCATTTCCCAAAATTTTGTGAGGCTTCATCAATGATAATGGAGGTACAAAGGTTTGTAATGTTCCCGAAGTTATTCAACCAGAAATTGTTTCTTGCGCTATTAAGTTGGAATTGACACCCTTAGTATGACCTGGTAGTAGTAGCGAAAGATAGTGGTCACATTCAATTAAAATTTCTATATCGCCAGGCTATTGGAACGTTGGGTCTGCCAATGATAAGTTTTGGAATTCCGCCCAATGGTAATCAGCTATTCGTATCTGCGGTTGTAGTGAGGTAATTGATGATAGAACAAGCGAGTCAATATGGAATGATGTGTGCTATCTTGTTCGCGAAAATACCTCAATTATCAAGCATCCTCTGGAAGTAAGGTGCCCACCTTTGTTGAACCTAATCCCTCGACTATAGCTCTCTAAGGCTAAACTTCAGGAATCTAAAAGTGCTCTGCAACGATATAAATGATTATTAGCTCCTCGAATAACTACAAGTACTGTTTGTAGAAGGCCGGCGTTAAATGCTGGTGGCTGTGGTTGGTAGGTATGGATGGTGGTAGAAGGTGTTAAATAAACCGATGTTTTATCAACATTATTGGTAGCTGCAGTCTCATATTCGCCTCAGCTTTGGTGTGGTTTGTGATGGCTTAGTGGTTGGAAGGTAAGTGGAGTAAGGTATTGTGACGCTTATGGCATTTCATCATAACCTTTTTGATTAGCATCTCGAAACCAAATGAGTATCACACAAACAATTAAAACATCGGTTGGCTGGCGGTTACATTCATCCCTCTAAATTTAGTGCATTGGTATAAATTATGTACGGTATTACATAAAGGACAATTTCTGACTGCCACTGTATGGCTGTGGATCGGTGGTAGATCGTAATTATGGCTTCCTAGGTGGTGGTTGGCAATTTTCTAATGAGTCAGCTCGTTTAGTTAAAAAATCCAAAAATGACTACCAAGTTGGAAAATCGATCTCTGTGGTCTCATTTGTCAAATGCTGTTGTGTGTCTTCATTCATCTTGTTTAGAATTAAGTAAATTAGCCATCGGTCGCGACCATTTCCTCCGTTTCCCAGGGGCCTTACCACCGACTCCGCCGGCGTTCGTTGTTATTCGCTTTTATTTTTCCGCTTCGCTTATTAATACCCAACCACAAACAACGCAACACTAAAAGCGAACATTCGTTTATTCTACTTACAATATTATTTGTGAAAACGAATTTTAAAAACGCCAAATTACTTTGGTACTAAGCATTTTTCTTCGCTTTGTTGTTCGCCATAAAATACACCACGTAGATATCCCCGTTTATCATCGAAAAGAAGCGCGTTCGATTCTTGTGGTACCGAAATTATGTTTAATTAACGCCTAAAAGCGTTCATATTTTCGCTTCGCGTTTCATGTGGTACGGAAATTGTAAAAGCGAATCAGCAACGAACGCCGGCGGAGTCGGTGGTAAGGCCCCTGTGCTTTTATTCCACGAATTACTTCGTCAGAGATGTCACAAATATGACGAATTTGTTTACCGGTTGTTTGGTTGGCTAATAAATGTTTTAATAAAAGAGTTTAGTATTAATTTTTTTCTTACTATACCTTTTATTAATTTCTGGTATGCCTAGACATAGTTGGCGTCGGTTATTGCCATAAGTACCTTAAAGATGATCGAGCCTCTCCTCCAGTAAGCCCAGGATTTTCATGTACTGTTCAGACAAGCATGTCGTGAAATGATTGCCATTCTTAGTACTTACCATCGAATATTGGTAATGTTAGGCGTGGCACTTTTATGTAACAACGTGATTGGTTCATTATTAAATTTAAATATTAATTAATTCTAAAATTTTAATTATTTCAATTCATTCATCATTTCAAGATTTCATTTGCAAAAGATTAATGAATGAGAAGCTAAGTATTGATTTGTTTGATAAATGTTTTTATATGATTTTAGGTTATGCATTGACTGTAACAATTAAAATGAAATTTTGTTGGGAATTTGAATTCAAAATTTGAAAGTTAAGTTAATTCTAATAAATTGTACATAATAATTCTAATTAATAATTTGTTTTAGGTGATTAATATACAATGTATTCAACAGATATTAACGAGGTTCATAACATAAATGAGTGTTTACACCCAATCATATATGAACGTTCGTCAAAACTTACCCTCCCATTTTGAGCAATTTAAACAAAATTTCAACATACCTGGACGGATAATTTTTCCGAACTCTACTAACCTACCGATTTTTAATCCTCAGGTGCCATCACCAAATTTGCAAACAGTTCTGTCTTATACTGCTCCGATAATTAGTTACAAACCACCAATGTATCGAAATGCCCTAGCAAAATGGAAACTTTCATTTGATGGTTCATCTACTGGTTCAAATATCAAACGGTTCAGAAGTTTACAGAAGTTTCTCGTGGCAGAATCTTATATTCAGGCTACTCAGAAGTTAAACCTAATTGTTCTTTACTCCTTACTTAATTTGGCTGTGATACAGAGGGCGACTTAGAGTAGGCCACTAGGCCACTAAGTGCCGACACTGTCGATTTCTTACAAGAGTCTCACTCCAAAGTTTCGGAATATAGTTAAGGCAGATTCAGTAAGGCTGCAAATTGCCATCTCTTCCAGCGAACTTGGAAGATTTGAAAGAGCATAGTTCATCTTATTTCACTGGCAGTAAAAATCCTTGCAGAGAGAATTCAGTGTGGGACTTCTATTGTGCGAGACGTAAGCTACATCACATGGATCGTTGTAAGGGTTTTGCTGATATTCTGTCACTAACGAGTCAGGAAAGTGGGTCCCTAAGAGTACTCTGATTGTTTTGCAATTCATTGATTCCAAAGCCAATTTGTATTCGCCTCCATTCATTGGTGCGTTTTGCCTTGTTGAATAAGTCTCACCAAGGAACCATGTTAGTGAACTCTCTTCACTTCACAGGACAGCTGTTCTCAAATGCTTAGTGTATGGAATTGTGCAGTTGGTTTAAACTGAACTCTAACTCCTCTGTAGACTAAATGTTTCCCATAATCGAGGGCATTTATGATGCGAGCAGTGCTTTATATAAGCTACAATCGGTCTGTTTCCGAATTGTAATTGCTTTTGCATGGTTTCGGCCGCTACATCAAATCGGATGTGCATGTGCTCTAATAAAGAGGCCTAGGCTAGTGGCTAGGGTAGAATCTAGCGCCTCTTTGGGCCATCTCGTCTTTTTCAGTACAACTTCTACAAATTCTCAGGGGATGAACTCTAAAACGGGAATAACAGGCCGCTTTTGGACTCTAAGTTCCGTTAGCTAGTCAAGTTGGAATTGATTTTCAAGGAAGGTTGGATTTAGTCTATTTTTCTCTTGCTCCAGCATCAGGAGCTCCGATTTCATTGCCTGTCTGCATGTAATTCCATACCGAATGGCATTACCCGAGTTTGTCACCGAGACACTGTCTTCCAAAAAGACTTCTTTTATGTTGGTGGTGTATCGTTCTCAGAGCGATTCTTAGTGGTCACAGGAACCACTGGAGGAGCACTAGTCTCCTCCAGTGACTGCAGCGAAAAAAATGTTCTGTCTCCCGCTCGGGAGGTTTGAATTCTCATGACGTATTGCTATCCTTCTTCTTCGTCGAAAACCTTTCCCACGTTCATACTCACCAATGTTTTCACAGAGTAGTTCCTGTACGTTTTAGGAGCGTCACCACCCTTACTGTTTTTAATTTTCTCTATTTTACACACCGAGCGTATTGTGATGATAATTGCGTAAAGCTTTTCCAATTTCTAGTTGACTGTCGAGTTGAATGATACTTTTAGATTGCTATGTTGAAGAGAAATTCACTATTTCTGGATATGAAGGTGAATCCGATTATTCCGAACTGGTTAAAGATCGGTAGCTAAATCTGAAAATTGTTATGTTTGAAGGTTCTAATTTGAATTTTTATCTAGCAACTATTTAATATAATAATTAAACAGAAATGTTTGTTTGTGTGTAACGCTCAAAGGTTACTATGATGTTTCTTAAAACATTTTTTTTAATTTTGTATGTTTGTAGTGTCTCAGATTTTATATCTGAGCAGCCTAAGCGATATAGTAGGTGTTGACATGTAACCATTGAGTAAAATACTAATAGAGAGATAATTTGTATGAGCGATAAATGCTAACTAAAAATAAAATAAATTTTTTATTCAAAATCAAAATATGTCTAGAAGAAATAAATATACATTTTGGAATGCCTCTTTCTACCTTATATGTTTGTATCATAAAAAAATCAAACGATCAAAACATTGATCATTTTAAGGCGGTACCAAATTTTACGAAGAAAATAAAGGAAAAAAATATGAAAAACGTAAATTTATCAATGAACTATGTATACATGTGTGTCATTTCTATAAAATATGTATTCTCTAGTCTACAGTGTTAGTATTATTTTAGTTTGTACTTTTCTGATCAACAATCAACCAGCAAAATTTTTATTTTTCATATTTTTTTTCGTATCGCAGATTCGCAGGTGCACGTATCCGTAATATTTTGTGCATTATATCGTCACTATTTCTATTGCAATATACATAGCTACTTGTAAACATTTTTTTTTGTTTGGCTTGTACCAAAACAAAGGACAAAAATAAAATTTTGATATTATGTGTGTGAAACACACATCCTAATTGGCTTGAATAGAAATTAGTGAATAAGCGAATTATAATTTTTTGTATCGTTTAATAAAATAATGGAAATTTTGAAAAATAAATTAGGTTATCGAAAAAAGCATTACAGTCAAACTTGTTTTTGTGCGGCCTCTTTTTATGCGATTTTTTTTATGCGATATTATTTGTGCGATTTTTTTTATGCGGTCTATTAATTTTTTCTGCATAAAAAAAAATCGCCCAAAAAATCGCATAAAAAATAATCGTATAAAAAAAAATCGCATACAAAAAGACCGCACAAAAAAGGTTTGGCTGTAATTTTGAATTGTATTGAATGAATGGTAGTAGAAATTGAAAAATGTTGTTATCTGTAGATATCCTGTTGTTGTTTAATTCCACAGTAGTATATTCTGGGAATAATTTCATTATTAAAATAAGGAAAATAATTTAAATTAATGGTTGTGTAAATTAATGATAGTCACTAAAAAAAAAAAAAATAGGTAGAATTGAGTAATTTGATTTTATCAATTTTTATAAAACTTTTCCATCCTCATGAAAATTGTTCTTCAAAATTATGGCAACTTCTTCAATTAGAAACTTCTGTTCGTCAATCGGAAACCTGGTTTTCCAATTGGAATAACAAATTTCTCAAAAAGGAAGACATTCCTTCTGTTGATAACCTGTTTGACTTGGAGCATTATCAATGCCTTATTCATCCAGTTTACCTACTTTTTTTTCAATTTTTTTACCAAGGGTTTTTTTTTTGGGTGATGAAATTGATGAATGGTTTTAGGTATAGTTAAAGTTGTGAGGTGAACTTATTATTTTATAAAAGTGTCAGCTACTGTAAACAATATAGAAATTCAGGCGTTTCATTAGGATACTAAGATGAATAGAATTGCAACTTCAAAATCTTACCATACGAATTTGCATACCTACTGGATCAAAGTAGTTCTAATAATTTAAAAAATATAATTTGTGGAACTCAAACGAAAACGCAAATTAAAATAAACCAAACATTCAATTGTATTGTAAGTAATTTAAATTGTTACATGTATTTTTATGTGCCAGTTAAAATTTTAAGTTTTTTGGACGCTTGAGTTGGTCTTAACCGATTTTTAGTTTTTGATTTTAGAATGTCCCCAAATAAAAACGAACATTTTTATATAGATTCGCCTAAAAATTGATGGCGAACAATTTTGACATTTTAGCTCGCTCACGGTGAAAACCATAATATGAAATTTTAAATTCGCCGACTTCAACTCGCCGTGAAAGTCAAATGTGAAAACCATAATAGGGGTATTAATTTAAAATCTTCACGAAAGGTATTCCACTCCAAATCTACCATTTCCAAATCGTCTGCTAGACAATTTACGTATTCACTATTGAATAATAATTTGATTACAATAATATTGGCAAAATGAACGCCTATCTCGTGGCTGGTGGGATTATAGTTAAATCCTCCTTTACTCCGCAATAGTAGTAATCAAATTATTATTCAATAGTGAATACGCAAATTGTCTAGCAGACGATTTGGAAATGGTAAATTTGGAGTGGAATACCTTTCGTGAAGATTTTAAATTAAGTTTAATCAATACGGATCATAATGAAGCTGATATTCCTGAAGAAATGATGTTTGAAGTCACAAATGAAAGCAACATATTAAAAAAAAATGCGTTATTATATTATGCGGGATATTGTGCATATAAAAAAATAAACTGCGAAAAATGCCGGACTAAAATTTTGAAAGACAATGATGAAGTGACAGCAGCAGCTGAAACATTCATAATAATGAACAATTTTAAAAAATCTTTAAATTTTGGATCCCTTAAAGCACCAACTGAGGAATATGCTGAAGTAGCATCTGTTTTACTGGCAATTTTTTAGCAAACATTTAAAAATACGTGCCATTTAACAAATATTTGTTCAAAATTCACAGATAAATGTTTAAAGGTCGTGGGACAGAGTTTTCCTGAATTTTTACCAGCAATAGAAGATGACTGCTACAAACACATAAAAAAGTTAATTTATTTTAAATACATGTAACAATTTAAATTACTTACAATAAAGGCCCATTACACGGTCAATATTAGTGTCATTACTTTCTGATATTGACATTAATATTGATCGTGTAACTTGAAGTAATGATGAATGATTATCGGTAGTGATGAAAATCCGGATTTTCTGATTTCGAGACATCATTACCGGCGAGTGATGGGGATACTGTCAATATTAATGATAGTTTAGGGTTCGCGTCATTACTATCGTAAATCATTACTCTTCTTTAGTTCTACCATGTTAAAAATTTGAGGTTAATGTGTCAAATTTAATAATTTTTCTTTATATGCTCGTTTTCAAATTACATGCTCGTAAATTTACATAGTTTTGTTAAATATAAAAATAGTTTCAATAAATGGAAAAGTGTTTTAATTTATAATACAATATCTTAAACTGTATTACAAAACGGTATTTAACGTTGAAAATTAAAATATTAAAATCATCAAAATGGATGATATTTTGTATTGTGTGGTAGAGGATGATGAGTTAAGTTTGGATTTATCCGGCCGTAGCGAGCCAATTTTGACAGAGGTAATTAGTGAAGATACCCAGTGTATTGAATCACCAAATAGCGAGCATACCAAGGTTCTTCGAGATTTCATCCAGCTATATGAAACACTACCAGAATTATGGAATCCAACAAATCCGGGTTAGAAGTTCACATGGGGCAACGTCCGATACCCACAAAGTACTTTGGACATCAACAAAGTTGTAATTATTTGTACTTTCTTCATTTGATGCAAAGTAAGACTGATTATCTACTTTTGCGAGAAAGTTATGCAAATAGCAACATGCCATGGTAATAATCTCTGCCTTTTGAGGTTCAAGGCTAATTGGTTTTTGTAACACTCCGAATCTGGACGCCAATATACCGAAAGTGTTTTCAACAACTACTCGTGCTCTTGATAACCGTTTATTAAACACATATCGATCTTTATCTAAAGATTTCTGTGAGTAGGGTTTTAGTAAGTTAACACTTAATGCAAAAGCCTCGTCCGCGACGAACGCATAAGGATATTTTTCACTAGTATTTGGTAACGGACGAGGTTCTTGGAAATTTAATGCTCCTTGCTGCATGAGCTCCCCAAATTTCGAGTAGTACATTACTCCTCCATTAGATATTCGTCCATTCATTCCGACGTCTACCATTACAAACTGTTTTTTTTTCATTTACAACAGCCAATAGTACAATGCTATAAAAACCTTTATAATTGTAGCACAATGAACCCGAATTGGAAGGTTTTTTAATGGCAATGTGCTTGCCGTCTATTGACCCTAAGGTATTATAAAATTGATGAAATTTGCCAAATCCATCAGCAATTTCAACCCATTCGTCAGTAGTTGTGGGAAACTGAAAATAAAAAACAAATTTAAAATAAAATAATATTTATTTCTAGTCTTACAAACCAGCACTTACTTTCATATAATGTCGCAATACGTATATGAGCACTTCACATGTTTCAATAATAGCATTGCTTATTAAGCAGGTGACATGACAGCGGAGAATTTTAGATCTTCAAAATTTCTCCCTGTCGCTAAGTACCTAAGCGTTAATGCGAACCTTTCATTCGCCGGGATGCTCTCCGTCATATTTGTATCCTGCCTTACAATGAACGGCTTAACCATTCGCAGCAATTGTGCAAATGTTCTATCGCACATTCTAAAATAATTCTTAAAATCGGCTGCTTCAGTTGCACTAATTTCTTTTAAGAGCACTACATGTGAATAGTTGCTGCGTTTTTTTAGCCAATCCTTCATCCAGCGTGAGCGCCGTACATTTTTTTTATGGATAAAGCCAAAATTATTGCAATACAAGCTTTTTCCTGAGAATCCATTTTGTACTTTTAATTTAATTTCTTATTTCTTGACTTTATTTTATAGAACTGACAACTGACAAATACCCAGTAATGATGATAATACTGATGTGTAGAAATGATCGTGCAATGCTACAAATTATTGAATGGAGTAATGACGCAGGTAGTGACATTATGGTAATGACACTAATATTGACCGTGTAATGGACCTAATACAATTGAATGTTTGGTTTATTTTAATTTGCGTTTTCGTTTGAGTTCCACAAATTATATTTTTTAAATTATTAGAACTACTTTGATCCAGTAGGTATGCAAATTCGTATGGTAAGATTTTGAAGTTGCAATTCTATTCATCTTAGTATCCTAATGAAACGCCTGAATTTCTATATTGTTTACAGTAGCTGACACTTTTATAAAATAATAAGTTCACCTCACAACTTTAACTATACCTAAAACCATTCATCAATTTCATCACCCAAAAAAAAAACCCTTGGTAAAAAAATTGAAAAAAAAGTAGGTAAACTGGATGAATAAGGCATTGATAATGCTCCAAATCAAACAGTTTATCAACAGAAGGAATGTCTTCCTTTTTGAGAAATTTGTTATTCCAATTGAAAAACCAGGTTTCCGATTGACGAACAGAAGTTTCTAATTGAAGAAGTTGCCATAATTTTGAAGAACAATTTTCATCAAATCAAATTACTCAATTCTACCTATTTTTTTTTTTTAGTGATTATCATTAATTTACACAACCATTAATTTAAATTATTTTCCTTATTTTAATAATGAAATTATTCCCAGAATATACTACTGTGGAGAATTAAACAACAACAGGATATCTACAGATAACAACATTTTTCAATTTCTACTACCATTCATTCAATACAATTCAAAATTACAGCCAAACCTTTTTTGTGCGGTCTTTTTGTATGCGATTTTTTTTTATACGATTATTTTTTATGCGTTATTTTTTGGGCGATTTTTTTTATGCAGAAAAAACTAATAGACCGCATAAAAGAAATCGCATAAAAAGAGGCCGCACAAAAACAAGTTTGACTGTAATGCTTTTCTCGATAACCTAATCTATTTTTCAAAATTTCCATTATTTTATTAAACGATACAAAAAATTAAAATTCGCTTATTCACTAATTTCTATTCAAGCCAATTAGGATGTGTGTTTCACACACATAATATCAAAATTTTATTTTTGTCCTTTGTTTTGGTACAAGCCAAACAAAAAAAAATGTTTACAAGTAGCTATGTATATTGCAATAGAAATAGTGTATATCGTATGCACAAAATATTACGGATACGTGCACCTGCGAATCTGCGATACGAAAAAAAATATGAAAAATAAAAATTTTGCTGGTTGATTGTTGATCAGAAAAGTACAAACTAAAATAATACTAACACTGTAGACTAGAGAATAGATATTTTATAGAAATGACACACATGTATACATAGTTCATTGATAAATTTACGTTTTTCATATTTTTTTCCTTTATTTTCTTCGTAAAATTTGGTACCGCCTTAAAATGATCAATGTTTTGATCGTTTGATTTTTTTCTGATACAAACATATAAGGTAGAAAGAGGCATTCCAAAATGTATATTTATTTCTTCTAGACAAAATATAAGTGACTGAAATAAAAAGAAGAAAGAGAGAAATAAACTATTTAGTACTTTTGTTAGTGGTGTAGTATGGGCGTGGCCCAAGTTATTTTATTTATTTTTATTTTTGTGTGTGAAAAATATAATAAATTATTAATAATTTTTTTTTTGTGTTAACCATATTGTATGGGCGTGGCCCAATTTAATTTTTTGGAAGTGAAACAGAAAATAAAGAAATTACTAGTACTGTTTTTATTTTTAAATTTTGTGCGTATTTTAATTTTCTAATAAATATATAGTGTATAGTTAAATAGCTTTGTTAGGGCTATACCCGTAAACTCATCAAAAAATGTGAAGCTCGCTAATAAAATAAAGCTAAAATATTTATTAGCATTAAAAAGAAACAAAAAAAAAGCAAACAATAATATTAATAATAATCACCCCTATTATGATTGTCGAGTCGATCGACAATCGACACGGCTTTGTGTTGCCTTTTCCTTTTTCGTATTGTTTTTATCAAATGAAAAAACGAAAACGCAATACAGAGTCGTGTCGATTGTCGATCGACTCAACAATCATAATAGGGGAGAATAATTTAATGACTCAGTGTAGTGATGTAAAAGAAACAAAAATGAGTATGAAACAAAGGTTAAGAGACAAATTAGTGGAACTACAAAACACTTTTGAACTGCAAAATAAAAAAATGCAAGAGCAAATAGATCAATTGGAGCTGTTCAATAAAAATCTACAAGATAGTAATGAAATGTTAATACAAAAAAATAATGTTCTTGAATCCAGACTGGAGTGCTATGAAGATGCTACTGAGTTCGAAGAAATGGAACAGGACTCTGAGCTGCGTAATCAATGATATTCATGAGTCAAATAATATTGAAACTGAAATGACGGTCATTAATGATGCCTATACCTCAGATTTTCCGGAGCTATCGACCAGCAATGGATCATCAAAATTAAATCATAATCACAATAATGTTAATACCATCAATATTGAGAAAGCTAGGGATACGTTTATTCAAAAAAATTCCGTAAAAATAATAAACAATAATGACATTAATGTTAAAATAAATAACAAAAAAACAAACCATAATTCTAATGTTAATCCATCCACTGATAATATTAAAGTGCAAGTAACTACTGCTAACAGCGACTGAATTAATCCAGCAAATAAGAAAGAGCGGATCCCTCCGTTAGTTACCTACAACATCAACACAAGGGAAATGATTGAAAAGTTAAATAAGGAGATTGGTAAAGACAAATTTATACTAAAAAAGATTAATCGCAATGTGACGCACATTAAAACTTCGAATATTATTGATTATGGCAAGGCATTAGATATCGTCAAAGAAGATAAAAGCAAGTTTTTCACATATACGCCGGCGGTATAAAGTAGCATGTGATACTATTGAAGGGGATTGATAGTGCCTACTTGGACATCCTACTTGGACTTTTACATCAAGCTGTGAAATTTGAGAAGATGGTTAAAATAGAGGGTTCGCAATGTAAAAATTATCAAAGGTACGGACATGTGGCATCGAATTGTTCTATGGACTATAGATGCGTAAAATGCGAAGAGAAGCATATGCCAGGGAAATGTGCTAGATTAGTAAATAACTCAGCTCCATATTGCGTTAATTGTGGGAATACAAGACATCCTGCTAATTATAGGCAATGACCCAAATATAGGGAGTTGTTAGAAAGAAAAGAAAAGTTAAAATTAAAATTAGATGAGGGAAGAGCAGCCAAAGCTCAAATGTACAATAGGTATTTAAGATCTGAGCTATCTTATGCTAGAGCAGTTGTCCCTAATCACATGGATGTGTCTTCATGTTAGCTCTAATAATTATAGTAATCACATTAATCAAAAATCGTCATGGGATCAAACCTGTCAAGATTTATTCGGTTCTAATTTTAATAACACCCTTCGTAAATTTTATGAATTCACCCCAGTTTTTAAGTCAATGACTGACCCCTTCCAACAAAAGTTAGCATTGTTTGAATTTTTTTCTAATAAGACTTGTCAGTAATGAAGACGTCCATATCAAATTTAGTTATCATACAATTGAATGTCAATTCCTTAGTGAGTAGAAAAAAACGTCGCGATTTAGAAGTATTCTTAAATAACTTAAAACCTGACTTAGTATTGTTAAATGAAACGAAGCTTAATGTAAAACATAATGTACAATTTAGAAACTATAATTTTGTCAGAAATGATCGTTTAACCAATAAAGGAGGAGGTACAGGAATTTTAGTGAAGCAGGGAATTCAATTCTCGATTATAGATAAACCGCCAGGTTTAAAATCGTTAGAGGTATCATTGATAAGTATAGTAAATGGAACCCGGGAGCTGATAGCAGTAGCGGCTTATTTCACGCCTAATGTGGATAACTATGCATTACATACAAATGATTTGTCTATTTTAATTAAACTATTGTCGAATAATAATAAAAGTATAATAATTGGTGGTGACCTTAACGCAAAGCATCCCTACTGGGGAAATACTAACGCTAACAATAGCGGTGACAACCTTTTTGATTGGCTTAGTGACAACTGCATCACTAATTGTCTGACACTTCTCTCTTCGGATCTTCCTTCATATCATGCAGGCAATAGATCCTCATATTTAGATTTATTCATAATATCAGATGATTTAAATGTGAATTTCGATCAATACAGTTATCCAAAACTTAAAACAAGGGATTTTGAATCAGATCATTTAGCAGTTGAGCTTAGAGTATCTTTGAATTTCACTGTTCCCAAGATACCTCCTAAGGAAATCCCTAATTATGGTAACGTTGACTGGGCTAAGTTCAACTTATGCTTGGACTCCCAACTGAATAGTATAGATATTCTGCGGAATAGGTCACTTGACATTAGCGAGATAGATAATATTATACTCAAAATGCAAGATTCCTTTGAGGACACAATCAAAAGATGCATTCCGGTTTCGACAATTAATCGTAGCTCACAGCTGCCTTTACCTAACCATATAATTATGATTATTAAAGCAAAAAATTCCCTACGCAGACAGCTTCACGCAGGAAAAGATATTTATCGTCTAGCAATTTAATTAAATCACAAATCAATAACGCTAACTGTATAATTCATGAACTAATACATATACACTATGAAAACCGCTGGAAGGCGAAGCTATCTAATATCAATTTAAATAATAACACATTTAAAGAAATCAATAGAATTACGAATAAGAAAGGATTTCACAATGTAAAGATGCTCGTTAATTCATCGACTAATGAAAAGATTACTGATACCTTAGGAAAAGTTAATCTGTTAGGGCAGAGTCTAGCAGAAGTACACGGCAAAAATAGCAATTTAGGTGATGCTTCTTTCACGAATATAGATAATGATAGGGTCAAGGAATTCATAAACTCCCATAAGGCTCCGGTATTTATGACTTCAAGCTCAAAATCAATATTGGATGATACCTATTGTGTCAGGGCCGATTATGCGATTAAATTAGCTAGCGTTAGTGTTATTAAATCTTACGTGAAATCAAGAAATAATAAGAAGTCAGCAGGAATAGATAAGGTGTCAAACTTCATACTCAGAAAACTCTCAATGAAATTTATAGAATTATTGACCGTGATTATCAACAATTGCTTTAATATAGGATACTTTCCTAACATGTGGAAAAACGCTATTATCATCACTATACACAAGGCAGTTTATCCCGTTGACCTTTCTACTAGTTTCAGGCCTATCTCGTTACCCTCTTGTATTAGTGAAATTTATGAGAAATTCTTGTTGGACAAGATTGTTGATCATTGTGAGGAATTTAACCTGCTTCCGGATAATCAGTTTGGGTTTAGACTTTCCCACTCTATAACCCAGGCTGCAGTAATATTAAAAACAGATATAGCGTTGAAACTAAATGAAAAAATCCCAACATTAGCATGTCTCTTAGATATTGAGAATGCCTTCGACACTACATGGACCAACGGAATTATCTTCAAACTGCTGAATCTAAAGCTTAATTCAAACATTGTTAGAGTTATTTATAACTTTCTAACGAATAGGTCCTTTAGAGTTAGATTAGATGATACACTATCTAAGGAATTTAGAATCAATGCAGATGTGCCTCAGGGGTCATTGCTTGGGCCAGTCCTATTTATACTTTACATATCGGATCTTCCTCTTCCTATCACAAACCATATCCTAAGTCCTATTAAGACTTTGTTGTATGCAGATGATTTGATTGTATATACGGCATATATCTTGGATCCTTGAACGAATATTGCACTAATTGGAAAATCAAGATAAATGCCTCTAAATGTGAATCCATTTGCTTTACTGGTAGCAAAGTGTTAACTAAACGGCAAAAAAGGAACTACATCAATATAAAACTAATGGTGGACAATAATATTATCAAAAAGAAAAAAGATATCAAATATCTTGGAATTATGCTATCCGAAAACTTAAGCCATACCTGCACATCCGGAAAATAATTCATCGTGCATTCATAGCTATAGTAACAGCATTAATGTAGTTCTCAACTATAAAAGCAAACTTAAACTTATAGAATTAAGCTAATTTGCTATAAGCAAATAATTAGACCGATTCTAGCATACGGGTTCCCAGTATGGGCGGATTTATCCTCAAGCCAAATGAAAAAGTTACGTCGTTTTGAACGGAAGATGCTTAGAATTTGTTCCAACATTAGATGGTAGCCTGATTCTTATGAACTTATAAGTAACAAAATTCTATATCAAAAAACTAACACCATAAGAATAGACATATTTCTAGTCAATTGCTATCTACGTTTCTTCGAAAAAGCTAAGTGTAGCAATAACAAATTAGTCAAGGATAGTGTAAACATTAGTCAATCCAACACAGAAGACAACGTCAGGTACCCAACCCACCCCCAACGAAAGTTAAACAGCTACATGATAGGTGTTGATTTTAATTAAAAATTTCTTTTGGTTTTTATTTTGATAAAAAAACTATTTATTTATTTTTAATTTTCTGTGTTCACTTTTACTTAATTTGATTAAATGATAACTGATAACTGAAAACTGAATAACTGACTGATACATTTGTAAGGAAAATTCTTAATTTTATAAATTTTTTTTTTTATCCCTACTACTAATTTAACAAAATTATATAAACTAAAGTGGACCAATAGAAATTCTTCTTCTATTTAGTAAGTATATAATATAAAATATAAATTCAGCTGCGATCGTAAAAATAATATACAAAAAAGAAAAGGTCGGTGATAAAGTAATAAAGCTAGTAAAAAAAATATAAATTTAGGGTTGATCGTAGAAAATGTAAATTCAATGATCATAAAACAATAAAATTAAATTGAACATTTGTTCCAAAAAATATCTAATTACGTTTTACTTAACCTTCCTGTCAACACGACACACCTGGGTGTGTATTTAATTTTTTGTAACTGAATGAAATTTTTTTTCTAATAAAGTTAAATGAAAGTTTCTTTATGATATCGTTTCTATATTTAATGTTTATCCGTCTTTGATGAAAAACTCTTGATTAAATTCATACACACCAAGGGTTGAACGTATTGGTAAAAGTGGTTTAATTTTCGTGTTGACACGAAGGTTAATAATATAATCCTAAAATGTATCTACGTATTTCTCCATAACTCCCGGCCTTGAAGAATTTTCTTCAATATCATCTTTTAAAGGTAATGGACATATTTTTGAAATAGAACGACGTATTATTCCGTTTAATGTTTTTACATCACATACTCTCACTATTCCATCTGTTCCTGGATATAGTATTGTTATTCAACCTCTGGACCATTGAAGCGGTGGTAATTTATCATCTTTGACAAGTATTAGAGTACCGATGTGAATATTATTATTAGTTTTATTCCATTTGTACCGTTTTTGAAGAGAAACTAAATATTCACTGCAATATCGCTGCCAAAAATGCTGCTTCAGTTGTTTAACACGATTCCACCGAGATAATCTGTTATATTTTTCTTCGGTAACGTCTAGTTCTGGTGTACTCTCTAAAAAACTTCCAATTAAGAAGTGTCCATGTGTTATTACTTCATAATCATCTGGACTATCACTAATCGGCGTAAGTGGTCTTGAGTTGGTCACAGCTTCAATCTGAATTAATAATGTTGTTAATTCCTCAAAGTTCAGATGTGCTTTTCCCAAAATTCGGTACAAGTGTAATTTGACGATTTTTTCCGCCGATTCCCATAAACCTCCAAAGTTTGGTGAATAGGCCGGAATAAAATGCCAATTGATACCTTGATGAGAATTACTGTCGATTATACAGGCTTGTTTTTGATGTTCTCGTAGTAAATTATTTAACTCTTTTAGTTGAGAATTAGCTCCTTTAAAATTAGACCCATTGTCGCTATATACATCTGTCGGTTTTCCGCGACGGCCTATAAATCTTTCAAAAGCAGCTAAAAACCCATCTGTACTTAAATTGCTGACTGATTCCAGATGTATTGCCTTTGTTGACATACAAATGAAAAGTGCGATATAAGATTTATCCAATGTTTGTGAACGCCCGTAAATCCTTTTTACCATAATAGGGCCGGCGTAGTCTATTCCTGTGGTCTTAAATGCTCGTTCAAACTTTAACCTTACATATGGTAAGTTCCCCATTAAATTTGTGATTGCTTTTGGTTGACCTCGAAAACATGTTATACACTGTTTATAAACTGATTTTGCTAAATCTTTTCCTCTTAGTGGCCAATATTGTTGCCTTACTATTGCAAGGAGACTTTGTGGACCCACATGTAGATTTTTACGATGGTAGTACTCGAATATTAATCTTGTGAAGTGATGCTTTGTTGGTAATATTATTTGATGCTTCATATCCTGATGAAACTTAGCTTCGTCTAAACGGCCATCAACGCGTAGTATATTTGCTTCATCTAAATATGGGCACAGTAAAAATATCGAACTTTTTCTGTCAACTGTTGGTCGCCTTGTTATTTTACTCGATAATTGCTGGATTTCCTTGCTAAAATATGAAGACTGTACTTGCTTTATCAAACAAAAATTAGCATTTTTGATCTCTTCTACACTTAATGGAGGAATTTCTGCAGCTTGCGTGTTTTGCTTGTGTCTTTTACTTGATCCTTTGCTATTTTTCAGATTGTTTAAAAATCTCAAAACAAAGGCGACAGTTCGTTGAAGTTTTGTAAGACTGCTAAACCGACTGATGATATCGCTTTTTTGTGTCGTACATGTAGATGACAAATTAATTGTTTTTGTTTCGAGCTCCTTTTCATTGTGGATAACATTCGTTGGATTTTTCGGCCAATGGTCCATATCTGCCTTCAAAAATTCAGCTCCATTCCACCATAGACTGTTGTTCTTAAGATCATTCGGAAGTAGACCTCGTGATACTATATCTACAGGATTCGATTTTGAACCTACATGTCAACATTCCGCATCATGTGTCAAACTATGAATTTTTTCTATCCGATTCCCAACAAATTGTTTCAGGTTACTTGGGCACATTTTTAACCAGTATAAAACAATTGTGGAATCCGTCCATAAATAAGTTTTTTGGAAATTAATATCCATTGAGCTTTTCACTATTTGTATGAGGTTAGACATAAGTAGAACACCACATAATTCTATTCTTGGAATTGTTTGTCGCTTCATTGGAGCTACTTTTGATTTTGAACACAGTAGCCTGCAATGGTTTGTTCCTTGCCCATCCGTCGTCCTTATTTAAATTGCGGCTCCATAAGCGTCCTCTGATCCATCACTGAATCCATGTAACTCGATATTGTTGTATGGTATTACTGGTATAACTAAGCGTTTAATATTTATTTCCTCTATAGACTTTAGTTGATTTTGAAATGAAAGCCATTTTGTAGTAATATCTAGAGGTAGCTCCGCATCCCAATCAATTTTCAATTTCCATAACTCGCGCATTATTAATTTTGCAACGAGAATTACAGGGCCGATTAATCCTATTGGGTCAAACAATTTTGCAATGGTTGCTAGAATTGCCCGCTTTGTAATGATGTTAGAAGTAGTTTGACTCTTAAAGCTGAACTCGTCATCGTGTGTATTCCACATAAGCCCAAGAGTTTTTATGGCTGATGTTTCTCGTGATTGGATTTCCTTTGTATTTTCTACAGGTTTGTCTATCAGTTGTTTGTTGTTTGAATTCCATTTATGTGTTATTTAAGGCATCATTTATATTATCTGTGCCTGACATAAGGTCGTCTACATAAAAATCCCTTTTTATAACTTTAGCTGCTTCCGGAAATTTAAGTTTCTCATCATTTGCTAACTGCTGCAGACATTTTGTAGCAATAAAGCTCGATGGTGCCAATCCGTATGTCAATGTTTTTAACGCGAATGTTTTTATTTGCTGATCACGATTTGGTCTCCAATAAATTTGTTGTAAGCCTTGTTGCGATTGATGAATCCAAATTTGTCGGTACATTTTCTTAACGTCACTTGTGAATACAAACTTATGTTGTCTAAATCTTAATATGACTGAGATAAGGTCTTGTTGTATTTTCGGACCTACCATTAACGTATCATTAATAGAAATTCCGGTTGATGTTTTAGCAGAGCCGTCAAAGACGACCCAGCATTTCGTAGTAACCGCGCTTGGTTTTAATATGGCATGATGTGGTATGAAATTCTGTTTCTGGAATTCGTTTTCACTGACTTCCCGCATGTGTCCTAACATCTGATACTCATCCATGAAGTTAACATACTGCGTTTTAAGTTCTTTATTTCGTTGCAATTTACTTTCTATGCTGAGATATCTTTGTAGTGCCATACTCTGTGAGTCACCCAGATCATTTATATTTGGTTTAGTTGGCATTTGTACTATAAATTTTCCATCCTTATCTCTATGATGCGTATTTTTAAAATATTCTTCGCAATATGCTTCTTCGACGGTTAATGATTTGTTGATTTTATCGCAGTTTTCTATTTCCCAGAATTGTTCTAAAAGATGATCAATATTATCTTCTGTTGCTAGATGGCATTGATTTATAGATGTTTGTTGAATTTGAGATGTTCCAAATATGATGTAGCCAAATTCACTATCCCGAAGTGCTGGAAAATGGAGCGACTGTTGTATGATTCGTTCTTTTACTATATTATGGTATTGTTCTGCTCCGATTAAAATATCTATTTTGCCTGGATAATTAAAATTTGGGTCTGCTAATTGAACATTTGGCACGAATGGCTGTGCAAATTCTATTCGGTGAGTTGGTATTAAACCAGTAATTTTATCAATCACTAGGCAATCCAAATTTACGCTGAATGATGTATATTTTGATCTAATTTTCACTTGTGTTTTATATCGTATATTTGTGGTCGATTCATGAATTCCTGAAACTGCTGTATTAATTTTGATTGGTTTGATTCCTAGTTGTTGCATAGCCGTTGTTGTGATGAAATTGGATTGACTACCTGAATCAAGTAGACATCTATAAGTAGTATAACTTCCAAATGTATCTTCAACATCTACCAAAGCCGTTGCTAGCCAAATATGTTTAATTTGTTTTTGATCTAGTAAAGCATGTGCACAATTTGTTGTTGATACTTCCGTAGATGGTATTGTTTGGTTTTGAACTTCTGTTACCGGTGATGTTAATGATTTTATTTGTAAAGGTTCGTTGGGTTTATTAATATGTAATAGCGTGTTGTGTTTGCGATTACATATCTTACAGCCAGAAGCAAAACAATTTTTTAATTGATGATTTGGTCTTAAACAGTTATAGCACAATTTCTTTTCTTTTATAATTTTTCCTTTTTCTTCATGATCTAGTTTTTGAAACTTCGTACACTGATAAATTGAATGTGACATGTTGCACGCTGGACACATATAATTTGATAATGAAACTAATACAGAATGATTACTGCCTATGACAAATTTTGGTTTTGTCTTTGATGATGTTTTTTCCAATGCTTCCAGTATACATACGTCTGCGTTCTTTCAATGTATTGATAAATTCTTCTAGTGTCTGATTCTTATTAGGGGATGTTTTTGTTTCTATTTCTCGACGTGTTTATGGATCTAATTTTTTCGACAGAATATATATTAAGATGATGTCCCACTGCTTAACTGTAGTTTCTAATCCTTTTAATGCTTCGTAATGGCATAGAAAAGTGTCTATGAATTTTTGTAAGGATGATGCCGATTCAGATTCCGGTGTTTTTAAATTGTCAATTTGTTGAAGATGACTGTTAATGATGATTTTTTCATTTTGATAAGTGTCTTTTAATAATTTCCAAGCAATTGCAAAATCTTCATCTCGACCTTCTAATTCTTTGATGATTAATAGGGCTTTTCCTATTAATGAACTTCTTAAATATTCTAGTCGATCACAATTGTTTGTCACATGTTGCATCACTCGTGATTCAAATTGTGCTTTAAAGCTCATCCAATTTGTATATTGCCCATCAAATACTAGCAATTTTAATTCTGGTAGTTTGACAAAACGGCTGTGACTGTGTGTAGGCTTTGTTTCTGGTTTAATATCAGTCACCTTTAACTCATCTCCTAGTTTTGCTAACTTTGCTTTATATTTCAGGTAATTAAGTTCAAACATTTCTTCTTTTGCTGGCATGTCTTCGTTTGTTAAATTTAATGCTTTACGACGTTCACAATTTGAAAGGAACTCAGCTCGATATTTTTCGAATGCTAATGACCATGTTTTTATGTTATGAATATCACTTGTAGTTGGATCGTATTTAGTTATGGAATTTATGATCGCATTAGTGTTGCTGGTTATTGTTTTCAATTGATTTGATAAGTTGATTTCTTCCAACATAATCTCGATCTCATTTATGCAGCGGTTGTACATAAATTCCACTTCAAATGAATAGTCTGCATTATCTTCAATAATGTTTTCTATCATAATTTAGTTGAATCTTCTGCTATTTGAGCAGTTTCCAATGCATGATGACTTTTCTTGAAATGTTCCTTGTTCGATATTAATGTGCTTTTAATGGTTTTCAATGCTATTACAGTTGTAGCATCAAAAGGACTTTGAATTTCCTTTAATTTTGTGCTGGCCTTTGTGATTTTGCCTTACCAGGTACCTCTGATTTTCTTTAGTTCTGGTATTGAACTCATTTTGCTGTTGCTTTATATTTTGTTTTACGTTTTAACTGGATAATGACACTAAAACTTTTATAGTATAACTAACACAAACTATTTTGTCTTATTCGGATCGAAGGACCAATTTTTATGTTGATTTTAATTAAAAATTTCTTTTAATTTAAAATTTTTAATTTTCTGTGTTCACTTTTACTTAATTTGATTAAATGATAACTGATAACTGAAAACTGAATAACTGACTGATACATTTGTAAGGAAAATTCTTAATTTTATAAATTTTTTTTTTTATCCCTACTACTAATTTAACAAAATTATATAAACTAAAGTGGACCAATAGAAATTCTTCTTCTATTTAGTAAGTATATAATATAAAATATAAATTCAGCTGCGATCGTAAAAATAATATACAAAAAAGAAAAGGTCGGTGATAAAGTAATAAAGCTAGTAAAAAAAATATAAATTTAGGGTTGATCGTAGAAAATGTAAATTCAATGATCATAAAACAATAAAACTAAATTGAACATTTGCTCCAAAAAATATCTAATTACGTTTTACTTAATAATATAATCCTAAAATGTATCTACGTATTTCTCCAATAGGAATCTACTTTTCAACGAGGAGGGGCAGTTAATACATTATCACAAGCCATATAAGTAGGTCGAACCTGAATTTGGTATATAACACTGCTCAGTG
Organism: Tipula helvola; assembly: GCA_963556165.1. Lineage (NCBI taxonomy): Eukaryota > Metazoa > Arthropoda > Insecta > Diptera > Tipulidae > Tipula > Tipula helvola. Next base: position 53,386,131 of record OY744482.1, read on the forward strand.
ATAAAGCGCTATATTTATCTGTTCCCTTTATCATATGTTTCCTTTATATATACATATATATAAAATAAAAAAAATAAAAAAAAATAAAAAATCATGATAAAATGTTAATATATAATTAAACTAGTTAATGGTTTTATCTGGTTGAACTAGAATTAAGATTTTTAATATGTAAATTTGAATATGAATAATAAAATTTTATTTAATTCCCCCATCCCCACTGTGCATATTCCCCCTAGATTAAGTTATCTATTTAAACAAGAAGCTATGCTCCTAGCCTTAACTGAGAATAGAGTTTTTACTTATCAATCACATTTATTTATCTTGATTTTTAACCTTAATAATTTCCTGAATTACACTATTATCACAAATTAAATAGTAACCAGATGCGCAAACACAAATAGTAATAACCATTTTCACTACATTTGATTTTCTTGAATGAGTTACCTATCGGAAATAATACTAAATGTTAGTTAAAACTCAAACCAATAAAGATCGAGCGTCTCTACAAAATATAATCTGAACTATTAAAGTCGTAAAGTAGTATGTATCATAAAATAAACAATATTCCTATACTTTTTGTATGTACACATACATTCAACAGCAAAATGTAAATATGTAGAACGAAATTTTTTATTGGTGCGTATGCACCACAAGTAGAAGTTATTTATTTATTGTTTTGGCTCGGGAAGATAATTATGTACTTTAAACTGGAGTACGTAACGATCGAGAAATTTTTTATTTATTCTCGTAAAATATTATTCATTTTAGAATGATGATGATGAGATTGATTTTTCCATTTGTTACGAGATTTCTTAATTAGGGCTGTAAAATCATTAGAAACCAATTTTATTTTCTGTCATAGTTGATTGAAATTCCAATTTTACGATGCAATCCCTTTTTTTTGTTTTCATTTTTTTTGTTGTTGTCCTTATTGTATCGGGTAGAATAGAGAAATAGACAACAATCGAAAATTGAAAATTTAGAAAAGTTTCTATAGAAATCCATCTCAAGATATTCTAAACAGTTTAATTTTGATTTAGCTGGATAGTGCAATACTTTTGGATTTAAAACGTGAAAAGAGGCATGTTTTAGTAATTGGGTCTGCTCTAGCAACTCGCGATAGCAATTATTCGAATTTAGTTATATTAAAATCAAACAATGTCAAACTTTTGAATTAAAAATAATGCAAAATTCAACGGTCCAACATTCTGTCCCATAAATACCTAAAGGGACAGAATGTTTCCAATCTTTTGTTATTTATAGTTTTTTAGACTATTTGAGAAAATTAGATAATTTTATATCGCTTTTGGATTTTGATTGTAACGATTAAAATAAACAGCTTTATCAATCATTTTTGTTTTTAAATAGTGAGTGTTCATGGCGCATTATTGGATTTTTGATTGTTGCTGATTATAATAAGCGGTTTTATCTTATACGGTTCAATTTAGGTCCCATTCATCATAATATGTTTTATTAAGAGAAGCGCTAATTTTCCATTACCATCTATTCGAAAAATTAATAATTGGTGTGTTTTAAAACAATTAAAACCAAGTTTTATTAACAAATTATTAGAGCAACTTTCATCGAATATTTTAAATTTTAAGCCAGATATATCAAAACAATATATTTTGTTATTTGACGAAATAACAAAGAACTGATTTGAAATATAACCAAACTCTTGATGAAGTCGTTGGTTTAGTAAATTTTGAAAATAATGATAAACAGCCAATACCAGCAAAACATCCAGGAAAAAAATCAAAGGAATTAATTACACTAAATATTCAGAAACTTCAAGAAATTGGTGTATCAGTCTGGGTTGTAGTTACTGCCCAAGCCACAAATAATTGACTCACACCAATTTTTTTTAAATAAATAATGAACCTATATATGCGTTATATGATATCCGCATATAATTAAATCAATATATGTACGTAATACAATCTTATCCTACGATATTTCAACACCAAAATGGCTTAGTTTGTTGGGATGTTTTGGAAGAATATATAATTCTTCTAGATTGTCAATCAGTCACACGGGTCTATCCTAAGTTAACCGACACATATTCATCTAAATACGTTTCAACGCATGCGAGTAAGTTCAGCCACCCAAATTTTAAGTGAAAGCTGGGCCGAGGGAATTAGAACTTTTCACAGATTAAATCCAAAGGGAAATGTGTAATATCAACAGCAGCGTTTTTGGAAAAAATAAATGATGTGTTTGATGTTCTAAAAACCAATTTTGCAAAAATCTTGCGTAATCATGATATAAATTTCACGTTTTATATGATTTACTATTTAAAAAGGCTAAAGCGATGTTAATAATCCGTACACACAAATAGTTTGGTTGATACATACGAAAACTGATACTATAACAGTAGTTATAGTTGTAGTAACGACTATAAATTCGGGCCTAAAGGTTAGATGGACCCTCAGTAAAAATAATTTAAATTGGTTTTAGCTTGTGGTTTTAGATTCCAGAATGAAATGCCAAGAGTTTGTTCGGCTTGAGACATCTGATATTTGTATCTGTGGTAATACATTAAAGCCGCCCCGGTGGTGGCACAGATGTTAGCATGCTAGCTTTAAACTCCGGAGGTCCCGGGTCCGATTCCCGGCGAGTGATGAAAAATCACGGCTGGTTAATATAGGATCAATAAATTAATCATTCATTATCCATTAAAAAAAAAAAAATGATTACGATACTTCATCTTGATGCGGCCAAATGTAGCGCAAACGAAAAAAAAATATACTTATTCATACAATTACACTTTGCAACCTTCTTTCCATTGTAAAAAGAAAACTTCCAAGTTATTTTAGTGCTATTTTTGGCCCATTCACCCGCAATGGCCAACTCACGGAACTTTCGCTCAAAAATGCCATAAATTATCAATGGGGTTGAGATCTGGTGGCTGTGGAGGATGAGGGAGTGTTGACTTTACATTGTACAATAACCATTCCTTGATCAGCTTTCAGGAATGCTTCAGGTCATTGTTATGTACGGAGCGAAAATCTGGCCCATATTTCATTTTCTCAATACTGGTTAACATATTATCCTTTAAAATATCCAAATAATTAAATCAGCTCATTATGGTTTCAGTGAAGGTCAAATGTGCTTCACCTCTTCAGCTAGAAGTTCCCCAAACCATTACACTTCCGCCACCATCCTTTACCTACTCAAATTCAGAGTTGGGTTTCCTCCACACCATAACGCGCTCATTTGAACCAAAAACGTTAAATTTACTTTCGTCCGAGGTAATAATATTTCCCAGAACTCTTCGGTCTTATCCACATATCCCAATTCATGTTCCAAGCGCTTTTTAACATTTTTTGTTCGACAAATACATTTCTTACGTGCCCGCAATTTTGGCAGTGATCGTTGGAGCTCTAAGCTTTCGACTTTGTTTTACTTCACTCTGTATTAGACCTAATTGACGTTCGTTCACCTTTTGGTTGCGAGCACGCCCAGTAACCTTCTCAAAGGATTAGGTTTTTTGGAAGTTCTGAATAACGTATTGAATCAAAAATTGCGGGTGTTTAGTTATTTGGAAATTTCCGATAAATGTTTACCTTCATTCTCCAATTTAATGATCAATTTTTTAATTTTTACACTAATTTTGGCTTGAGAATTATACATTTTTTAATTAATTAGACAATATTTCATTCATCATGTAAGAAATACGTCTAATAAACTTTTACGCAAAGGACAATTTCGTAATTTACCGATAGTTCAAATTAGGATTACAATAAATATATATTCATTAACTGGGCGTTTAATAATCAAATTTTAAAAAACATTTTACACCTAAAAAACAATTTTTTTATTTTCAAATCTAATTCGACTTCGTTTGAATATGATATTAAGCTATTTATGTAGTTTCTTCCAACATTTAATATCGTCGAATTACTTTTGTTGAAGATACCCTCTAACTTTTTTAAATTTTGAATAAATTCGTCGCTTGGTTGTTTTAGACCTCCTTCACTCACCGTATCCGTCCATGTCCATCTTCCACTAGGCTCTATTACGCTGTAACGTTCTAAAATGTTTGGAGCTTTAAATTGTAGGCGTTTTAATATATATCCAGCTATATATTCCATCACATCATACTCCAAATCGCTCATATCTTGCGTTAATTCAGGCAATTCAGATGAAGTATCTCTCTCAGATTCAGTGAGATCGGTCAATAAACTGACTGGCAGGTCATTTTCGGTCAAATCTGCTACATCAGGCTCATTTAACGCTTCCCTGACATCCGTTGACGACAACAGTGAATGATTTACATCCATTTTAATATAATAATTAGAAGCCAAACGAAAATAGATGGCAAAAATTTGAGTACATAACGTAAAAAAATAAAAATTTTAATAATACATAGGTACATACTTATATATGTTCAAATGACCAAAAACATTTAATAATTTAATTGTATTATGTTATGTACTAATAATTATGTCTACCCTTGTTCCATTTATCTTAGACATTATATATTCGAAGGAATTATGTATTTCTCGAATATTTGCACCATAAAAAAAGTATAAAGCATAAAAGGGGTCTCGGTAAACTATCATTATCAATTGCAAATACGGTTTGTAAAAAAAAATTACGATTATTCTTGATATATTTAAAAAATTAATCAAAAATTCGCCAAACTTAATATAAATATCTGCTTTTTTGTCTACGCGTGACGTAATGCGCAAAGAAAGACGAAAATGAGACACGGGAACATACTACCTCTATTTTCTGTATATCTTGGGAAAAAATAATCACGTTTTTGTTTGATTTGTAATTGTTTTTTTTATCAACGTTTCTTCCAATTTAAAGAAATCTTCCCGAACAGAAACACTAAAGAAAAATTAAAAATATTCTACTAAATCTACTGCGGTACATACACACCAATAAAAAATTTCATTCTGTTTACGTTTTTTTATGATTTTGCTTTTTATGTGTATAAATGTATATGGCTACTATTACTTAATATTTTTATAGTTCAAATTATATTTTGTAGAGGCGCTCGATCTTTATTGGTTTGCGTTTTAACTAAGCTTTATTTTTTTTAATAACAGATGCGCTAAAGTCTAATTCACTATAATCGAAAATTGGAGCGAGCGTAGAAATTTGTTCAGGTTTGCGCATCTGATTATTTTTTAATTTGTGATTATACTTAGGTAAAGAATAACTATTCTGTTAAGTATTATATATTATTAATGTATATATCCATATTATATTGTAAATGAATTAAAATTGGCAATAAATAAATAAAATAAAATAAAAATTATTTTTATTCCACAACGGCATTTCATTGTTTATACGAATTGAAAAACATAAAATTTTGTATTGTAAAACAAGGAATATATTATGTATATATCACAGATTGTCTCACATGTCGATCTCGATTCACCTTTTACCAAATCTTTAAAAGATCACTCTCTACTGCTTCTGAATCGAACAGTTGCTGGGTAAAATATATGTGTATAGGTCTGACGTTTATATAAACATAACCTATAATTTTTATTAAATTTAATATTTTTATTTTTATGTTTATTAATTAAACACAAATTAATTCTTTAATATAAAATATTTATATAAAAATAAACAGGAACACAAAAAAAAACACAAAACACAAATTACGCTTTCATAAACTCAAATCGAATGAAATGTCATTCAAAATGACAGTTCTATCTGTGTTTGTGTTTGTAAATCTACCAAAAAATCGAGATTCGTAAAACAACAACAATTTTGCTCGACCGAGCGACTTTTCTTGATGAATCGAACAGTTTGACAGCAGAAAGAGCAAGTCGGCTTGCTCTTTTTTGGTGAATCGAAAACCACAACAGATTGACTCCGGAACGCTCGCTTCCCGGAACATTTGTTTACATTTTTTTAAATTGGGGAAATTTTTTTCTTCAAACGATGCTTAACTACAAAAATACGATAGTTGTTTGTGCCAAATAGATGCATGCGATATACTTCAAGTAGTCAGGTCTAGATTTTAAAAGCTGCGCCTAACCGAGATAACGTTAAGATACAACTTACAAATCTGTCTTTTACCTAAAAAAAATTTGAATGCAATTCTGGAAGTCCCTAACAAGTAATTATACATAAATTGTACCCGTTCTAGGACGGGCTGTACCCCTAGTATTGATATAATGACGAATAGTTTTGTACATATTGGAATAAGATATGACTCTTGCGACAATTGTTATCGTAGAAGGAATTCTGTGTCAAGAAAATGAAAATATTTTGTTTCCAATTATTAATTTTGAATGATACATTTCTTAAATTTGATCATTTCCTTATCTTTCGAACTGTTCAATATTTACTACCTTAGTTTATTAGAACACGTGTTACTTACAAAATTGTTCATATAATTTTACGCTTTAAAATTATAATCATTAAAATAATAACAATTTAAAACGACATCTCCAATAGACACAAATATTTTCTCATCACTCAAATTCGGTAAATCATCTTAAACACGATTTTTTATAAAAAAAACATCAACTTTGTACCAACCAAACGTCGGTTGTTATGCCAAATGGATATATCTTAATTCTAAAATATATCCATCTGCCATGATTGATGGAATTCACCGAAATAAGCAATTTCTTGACACAAAAATATTATTGTTTAAAATCATGCCAGGGTTTTTCATACGAATTTTATTTTCCTGGTAGATATTTTTTTACAATGTAAATATAGAAAAAAAAAACTTCTTGAGAAGTACGAATGTATAATATATAAGTACATCTCGTGATTCGTTTACCTAAGAAATCTGGATATGCTCTACAAAGCAACCCGATCCATTTACTGTATTATTTTACCCTGGGTAATTTTTATTTTTTTTAACATCTTCGTCATAAGATAAACATAAACATTAATTTTAAGTATACCTACATACATTATAATTTAAAATTAATTTCAATTAAAGTCTACTTAAAATACCAACAGAGGAAGAAGATAAAATTATAAAACAAAAAATTTAATTAGAAATATTGATAATTATAAATCTAATTTTTATGTTTTACTCTCGTATACTCTTTCCCACAATCTCTCTTATGAAAAACTTTTTTATGCTGCTTCACATAAAATAAAAACAAAACTTTTACACTTAAAAGCATAAGTTTAAAAAAAAAAACAGATTTTTTTGTTTTATTTTGAACGAACTTTAAATAAAACTAAAGTTTTCATAATAAAATAGTTTTGTTTGCAAATTCATCGTTTTGGTTGCCCTTTTCTGGAATAAATAAAAACATTTTTCAAATTTATTACATTATTTTACTTGGAAATTTATTATATTATCTTGCACTAATTAAGCATATTGCTCATCTCTTTGATCGATTAAAATTTGTCTGATGTTTGACCTTTTTACAGTTTAAGGCCATCTAAAAAAAAATAAAACCATTCGCTTCTAGCAATAAATACAGTTTTACTTTTAAATATTATCATAAAAACTAGAATTTAGAATAGGTGAATTCATTACCGTGCTGAAAATCGTAAATGGAAATATTTTTTTTCTGTAGCTATCAAAAATATTCTATCTTTCTATAAAACAAGAAAAATAAAATAAATTAATTTAATTGCAGAAAATATGAATTTTAAAATTTATGTAATTTTAATTTAATTTATTTAATTTTATTTTTTTGTGAATTTCTAATTTTTACGGAGAATTTGGTTAAACATTATTTTCATTGTACTGCACAGATTAGTTTTAACATTTCACCGTAAAAGTATGATCTTAGTATTAGACGTGTATGTAGCTCATTTGCGGATTCGAAAATTAATTTCAATTTATTGGCAGATAACCATCGATTGGTGGATAATTTTTAATACTTATTAGAAGTCAAATTATATTATAGCGGTGGTATCTAAACTTGTAACATTATTTACCGGTATTACGGTTTTATAACATAATTGATTGAAATTTTACTACGGTATTGAAATACAGTCAGTTTAAATAGTTGTATATACATATCAAACCACGTGAACGTTAAATTACCGATACATTTTAATTTGTGTGCGATCAAATTATTCGATGAATTACCTAAAATCTTTATCGTCGGATAGAACACTCACGCAGAATTTAATTGAATGCAAGGATGATATGATACTCGTGAGGAATTCAAACGATAGAAATTCATGGTGTTGAATTGGCGTAGGGCCTGTCTAAAAGATGGCAATAGGCTAAATATCAAGGAAGTGAATTTTGATTTTGGTTTGGTTTTTAAGGTTGTTGACGCACAACATTTTATGATACACGCTGTATTGAAAATAAAATCTTCTGCCGTTTGATAATTACTGTTAAGTTTAATAAATTTGTATTGTATTAGTTGTATTTGTATTAGTTGTGTTACGTTATACGCAAATTTGGTATCATATGATTTTTTAAATATGTAGTGTGTTCTCGGTCGAGCTGTCAATCACATCAAGTGAATAAAATAAAAATTGTATTTCAAAAGCTCGTTTTTTAATTTGTTAATAATTTTCGTGATGGTTATCGTTTCGCGCATTTAACACTGTTTCCTTTATATCGGGAGGAAACAAAATTGGTCCTTCGAGCCGGATATACTGAGCACTGATATTTTTTTTTTCGTTTTTGTCGTTATAACGTGCCAGTTAAATCCATAATTTTCGCAAGCATCTTCAAGTATTTCGATTAAATCATCATGGCAGAAACAGATGCTGAAAAACTACAACAGTTAAAAGTGAGTCGATCGTCGATTAAAGGATCGCAATTCGCAAACCAAGATAAAATTTATGTCGATACAAATTTGAAAACAATGACGGAATTTGATGTTACCACGCGACTTGGCGTTTTGGAAAATTATTTTGCTCAATTCCAAAATATTCAATCGAATATTGAACGCTTCGATCCTTCGGAAATCGAAAAGGATTGAAGGAGTGAAGTGAAATCTAAACTATTGTCCGTACAATATAGGACGCGGCGTCGCGAATCGTTGGCTAGCATAACGGATTCTCAAACTGAGAAAATTATAATACTTCAAAGTTAAAGATTGGTTACTTTTAAAATAAAGAACTGTGTTTTTCTTAAAAATGAATGTAAAATCCATTAAATTCATTGATTTATTTTTAAATTTAAAGTACAATGAAACTTTAAAATAAAGGTTTAAAAATCTTTATTTTTAATGACTTAAATAACAGTATACAAACTAAAATTGTCCATTTCTCTTTATTTGATATTTTTTTGTAGTTCATGGGAGTGAGTAGACAAGAGATAAGAGACGCAACAACTTCAACAACGATGTCAAGCAACATTTGCTACGGTTAGTACAAATTTAGGTGACCGCTTGGGAACATGATATTGATGATGGAACGAAATCTCGCCCCTCCGGTATTGGAAAAATAGTGGAGACACAATTAATTAAGGGGGGTGGTAGTAAAGGGGAAAACTAATGCCGAATATTTGTTCACTTTAAATTTAAAGTTTTAGTTTCTTAAGTTTAAATTTATTTTCTTTGAAATTTAATAATTTTCAAAACTTAAAACCAAAGATTTTAAATCCTTAAAAATAAAACCTAAATTCCTTTGCGCAAAAAATATAGGAAAAATTTCTTAGTTTTAATTGGTAAATTCTTAAATTTATAGGATTATTTTTCTGGGTGTATACTTAAAATTACATCCGCGTCAATCCTAAGCCACCTAAATAATTCAGTAAATAATTTAAAAAGGCCTCTAGGTGACACCCCTACAAATTTTAACAATTAATTAACTATTTACTCAGCTTACAAAATTATTGCTAACTCAGCTTCCTTCGGGAACTCATCCAACAGTCACCAAAAAGAACGTTCCAGGGATATATCCGTAATCCAATCAGTCACTAAAACCACTACACACCACTCAGCAAAACATTCTATAAAAATAACTTTAGAACATAGGTAATAATTTTTACTCAGCTTCAATTAATGATTTAAATTTCAAATTAATTCGACACATAGTTTATGGAAATCTGCGTTTGACTACTCCGAATATTTCTGAAAATCAAGATATAAACTAGTTAATTGTCGCCGACTACTACTTTTATTGTTTAATGAACCAAAAATTACTAAACTCTGAAATCCTAATGGATTGATTGTTAAATGGCTATAGTAAAAGTAATTAATTAAATACATCATCAAGGTTATTTATGCCTCTGAAAATGTAAATCAAATGAATTAGATATTCGTTACTTCCAAGTTCCAAGGAAGTTATCATTATTAATTCGAACTACCTTCAAAATTTATAGAGCGGTATCTCAGATCTGACCTATGATTTGACTACAGCTACATATGTATTTCCATGCCCCAATACTGACAACCATCGGACATGAATTATAAAAAAAATTAATTTCACTCCTATTCGTTTACCAAAAATTTAAAATTGTTAAAGCTGACATCACCACAAGCATTCCCGTACTCAGCCTTCACATATTAAACAACACCGCATTATGAGATAGTTTTGATTGGTGAAACACGAGACCTGGCACATAATAAATCACATCTAACTATCTGATAGTTTGATATACACCGAACGTAAACACAGCATCCGTATGCACTGGTTGTTACATCTGCAAATCCGTGAAGTTGAATTACATCTGATTTCGATGATAATACGAAACGGTGGTAATTGATCAATTAGACAAAGGGAAATTGATTACGAATTTTTTCCCACTACTCTTGATAAGTTCGTGTTAACTGTTCGTCCCAGCTAATTTTCAATCTCCACAAATGTTACATGAAGATCTTCGCCAAAACAACAACTGGATTTAGTAATCCCAAAGGATCGAATAGTTTCGCTATATCTGATAAAACGGTTCCAAGACAGGCCTAAAGTTTTCACGAAGTCATTACTGTCAATGTAAATGGTTTTTTCTCGAGACTCTTTGGGAATTTGCTCCAATAAACGAACATAATTTGAAGACCACTTGCATAGGTCAAATCCCCCGGCTTTCAAGATGCCAGTAACTTCACAATGAAGCTGTAAAGCGTCTTCAAATGTGTCAGCTCCCGAAAGCATATCGTCTACGTAAAAGTCTTCTCGAATCGCCTTTGAGCTCGACGGAAAGCGCTCATCGTTTTCGTTCGCAAGCTGATGAAGGCATCGAATAACCAGGAATTACGCGGCCGCCGTTCCATAAGTAACCGTTTTCAAACGAAATACGCCAATCGGTTCGGTTGAACTAGATCTCCATAAAATACACTGCAAATACGATTGCTCCTCATTTAATTTAACTTGCCGATACATCTTGGATATATCTGCAATTAATGCGAAGCGGCGAGAACGAAAACGAAGTATAATTGCAAATAGTTACTTTTGAATTGTAGGACCGACATTCATAATCGAATTTTATGATTTGCCCGAAGTTGTTTCACTGGAAGCGTCAAAGATGACGTGCAATTGGGTTGATGTGCTCTCAGCTTTAATAACACAGTAATGTGGCAGAAAATATTTACATTTGTGTCGCTCATTCTCTTCGATTTTCTGCATATGCCCAGCGACTCATACTCCTTCAAGAATTCGTGGCTTATTTCGGAATTATGTGTCAATTTTTCCTCCAGATTCAGAAACCTGGTTTAAGCAATCCAGTAACTATCTCCTAGCTCAGCGACATCGTTCGTTAGTTGTAATTTGACAATGAAGCGACCTGACTCATCACGTAAGGTATTTTTAATGAAATGTTCTCACACACTTGTTCTTCGATAGTGAGCAATTTTCTGTCGCTGCGGTAACCTTCAATTGTCCAAAATTTTTCAATCTGCTGCTCAATGCTAAGAAGCATTTCCGAAATTGGGGGATCTACGGTAGTCGAAAAAACATATTTGCAATTGTTAGAATTAATCTTACCCGATGCAATCCATCCAAGTTTAGTTTCATGAAAGTTAAGTGAATCATGTTCAACTTTGAAGTGATTGGAGCCTAATAAGTCAAAAAATAGTTCTGCTCCAATTAGACCGTTGATACGCTGCGAACAATGGAATTCTGGATCAGCCATAATGATGTTGGATTGAAGATTCCATGAACCGATATCGATATTAATCACTGGTTAATCCGATGTGATACCTGGAAATATGAACATCTTCAATTCTGCCATATAATTGCTAGCCCGTGATTCGATTTTAACGAAAACTTTGTGCCTGATTCGAGTTTTGATGTCGTTTAAACCATTTACTGCGAAGTCTGTTCTTAACTTTTTTAGAAGCAAAATATTTGCTAGAGCACTACTAAAATTGAGCTGCGACGCCGAATTGAGTAATACGCGACATTTAACTATATCACCATCAACATAACGAGCATTTAATACCGCAATAGCTAAAATTACAGGGCTTGGATTAGACGACGAATAAAGCGATGTAAATAGTGCGGTGGAATCTACGTTCTTTTGGGATGAATCACCTCCACCTGTTGTAACCACCTCAGCTGTTGACTAAAGTGTTCGAGATGGGTTATTTTTTTTCAATGTGTAAAAGAGTGTGATGGCGGTAACCACATTTTCGACATGGTCCTACCTTGCAAGACCGAACTCGATGATTTCTTTGAAGGCAGTTGATACAAAGCCGGAGACAACATGTTGAATTTTTGGCAACGATAAATCTCATGGTCGGCACTGTTACACACAAAACATCGTTTCTGAGACCCTCCACGTTACTTACGGTTGTGCTCAAGCTGGTTTTGTGTCGATATGAATTGTTTTTATACGATTCTGACTTCGATGATGACGATGTTATTGAATCGACCGTAAACTCCTTACTCTCCAAAGACAAGCATAGCCTGTTAAGAGTTGCTTCCAAATCCGACCATAAGATCATAGTTATTTAGGGAGGGTTATTTTAAATATATTGATACATAATTTAATTTTTTTCAGAATTAATCATTCTTAAACGCATCAAATTTAATCCTAATTTTCAGTAATACAGTTACAGCCGGACTAAACGCTCCAGGAACAACAAGCAGTTAATAATCATGTAGTTTAGAAATTGTGTTGTCTTGTGTAGTCTTATTTACTAACTATCAACTGCCATGGTGAATGATGAATTGATTATTTTTGTATTTGAAAATTCATTGAAATTATTTAAAATAATCGTTGAATGGATGGAACAACTGATAAAAACTCTAGTTTGGTTTATTTTACTAAACTAAACGGAATTTCTATGAGTTCTTACTTTAGAAACTATAATTGGTGTCTTATAACTTTAATTTTTGGTACTGGTGTTATTGGTTGTAATTCATCACAGAACAATCATCACAGATCAGGCTTCTATATTTTAAGTGGCAGGTTCACGAAAGTGTTTTATTTGTAATAGATGTAATCAATTGACAGATAACCATCGATTGGTATAAAACGTTTAACTAAACCATCATTTATACTTAATTTTTTATTTATATATTTCCCAATATATAAAGCAAAAAATTTCCCATCATACCATCAATTTATTCTGTATTATGTTGAAACCAGTATAAAAAGCATGAATATTTATTGAATTGATATGTATACTTGAAATGCTAAAAGATAGATAAAAAGTTAATAAGAGCCTTATAACAGCGTGGATATTTTTATTTTATTTTGCTCTACATCACAGTGTTTTCTAACCTATTTGTAACATTGGAACACAAAAAGCTATAAAAATCCGCTTAGGATTAAAGCGCAAAACATATTTCGGCTGAACACCTGATATGAGCAATAATAATTTAGAGAACAAATTTTCTAAAGCTGTAATGTTCCGCGGCACACCAATTATTACCACTATGTTAAATTGTATTCAAATTTTATGGTAAACCTGAATTTTAATTCCTTTTTTTATTTTTGTATTCAAAATTTATTCTCATATAAATTCATATTTGAACATGCGGATTGTGTTGGGCAAACGTAAAAATGGAAACAAAAAAAAAAGAAAGCCGGAGAGATAAATGAAAATCCAGCAGAAAAAATGGATAAATTTGACCATTAATTTTACGACAATTTTATAATTTTTAATGTCACTAACCGGTATTTTATGGTACTATGAACTTCGTTTCCTTATACATATTTACATAAATTTCCGCAAGGGAATTATGTGTTTAAATTATTGCAGGTTTTTTTTTGTTATTGAGAGAATTTTAGGTCAGACCGAAACATACGAATGGTTACCTACAAACTGATTTACTATAGAACTCGAAATACTATGTAATGTACATGACATATTTATATATTTAAATAAATATTACATAATCTAAATACGTCATACATATTGCTAAACAAGTTAATTAACAAATTTATAATTTATTGTCAATGCTGCCCTCAAAATAAAACAAACATACTCATCTTAGATTGTAGATTTATAGTCCTACTAGTCCTACAGCACTTATATTACTTACTTAATTTTATATGTTAATGCCTAGAAAGAAATTATGAAAATTACTTCGGTCTAAAAAGACCAAAGTATTGAAATCCTGTCAAAAATAACGAAACATTTGGTTGGTCCAAAACCACTTTTCTCGACGTTTTGAAAGTCCCTGAGTCTGAAAAAGCAAAAAATGTTCGTAATTTTATAATTTGAACGGCTTGTTTCTATAATGCCGTTTGGATTAATTTTAAAATAAGAACGACTGCGTCCATTGCTTTATACACTACTCCAAAAAATTAAAGGAACACTAATTTTTTTCAATTTTTTTAGTGTTTTTTGAAGAGCTGTATCTTTGTAAAATACGGTCGTACAGATATGAAAAAAAAAGCATTTTAAAGCTTCAAATCTCTAGTTTTGAGGCTTTTGAGCGGAAAATTTTTGTGAGATACCGTTATCACGCAATTATAAGAAAGAGCGCGAAGGAAAAAAATTCAATTTTTTTTTTTTTGTAAGGATCCATGGGCGCGGGAAATTTTTTTTAAGTTAAAACAATGCATAGGTCGGTAAGCCTGTTAATTAGGCGTAAATTTAATTTCATTCTGGTTTCTCTATGTCAACTTTTTGCTGAGATATCTGACTTTGAATCAAAAAAGATCCTTTTGCCTTTGATCATCGATATCTCAGCAACCAATAATTGCACAGTAAACTTTAGGGCAGCCTTAAAAACTTCAGTAAATTTCCTACAAGATTAAAGGGTCGATGATTAGTTGAGAACAAATTTTTTTTTCACCCTCAATACTGATTTGAAAAAAGTACAAAAAAACGACTTTTTAGGTTATCTTAGTAAATCTACCGTTACTTTACAAATATTGATGAAAATACTAATGTTGCCAGGTCATTTTACAGTTTAATGTACTCCTAATAGCTCTGTATTATTTTCAAATTGATCCATCCAACCGTTTTTCCGGACAGATTGATCAAAGTTTTACAAAACAATTAAAGGAACAAATGATCTTCAAAATAAAAAAAACGACCTTTTTCACATTTTGCGTTAGTTATTTGGTAACCCTTAACGATCGTGAGATTTTTTTGCAATACTCGCCCATAAGAGACGACAGAAAATTAAATAAAGTTCTGCAATATGACCAATTATTATGGAACTTGGCCATTTCTCATCCGATTTTAATGAAATTTGGTATGCGTTATTGAAATGGGATCCTAAAACGATTCGTGGATGAAGTTCTGGAAAATGGCCAACTAGGATGGAACTTGGTCATTTATTATCCGATTTTGATGAAATTTGGTATACGCGATGGAAATGGGATTCTAAAATGATTTTTGGATAAAGTTCTGGAATATGGCCAACTAGGATGGAACTTGGCCATTTCTTAACCGACTTTGATGAAATTTGGCATGCACGATGGAAATGGGATTCTAAAATGATTTTTGGATAAAGTTCTGGAATATGGCCAATTGGGACGGAACTTGGGTATTTCTTAACCGATTTTAGTGAAATTTAATGTTCGCGATGGAAATGGGATTTTTAAGTGATTTTTGGATAAAGTTCTGGAATATGGCCAACTAGGAAGGAACTTGGCCATTTCTTATCCGATTTTGATGAAATTCAGCATGTACGTTGGAAATGGGATTCTAAAGTGATTTTTGGATAAAGTTCCAGAATTTGGCCAATTGTCATGGAATTTGGAAATTTTGTATCCTATTTTTATGAATTTCAGCATTCATGATGAAAATGAGATTCTTAAATTATTGATAAAATAAATCATTAAATACATGGAATAACCATTTTAGTTTTTCACTTTTAAAGCACAGGTCGAATTTCTTTTATTCGTTTAAGGAATAGGCAAGCGCCTTCCAACTTAACCATATAACTTTAACCAAAAATAATTTTAGAGTTTTATTTCTATAGTACATGCTGAATTTGTTTAAAATCGGATACAAAATTGCCAAGTTCCATCCTAATACGGCTTATTCCAGAATTTCTCTAAACATAATTTTAAAACCCAATTTTCATTACACATGCTGAATTTCATCAAAATCTTATATGAAATGGCCAAGTTCCTACCTAATTAGCCATATTCCAGAACTTAAGCTAAAATTCATTATAGAATCCCATTTCCATCGCCCATACCAAATTTCACTAAAATCGGTTCAGCAATAGCCAAGTTCCATCCTAGTTGGCCATATTCCAGAACTTTATCCAAAAATCACTTAAAAATCCCATTTCCATCGCGAACATCAAATTTCACTAAAATCGGTTAAGAAATACCCAAGTTCCGTCCCAATTGGCCATATTCCAGAACTTGATCCAAAAATCATTTTAGAATCCCATTTCCATCGTGCATGCCAAATTTCATATACGAAGAATATTTATCTTCTCTAGAAGATTTGTTGCGACTATAATAATATGACGGGTGAAACGTTCGAATCATCAGCGTGAATCTCCGTCCCCGCCGTTTGTTTAAAGCGTTCGAATGCTTGTTTTTATTCACGGTCCTTGCGCAACAAATTACTCAGAGGTTTAGAAACGGTTGAAAATTTGATAAACATTTCCTAAAATAGCTAGTTAGGCCTAAGAAACATTGTACCGTCTTTGTATTATTTGGTCCCAGAAATTACCTTACATACTTTGTTTTCGATAATGTAGGTTTAATAACGCCTTCAGAGATTTCATAACCGAGATAGCCAATATTTTATAAAGGAAAGAACATTTCTGCCATTTGATCTTTAGGTTTTTCCGTTCACTCTTCTGTAGATCTTACAGGTATGAAAGTATGATTATGTCGACCATACGTATCAATATGTACGCTTTTATCACCAATGGATGGAAAACACTGTTGAGTTTGATAAGCTGAATGGTACATTGTTAAACTCAAACTGCGCTCAATGCATAACAAAAGTGGTGCATTTTCTACTGTTTTTTTCCATAGATACACGAAAAAAAAACATTTTCTCGATCTACCATCGAAACAACTGAAGAATCCTAAAGTTAGATGATATGATCCTCTATTAAACACAAAGGGTAGCGGTCCATGACGATTTATTTATTTAGACGTCAGTAATCAACGCAAAGTGGTAATGAATTATCGTAAGGAGAGGCATTTTTATGTAGGATGATAATTACTCTCTAGAATCTAGATAGCGGCTAAATATTTTTGATCATCAATGTTTAGTCCATTGTCAGTATTAATGTTTGTTAACACATCTGACACTTTCTTGATTCGGATATTTTTGTGCCCAATGAAAATTTATGTACCGGAACTCTACATAGACTTTAGAATCAAAATATCGCATAGTGTCCGCTTGGCCATTTGCAATACCGCTAATCTTAATGATTTTAATTCGGAGCTTTGGTGAACCCGTCACTTTCCATTAATTTTTCCTCACTGTTACCGCCCTCCCTGTGTCTATCAGAGCTTGCGCCGACAGTTCGCCAATAGTCTGGATTCCATTGTTGTAACCCGTAGAAAATTCTCTATCCAGTGGTTTTAATATTTTGGGGCAAGCTAATTCTCTCATCACCAGATAATATTCATATAACGTTTCGATTTTCGCCATATTCCGTTGCATTAGTAGCTGGTGGATATCAGAAAGTGGATATCTAAAAAGACCAAAGTATGAAATCCTGTCAAAAATGACAAAAAATTGTGTTGGTCCAAAACCGCTTTTCTCGAGATTTTGAAAGGCCCTGAGTTTGAAAAAGCAAAAAAAAAAAAAATTTCCGTCCGTCAGTCCATCTGTCTGGATGTCTGTACACGGTCATGGTATTTCGAGAACCGCTTGTCCGATTTGAAATTTTTTTTCGCTAATCTGTTTCTATGGTCGAGGCGGAGATTTGAGAAGCTTGGAGAAACTGTACGTCAAGAGGGTGGGGTACCTGCCATACGAATTGACCCAAAACACATGGTTATATAAATACATTTACGATTTTTTTATATATGCTGGTTTGATTATTGAATTGGGCATTGAATTTGAAGTTGATTTGAAGGTTAAGTTAGGGGCCAATTTGCAGTTAACCAATTTTTTATATATGCTGGTTTGAGAATTGAGTTTGGCGTAGTTTGCGGTTGAGTTGAGGGTTGAGATGAGTTCCGTTTGCGGGTTGAATTAGGGCTGAGTTGCGGTTGGATTAGTGTTCAGTGAGCAGTTAAACTGAGGATTTGTAATTTTTTTATAAAAATTTTATTGGGATTCTATATCTTATCCGATTTTGATAAAATTCAGTATTTCCAATGGAAATGGGATTCTCAAATTATTTTTTGAATGAAGTTCTGGAATATGGCCAAGCATGATGTAACTTGCCTGTTTCTCAATCGATTATGATGAAATTCGACATGTGCGTTGGAAATCGGATTTCAAAATGATTTTTAGATACAATTCTGAAATATGGCGAAGTATAATGGAACTTCCCTATTTCTTAACTGATTTGGAAGAAATTCAACAAATGGGTTGGAAACTGCATTCTTTAATAATTTTAAAATTAAATTCTGGAATATGGGCAATTAGGATATACTTTAGCTATTTTTAACCGATTATGGTGAATTTTGACGTTTCCAACTACTAATACAAGGAAATGTGACACAGCAATTATTTTTGGATGAGGTTGAAAGGAATATCTTCGAAATAATATTCAAGTTCGCCTAGAAACTTTTCTCGCCAATCCTTCGCTTTAAATTTTGGAGTATTTTTCCTCAGTATTTACTGTCAGAGCTGTCAGTTTGGTATTGACTAAAAAAAATGAAGTGTGTGGCGGATACACGCTGAAGAAATACAACTACTTATAGCAGAGTAGAGTCTCGGAATTTGCAGTATCATTTTGGAATCACCTTTCCATCGCAAATCTTGAATTTCATCATAATCGATTAATGAATAGCCAAGTTCTATCGTAACTGGCCATATTCCAGAATTTCACTAAAAATCTTATTAGAATCCTATTTTCAACGCACATGACAAATTTCATAATTGTCGGTTGTGAAATAAGCAAGTTCCATCCCACTTGGCCATATTAAATTTATCCAAAAATGATTTTAGGATCCCAGTTCTATCGCGGATGTCTTCGTTAAAATCCGTTATGAAATAGATAAGTTTTATCCCAATTGGCAATCGTAAAACCTGTATTACAATTATTATGCAAAATATTTAAATAAATCCACTCGCCTTGACCAATTTGAACCAAACATTACAAAAATAAAATTTTTGGAGGCTGAGCTGAAGACTGCTTTAAGAGATTTAGTTTGGAATTGATTTTGTAAACCTCGAATATCGTATGCACACTGCTTAGCACTACACTAGGTGGTCACCCGTTTACGTTATTCGCACAATTATCAAAATGTTTCCACTTTACGTACCAAAATTATAGTTGTTATTAATGACAACTCCCTTATTCCGGTTGAGCCCCCAAGTTTGTAGTACTCAGGATGTCTCGGAAACCCAACACCAATTAAATTATTAAATTAATGGCTTTGATTAACAATTCGATGAGTCTAGACATTTGAGAACCGGGAAAAGGGTTGATTTTCTCAAGACTGCTCTCTCTCTCTCTCTTGCTTGTATCTGTATGAAATTTCTCGTAGAATAACTTTTTCGTTTGATATTTTTTCTTAAAATGACAAATAACCTAAAAGGGGTTTGTTTTGACCGTTTCTATGTGGTCAACCATTCATCACAATGATTAAAAAAATAATAATAATAAGCTTTTAGCCAATCTATTTCTTTTATAAGCCCGATTTTTGTCTAATTTGGCTAGAATAGAGCTGGTAGATTTACCTATCATCATTTGGCTTTTTTGTGCTGACAAGCCAAGTGTTTTATTTTATATGTTGTAACAGTTTCCATTGGCCTCTACCTTATTTAAAAATTGTTTCCGAACGAAGCCTGAAAACGTTAACAGATCTCTTGACGGTTTGATGATGGAGCAGCATATTGCCTGATAGGTGGCAGTAGCATGGTATGGGATCTTTCCATCAACCTTCAAGAGCTAGTAATGCTGCTTATTTGACACGTTCATGAACACACTATCACACAAAAACACAGTTTACCTGCTCACCTAATCCATTTACAGCTGATGTTCGTAATCTTTGATGTTTTTGCCATAATTTCTACACCCCAACCTCCGCAATGTAGTACATACAATTTACCCCCTTTAATACGGTTAGATCTTAGATCATCTTCACACGATTTAATGGTGTTGCATACGTTTTATTTTCACTAATTTCACTTAACCAAGACTGAATCAACAGTACACATAATCAATTTGAAATCTTTACAAAGCGAACTACGAACCCTCACTTTCTTGGCAAACTCATTTAACTTGAACACGAAAAAAATAAGAAACGTTTTAACTCCACTGTCCAGCAATCCGCGGTATGGGATTCCGTTAATAAACAATTCAACATACGGTGGGTTGTCAATATTCGATGTCATGACAGATTCCGCAATAACTTTTTTAATTTCGCGTCTTATCCTAAAATATTTAACGTTTCAATTATTTGAAATTTGTCTAGCAGGTGTTTGTGTGGATCATAAAATTTGTTGAGAGGCTATAGGCTCTACTCATTTTTCCGTTGAAGAATTTGGTATTATTCAGGATCTGTATGACACCGCTTTGGAAGTTTCCCATTTCTCGATTCTTCTGACATTGCTGACAATTTATTCTAATTGTATTTTTGGCTCCATATCCAAAACAAAATCTAGTGGTAATCGGTATGTTGCATCTTTGAATAAATGTGTAGAGCTTTCACAGTTCCAACATGAATTTCTATGTTGTTCGTAAGCATCGACTTGATACGTGGTCTGTTGACCTATCCAGTTCGTTGCACCCAAGACCTCATTTTGTCTGGAAAAATTCCCTATATTGACGTGTTGGCTGATCGCTGTAGTCATATGCATTGTTTATTTCATTAACCTGTCGCCTAACTTGAAAAAACATTCCTGGAACCCATCGTATTCAAGTATCTTCTACTGCTATAGGCCGATTAACTATCATGAAAATGTTGTCCCGCAAACGTTGACTGTAAACCTGGTCTCATGTTGCGGATCAGCAAACTAATGGTTTTACTGTCTGAAATTGGGATATGTGCAACGCTAGCGTTAAAATGTCATCTTTGTTTCCTTCTTTTCAGTGTTTGTTTAATATCCGCATCTATTCTACGGTCTTGAAAACGGTGTATCATGGCCGCTCTCATTTGATCCCAATTTACATTCCTGTTTCTTACCATAACAACCAATACCATTCCATTGGTTTTTCCTTTAGTAAGACATGAAGGTTACTTATTAAAAACGAGGTATTTGTATCATTCGCTTTTGCTAAGAGATGAATTTCTAAGCATTCTCTCCTTACATTCTTTTTTCCCTGATCTAAACCTATTTCGCCTTCGGGAACACCATCCTCTTGATTTGGCCTTGTACTCGACAAACCTTAACCCTTTGGAGGAGGTAGTGCTGCATCGAAATTTGAAGGGACCACTACACGAGTTTTAGAAACCATTGCTGAAGAATGAATTTTTAAGTGTGTATTCATACTCGCGATTTTAAATTCTCGAATATTATTATCAACCTTTGTGATCGAAGGTATGTTGAGTCTTTTCGAAACCGCTTCTACTAAGAAGTTTAACTGATCTGAATCTTCATTCTCGGCGTCCGTTGGTATTTTTTCGGCTGCTCTAATGGTCTGTGCTGTTTCTTGTTTTTCTTCCTTATATTAATTCTTCTATCTTCCTCATCATTACTACTTTGTTCATTCTTATTCTGTGACACATTTTTCCCATCTTCATCCGTATCGCCCTCACCTTCATCCATATCGCCCTTACTATCAATCTCTGGTATCGAAATAATTTTACCAAGTAAAGCATGGAGACAGCCTAATAGGTTTTCACACGATACTAGAAGTTGACTAGCTGCTACTTCTAGAGGACCGATTTTCGACATCCTAATTCTGGATAAACGTTCCGTGATATGAATTAAGCCAGTCAATAATTCTACCGGTTTGTCTGTATTTATTGAATCGGCCGGTTGCATTAAAACTTGCATCTGATCATGTATACTTCGCAACTTAATTGAGCATACTTGTATTTCACGCTTAGGATATCGTGCTCCAATGTAGTACAGTGCGTTTGACTCTTGATTGCTTCCTTCGATAGTGCTTCTCTAAGAAATCTCATTCTATTTGCAATTTATCCTCAATTTTTCTTAGCTGATACTCGAATCAAAGATCTTAGAGGACATTTGTGGAAAATAATATTTCCGAAGGATTTGCATGCGATTTTCACATGAATTTCGATGAGCACGTTTGTGTTCAGTTAATGTTAATTCTCTTTGTTGAGCTTCATCTTCAACATCGTCTACTATAATTCGAGTAAACCGTATTTTGTAGCTCTTGAAATGGAGTTGGTAAATTTCCTGAATCTTTCCCATAAGTGATTCTGGAGTAAAAAGTCCATTGACGATATGGGGATTCAAATACCTTTTGAAGATGTTTATGAGTTCACGTTCAGTGAAGCTTGGTTGCGTAAAAATATGTCTCGTGTAGCGAGATAAGAAAAAAGTTTTCACTAGATAGCTATTCTCAAATTCGTCAATTTTTAGTACTAATTGGTTGCGGAATACGTTAATTGGAACTTCGACAGATGGAATTAAATTGTCAGAGGAACTCTCATCGCTGTGTTGCGTAGGCGTTAATGAATTTATTTCTATTGGGTTTTGTAGTCTCGAGAGAGAATCTGCTACCACATTTGCCTTTCCTGGTTTGTATATGTTATTTGATAATTGTATTCTTCGAGGATGGGTTTTCATCTTTTCATTTTACTATTCGTGTTCTTGTTACTAAGAGCATATGTTAACGGCTGATGGTCTGTGAAGATATTCACTTTACGTGAGCCATACAGAAAATTTCTTAAAGAATTGAGTGCCCAAATTATAGCCAGCATTTCTTTTTCATTTGTGGCATAATTTTCTTCAGTTTTACTCAATGTTCCAGAGATGAAAGTTATAGGACTATTTTCTTGCATTAGGACAGCTCCAATCGCATAATCGGAAGCGTCCGTGGTCAAAGTCTTTATCGAAGTTAGGATGAAATAACAATACTTCTTTGGAAACAAGTGTGTTCTTTAGTTTCTCAAAAGCGCTCAGGGCGTCTTTATTAAGAAAAATTAATTTATTTTTTGAAGCATTTTTGGACACACGTCCATCCTCCCCCATTAAAAGGGATGTGAAGGGTTTCGCCAGTTTCGGATAGTCTTTAATAAAATGGCGATAATATCCTGACATACCAAGGAATTATTTAATATTGCGCTAATTTTCTTCGGGTTCGGTTTTATCCCGTTTATCCCGACAATAAATCCTAAGAACTCAACTTCTTGTTGAAGAAACTCGCACTTATCCAATAGGACTTTCATATTGGCGGCTTCTAAAGTTTTAAACACCAGTTTTAAATTTTGAAAATGTTCCTCTTGATCTTTACCAAATATGATAATGTCATCTATATAGACATAACATCTTCTGGCTATATGCTCTCTTAAGATATTATCCAAAGTTCTTTGAAATATGGATGGAGCATTTTTGAGGCCGAATGGTAATCGGACAAATTCAAATTTTCCATTATTGATAGAGAAAGCGGTTTTTTCTATATCCGAACTTCTAAGAGGAATTTGGTGGAATCCGCTTTTGAGGTCGAGTGTAGTGAAGAATTTATTTTTTCCTAGGTTTGCGAGAACCTCATTTATTTCTGGGATTGGATATTTATCCAGTATAGTAATAGCGTTTGGTTTGCGGTAATCTATTACCATTCGATATTTTTTTTTCGCCAGATGCATCGTACTTTTTTGGTACGATCCATACTGGAGACCGTGAAGGTCTTATAATTCCTTCGTTGAACAACTCCTTAACTTGTTTCTCTACTTCGTCTTTTAATGCCATGGGGTAAGGATAGGCTCTTGAATAGACTGGATTGTCTGTGGTAGTACGTATTTCACCTTTGACTCTGGAGGTATAGGTTAATTTTTTATCCGGTTCCTGAAAAGCTTGGGACATGTCTCTATTAAATTTTGTATTTTCCTTTTTTGTAAAATTGATCCAAATAGATTTACAAGGGAGTGGTGCGTTATTTTGACGCTACCCCCAACGGAATTGGCTAGGAAAGAATTTTTGTTTTTAGCGAAATATCGACCAACTCTTCGGTTTGCTCATACTGAGGATTATCGATAGCCTCTATAAAATCAGCTAAAGACTGTTCATTGTAGTTTGATTCCTGTCTGTTGTTTTCGTCGTATGCGTCCGTTGTTTCTTCTTCAGTTACATCTGTTTCGTTAGTATTTTGTTCAGTAAGATAAAACCTTTGAAGTTTATTAGGCAGATGACTTGCCGTGAATTATTGGCGAGAAGGCGTTTTTGTGGAAATTGGTGGTTTTGATAAAATTGGGGAAATTCTGGTTTGGTATAATATGTCTCCTAGGTGGAAGAGGCGGTGGAATTGACCTTTTTTGCAAATTTTGGTGGCTATTATTTGCATACTGCGTTCTGAAATCTACATTCTTTAACTTTAGATAGAGATGTAGTGCTTGTGGCAGATCTACTGGCTCTCTAATGCTTAATAAACGAGGAAGGTCACCCTTTAATCCTCTGACAAAGGTGTCTAGCGCTTTGTCTCGATAAGACTGTGTCATATTATTTAATGACTCGTTGCTCATCTCCATGCAAGAAAGCTTATTGAGTATTAAAGAGAGGTGCTGATATACCGTTTGGTAAAACTCAGGCACTGTATAGTTTCCTTGTACCAAAGTTGTCATCTGGTACTAGAGGATTCCTAAATCTTTCTTGTCTGCATAATGCAGCGTCAAATATCTGGAAATTTTTATCCAATTTAGTGGTGTATTGTACGACTCTAATGCAATATCAGCGTACCCTACAAATTTTGTTTCTAACGACGCTAAGTATACCGTAATATTTGGGTGTTCCTTTTAGATGCTCGTATATATTTAGTATGCTGTCGACATTTTTTTTTTTTTATGAGCTGAATTCTCCGGGGTGTCCTGAGAATTCCCTAAGACTTTTCACTATGTCTGGTATGCGGTATAATTCACTTAGGTTTCTATCGGTATTAGGGTCTATAGTCTGATCGACATCGTCTCTTGTGTCTGAATTGGGATTGATTATATTTGATATAAGTTGTGGACCATCTCTGGCTAAAACATCTCTTACTATTTGGGCTATTTGCACAGATATATCGGCGAGATTAAATGATTCCCTATTACAATTGTTTGAGATTTGATTGGTATTACTATTGGAAGTTGATGGTGCCAATACTGATGGCCGAATTATGTCATTTGTATTAACCATTTTTATGTTATAGAGTGTAGAACGAATTCAAAAATAAGTATTCTAATGTTATAGAGATCATTTTAAAAATTTTGTTAATAAACTAAAATTTGCTTCACTGAAGTATAATTTAATTATTTGTTACTTTAAATGAATTTTGCTTTAAAAAAAATTAATTCAAAAAACAAACTACATATTTAGTTCTTAAAAAATAAGAATTATTTAATTTTAAATGAGAACGTCTACAAAAAGTGTTTCCATGGAATATAAGAAGTTAGACACGTTTTTATACAACGTGCCAATGTTCATTATCTTAACTTATATTCTGATAAAAGTTAAAATTTATTTTGATAATAATTCATTATGATGATCTAAAATCTAACACATACCTAAACTTAATCAGCTGCGAAATTTCAATTGGGCCCTTATAAACTGTATCCTTTTTACGGAAAGTCACTACTAAACAGATTTATTACAAAAAAATTAATAATTTAAAGTTGAAAATGTTTTGTAAGGTAAACTACGCGACGAAATTATATTGTAAAAATGTACATTGATGATTATGTGTGTAGAAACAATTTTAAAGATATCAACTAAAGAGGTAACAGTCATCTGTCGCAAAGTCTCATTTCAACTCTGTAACAAACGTTGTGTTTTAATTTCTGTCTGAATTTAATTTCGCAAATTCATCAAATACTGGGAATCTACTTCGGCATAATTACGTCCAATTTGCTTGAAAAAACACGGAAATATTTTTACCAACAAATTGTCATCTTAAATTCTAAATCAAATGTGCTCTACCATTCATCACCATTAATTTTAAATTGTTTCCTTACAGGATAGACAAGATAAATAAATAATAAATGATTACTTTATTAATAAGCAAAACATAAAAAAAATAAAATTATTTCAATTAACTTTATTAATGCTCTCAATTTTTCATTATTTTATTGTTGAATTTATTATTTAATGAAAACAACATTTTTCTTTAAGTTAACAATAGAAATTTGAAACTAGGAAGAAATAAAAATAATGAAAAGATTTTTTTTTTTTTATGCTTTTTGCTGAATTCGCTCGAATTTTTATTTAATTGAATTTTTTTTTTATTTTTTGTAAATTTGTAAATATTAAATTAAAAAATAATGTTCTGCATAAATTTAAACAATAATTATTTTTAATTAATACACAAGATGAGCTTTCGGGATGAGCTACTTATTTATATTCCGGCGGATCATCATTATTGCAACACCGCAAACCGGATGAGTATACAACGCTTATAGGATTTGGTCTACCGCATACACAGTTTCTAACCAAATACATAATACTAAATGGTAAATATTTAATGTATGATGTTCTTAGAAAAAACCAAACCATTTTGTGTACATAGGGAGGTCTCATGTGATTTATATTTTTTTATATATATTTTTGTGTGTGTTTGTATATCAAATATATAAGTTATGTATGAAATTTGTTGTTTCAACAGAGATATAACGTATACGAAATAGCACAAATCTCGAGTCATTCGACATTTAAAATAATGACAGTGGAATAATTTTTGTTATTGTTGTTGTGTTATATTTGTACAATGTTTAGACATCTGTCTAAACTTGGTTAAGGATATCATGGGAATTTTGAACGATAATTTTGAAATCGTTTAGATTATAATTTGTTGCGGACAGATATATTTAAGTTTTGTAAATCCCAAGTTTTTCAACTTTTGAGTAATGCATTAATATAAAATTCAAAAATTTAATTAAAATAATAAATTTTGCGCGGAAACTTTGCTACTACCTAGCATTTTGTTACTTGGCGGTGCTGTACATCATGTAACTAATGCTGGTAAAATAGAACGGTAAACAAAGTATTTTATTCTCTTGAGATTCATTAAACCAAAATTTTCACATCTTACAGATTTATGTTTATTATATAATGTTGTACTCATTTGAACTCTACTGTATACATACGTTCGTATATACATATGTATAGCATACATGTTCCTATACGAGGAAGATTCCACAACAAACAATCAAACGTCACGTCGCGACCTTTGTTTTGGCCATCTAAACTCTATATGTGTTAGAGTTTAGATAGAAGAAAATGAATTTTCATGCTTATTTTCATGGATCCTGAAAATCTTTGGAAAACCTTTTAACAAACCGAAGCATAGAATTCGCTTTAAAAATGCAACCCTCAATATGCTTCTGAAACGATAGATTCGGAGTAAAAGTTATACCTAAATCCTTAAACGTATTGTCACTTTCAATAATACAACCGCCCAAAAAGTAAACATAACTAGCGGGTAAGCGTAATCGAATAAAACCTTAGTTTTGCATTTAAAGGTGTTTAGCATTAAATTATGAGATGTACACCAAGCTTTAAAGTTTGTCAGATCAGGTTGAAAGTCAATTGTGTCATTGGCGCAAGAAATAGTATTGAAATTTTTTATGTCGCCCGCCTAGATCAGAATGTCGGAATGACTCAGACAATTTACCAGATCATTTATAAAAAGAATAAAGAGCATGGGGCCCAAATGACAACCCAGAGGTACTCCTGAAGAAACATGAATCACTCTTGAAGTTAAACTACCAATTTTAACAATTTGAGTTCTAAATTCCAGATAAAAGTACCTACGGCAGAAAGTGTAAAAAGTAATCCAATTAATTGGCAAAAAATTACGAGCCAAGTTTCTGCAACAGCAATTCATGATCGATCTTGTCAAAGGCCTTGCAAAAATCAGTGTAAACGACCTGTAGAATGTTTCCATTTAATAGTGCATTTGAAATACAGTTTGTAAATAAAACTAAGTTAGTAACGGTTGACCTACCAGGAAAAAATCATTGCTATCTGGGAGAAGTAAATGTCTTAACATGAAACCACAAATGATCTTTAACTAGTTTCTCAAATAGTTTTGGTAAAACTGAAATAATGCAAATACCTCTATATAGTTCTCCATATCGCTACGAGACCCAGATTTGAAAATCGGCTTAATAATAGATCATTTCCATAGGATAGAGAAGCAACCTTTAGCGAGACTTCGATTAAATAGGAAGGAAATATGAACAGAAATTGCATTACTCGTTAATTTCAGAAAAATGGGTGGAATGGAATCGAATTCAGCACTTTGGTTAATATCAAGAGTTGATAATTCGGATAAAATAGTATCTAGTTCCAGACGAAACATTGAAATGTTTAAAAATAGAAACATAAATGGCATCCAATACTCAAAAATGAAACACACGACTATACAGCTAAGAATAGCATTCAATAAGTTAGTAAATGTCAAATACAAAGCCATAGAAAATGTATATTCGCGAACAAAACAGATGATGGCTTAGGTATTGGAGTTTGGGTACCTAATCTAAATATAAAACTCTGTTTAAAAATTTTGAAGAATTAAAATGCTCAGAATATTCAAATTTAAGGAATCGCAGACAATATTGAATTGATTTATTAAAAAATTACTAGCATTATGCAGCATTAAGCAAACTTTCGAAGGAGGGAACTATTTTACTGTAGGCTTTTGCACTATTGTAAGAAAAAGTAAATAAAAGAGAGGTGATATACACGGACACATTAGTCTGAATTGGACAATAATAAAAAATAAAAAAACATTAAAATTTAAACTAGCTAACATTGTTTAAAAATATTCTGTTCACAACACAATATTACGTAGCATCATAAAACTTGATGCACCTATAGAATTGCAAGTAGTAACACTGGACTTTTTATATTCTTCCTTACACAAAAATGTTAACTCTCTCTTTCTCTCTCTCTCTCTCTCTCTCTCTCTCTCTCTCTCTCTTCCACACACAGACATTTTAACTCTGCTCCGGACAATCAAATCACAAATTAAGTTCATCAAAGCGCTCCGAAGCCACTATAAGAAAGGATACCAGGCGTCAAGATCTCGTTGAAAGAAAAATATCCATAGGTTAGGGTTAGGTTTGGGTGGCGGTCCACTAGAACCAGGCATAGACACAAAAAGGTCCGTAGCCGTACGACAATTTAAAAATTTTCCTCCAACTCATTGAAACCACTTTGAGCTTGCTACGAAGCGCTGGATACTCCTGACGTCCATCCTGCTGAATTCCGTCAGGTCGTTGAAGAGGGGTGCCCCTAGAAACTTCAGTCTATTTCGTGCCAGACGAGGACAGGTGCAAAGACGATGAGTACTGTCTCTTCCTCCTCTTCGTCCTCGCAACTAAGACGGTAATCATGAGAGACTTGGTTTCTGTCTACTCGAGTGTGACCTGGTTTCTGTCTACTCGAATGTCTGCCTATGAGACAGTGTCCCGTAATCACTCTAACAACCACACTGAGCTGACCCCGATGAATTGAGATCAGCTGTTTGGATCTCGCCAAGTCAAACCTTGGCCAGACCTGCCGAGTTATTACGCATATGAGGTACTATTTGACCATCTGTCATTCGTCGACTTAGTAGCTTCCTCCTGAAGCAGCAGTTTGCATACTGCACGAGGCATTTCAACATCCTGTTTGCTGTTTAATATTGTGTAAAATGTCCATACAATTAAACAATATAGAAATCAGAGACGATCACTTGGACGATAAAATCAAAACACAACTAAGATCTATGCTAAACAAACTCTTTGACATATCGTTACAAACGTAAGAGCAGAAATTAAATCCACAACGGATGAGCCCAATTATACAAAATCATACCCATTCCTGATGGGATCATAATTCCATCAAAAAATTCCTTGTAACTCACCAATTTTGATTGTGGAGAAAAAAATGGATGCATCAGGACTCACAACGATTAAATGCAGTTATCATACCGGGAAAATTCATGAGGGTTTAAGAACGCGCCCGGTATATTTCAATGAGTGATCGACAAAGTTTTGAAAGAATACATATGCAAAATTTCTTATGTATTCATTGACGATATCATTGTATTTGGAGGAGAAAATAAGGAAGACCATCTGTAAAATATTTACAGGATATTTGACAGATCATGAAAACAACCCGCATGACTTATCCTTCTTATACTTTCGCCATATCACGATTAAAAAATCTGATATTTAAACGAAATCAGCGAGTAAAGGTGAACTAAAAAAACAAGACGATAAAATTAAGCTAGAAACAATAATTCGTACCCAAAGTAAAACAATTTTAAATCTTGGCCAATCATCACTGTTGAATCAAGCTAACACTGTTAACTTGTCTGATAAATCAAAATCTTTGAAAACGACTAAATAGAATCAAAATTTATATTATAGTTATGTACCTAAATTCTTCGGTAGTTTGTGGGACCTTCACAAGTATTTTGCTAGTGCCCTGGCTCATAAAAATGTTGGAGGAGAAGATATTTCCTTTCGGTAATTACTTTAAAGTTAGATGATAGCGCATATGATTTAATTAACTATACTGAGATAAAAACATGGGATCAGCTTAAAACTAGAATGATTTATATGTAGATTCTAACGACTTGGAAGGAGAAGAATCAGCTAATATTTCCCTCAAAGCATTCCAAGAAGGGTGAGATGCAAAAAATAAAAATTATTGTGAAAGCCTGCCCAAGAACCAAGAACTATGCAGCTGTAGTTAATAAGCCAGGGTCGAATTTTATAGAATGCAATCGATCATAAATAATTTAAAGTCAAATAGATTGACTGTTGTCATCGAATTGGTCATCGATGCTTCCTTAAAAATTGGGGATGGTTTCAATAAGGTGCTGTAACCTTTAAATAAGAATCTTCTTAATCAATCAAACAACTAAAATGAAATAAACAAAGAGAAAACATGTTTTTGCAAATAAGGAGACTATCCAAAGTAATTAGGGCCCTTACAATAGAAATCGACCCGCTTAATCCATTATCGTCTTTAATTGAATGCCGCACTTTCATTCAACTTTGAAATACTAATTAATACTAATCTGTTTACGAGTGACCAAACACGGTGATCGCTCACTTAAACCTCATCGTGATCATCACTTTATACCTTATTTCGAAAAACAGATTGAAAATAATGCAAAAAAGACACATTTAACAAATCGAAGATACGATTTTTCTACATTTTACTTCTGTTTCGTAATTTTAACATGCCGTCTCTAGCAAATTCTCTCGATAGCTCACGCGTACTTTAACTGGGTAGTTTTTAATAAACGATGACAGTCATTAAGTAGCGAACACGTCGAAAACTATAGTACCTCTGTTAGCAGCAGTATTCCTGACAACCATCCGATACAAAAATAATAAAATATAAAGGGCTCAAACCTCATGAGGTGAACAGAACTTCGGTTCTGAAAATGTATACTTAACTGAATCTACACCACTTAACTCAATATTCAGCTCGACCTTCAACTAAATTTAAAACTCAACCTCCAATTCAATTGCAACACAATCTTCAAATCAACCACCAATTCAACTCTCAATTCCATAGCAACTCCAACTTGACCAATTCAACCAAAAAACCACTTCAAATCAACCTCTACTCAACTACACAATCAGTGGGGTAACTACAAATGTCGGGGCCCCCCCCCCCCCGCGAAATTTTTTTTGGCCCCTAAAAATGCTTATTGTACCTAAGAACAAGTAAAGCTTTAAGTGAAAAACTTATTTCTTCCTATTGTCTAGACTCGCATTAATTAAAAGTATCTGATTTCGAGATGACACAAAACTTATTGCAACTCAATGCTCTGACGATTTATAAATAAATCGATAAAGCATCACAAATTTCGAATATAATTTGAAAAATATCAAAAATTTCGAAATAATCTCAAAAATGTCGAATTTTCAAAGTATCTTGAATATTCTTGAAAGTTCTCAAATATCGAATTATCCGTAAGTTTTGTTAAAAAGTGGTATAAGCATAAAATAATAATTTAAATAGGTTTGTGTTTTAACTTAACCTTTAATGTTGAGCTTTTTCATACTTTTAGGTTTTTGTTAAAATGTTGTATGTACCTATTTGCAAAAAATCAAGAACTTCTAATTTTATAAGCTTTCAATTACCAAAGCTTTTCGAACCGAATCATTTTACTCAGAATATGATTTTAGTAGCAGTTTTTTGGCTAAAATTTAGAATATTTGATCTTAAAATTAATAATCAATCATCAAAAGCTTTCAGTTTTAAAAGATTTTCAAACCAAACCATTTCACTACGAAACAGGACATTATAAAGGAAAGTGGTATTTTCAGATAAATTTAGAATATTTGTTTTCAATGCGCTTTAACCTTGACAATTAATTTATACCTTTTTGGTTTGAACTTAACAGTTGGGAGAATTTTCATAATTTAAGGTTTTTCTTAAAATGGGTTATGAGCAAAAATTATGTTTTGTAAAAAATGTCAAGCACAATTAGTTTTAAGAGCTTTCAATTAGAAAAGAATTTTAAACGTAACCATTTTACTCAGAAATTCGATTTTACCTAGGGTAACGGAATTTTGGGATAAATTTAGAATATTTGTTACAATGAGCTTTGGGCGTGATAGATATAAATTAATACTAAGTATTTGGACTTAAACTTTACATTTCTCAGATTTTTAATAATTTCAGGTTTTTGTTACACGGTTTTACGTGCAAAAAATTTGTATTTCCAAAAAGTTTCAAGAGCTTTTAGTTTTAAGAGCTCTCACTGATCGAAACTTTTTAAACAATTTATCTCAAAATTACCCTTTGTAACGGAATTCTGGGATATACATATTTAGAATATTTGTGTTCAATGAGCTTTAAGATTGATAATTAATTTATACTTTCTGAGTTTGAACTTAACATTTTTGAGCCTTAAAATGTTTTATTTTGTATTCGCAAAAAATGTCGAACTTTTAATTTTAGGAGCTTTCACATATCGAAGCTTTTTAACACAAATCATTTTCTTTTTATTATGAAATTCGATAGTTTAAAAGAAGGTGGGATTTTGGAATAAATTTAGAATATTTGTTTTCAATAAGCTTTAAGCTTGACAATTAATTCATCCTTTTTGGGTGTGAACTTAACATTTTTGAGCTTTTCAATAATTTCTGGTTTTTAATAAAATGTTTTATGAGCATAAATTATATATGTAATTGAAAAAATTGTCAAAAGCTTTCGTTTTAAGAGCTTTCACCTATTGAATCCTTTTAAACAAACCATTTTACTTCGAAATTCCATAAAACAAGTGATGATGAAATTTTGGGTATGATTTAATATATTTGTGCTCAATATAAATTATTAAGAGCTTTTAGTTTTAAGAGCTTTTCAAACCAAACCATTTGACTTTTAAGTTTGATATTATAAAGAAAGGTTTATTTTGGGATTAATTTAGAATTTTTTTTTTTCAAAAAGCTTTAAGCTTGATAATTTATTTATACTTTCTCGGTATTTTTGGTACCTTTCCATAAATTCTATCTTTCGTTAAAATGTTTTAAGAGCTTTAATTTATCGAAGCTTTTCAACTCAAATCGTTTTACTCAACACAACTTACAATAACCCGGACATTCTTGAATAATATTGAATAACCTTCTGGAAATCGGAGAAATATCGAAATTTTGGCATAATCTCAAAAACACTTTTAAATATTACCATTTAGATTTATATGTGTAACTCGGCAGGTTCTTGCAACTCAAAGCTAAGCGCAGAACATTGCCTTACAACTTTCGAATAAATTCGAAAACCTTTAAAAATCTCGAATAGTCCTATGAATGTCGAAAAACTTAAGAAATCTAGAATAAACCGCGGAACAATTTCGATTACCCCAGAAAAATAAGAATAGTAATAAGAATAGAACCCTCGGATCTTATCGGATGATTTTTTAAATATCGAATAATCGGATACTTCGAATAGACTATAAAATTCTCGAATAACTGGCTATTTCATAACACTGAATAACCAATTAAGTCTCAAACATCACGCATCGGGAAGCGAGAATTTCCAAAATCAGGAAAACCCCACCAAAAACAGCGAAAAAAACACGAAATAAGCCGATAAATTTAATTTTTATTTACGATTTACTGATAATCAAAAGATCCGCTAAATAAGAAAATATAATTCGAGTGAAGGCTAATTGATTATCGAGACTGACTGGTTTGGCTCAAGTGAGGGAAACAAAAATGTATTTTCAGTTGCGGTTACCTGTTTTTCTAGTTTCTTCTTGAGTTTTATGAACATCATAATGATACATCGCAAGCTGCTAACACCAGTAGATTACTATATAAGCTCCCTTTTTCAAATCAAATTCAAAATTTTCTAATCTTGTTTGTAAAAGGTTGAATTGATTTGACTTTTAGATTTATAAATCTAAAAGCTAAAGGCTCACTTTAGCTCAATTTAGTTTGTAAAACTTTGAATTTCAAATGCAAAAGGAGAAAACTGGGAGTTACGCAAAACATATAATACAAATAAATCAACGCGGCAAACACTAAAATTTTCGTCGTTTGATGTAAGAAGTTTTGATTTCAAACGAGTTTTGCTAATTTTCTTCTAAATCTAAATATCGGTCAGAACCTACTTAAAGAAATTTTTACTTCTATGGGTCAATCCCGAAGCCAACTGATTCGAAACATGCATATATGAACTCTTCTCAAACCAACTCAATCTAACTCAAACCCAACTATCAACTCGGCTTCAAATTAATTTTAATCGAACCCATCACTCAAATCCAACTCAACTTCAACTATCAGCCTATTCAACCATACCACAGTTCAATTTCGAACATAACCCCAAACTCAACCATAACTCAACCCAAACTCTATCTTCAAATCAATTCTCAACTCAACCCGCAATTCAACCTCAAACTCAACGAACAACTCAAATCTTAAATCAACACGGTTCGAAAACTACATGCATACATGATAACTAACTCAAACCCTAAACGTAATGCCCTAATCAATCCCCAAATCAACATCGCTCGAAAAAATATATGTAACCCTGAACCCAGTTCAAGCTATCCTCTAACTCAACCCACAACTATCTTCAAATAAATTCGCAACTGAATCCTTACTAAACCAGAACTCAACTCCCAACTCCTACACTACCGACTTAATGCCGAAACCTCTAATTCGAACCCCAATTCAATAAAAATTATAAAACATAATTAGCGGTGGCGTTCCAAAGAGCTCTTCCAGTTTGACTCAAACTTGCTTCTGAATTTTTTACTTTATCAATTTATTTTATTAGTTTCCAATAAATTATTTCCTGAACCCATATTCTTTAAATTCACCGAAAAATGTCGCCAGTGCCTTTAGTAAAAAACGCTTTACATTTGAACGCCTGAAAAGATCTATTTTACTAGAAAGTCAATGATGACCGGCGAGTAAAATACGATTAAATTCAAGAACAGGCTCAGATACTAAAAAATAGATGATGTTCAGTTAATGAAGAAAATTTAAAATTTTTGGAATTATTAGCCTTGTGTAACATTTTCTGAACTTCCCCCCGATACC
Source organism: Tipula helvola (assembly GCA_963556165.1). Classification (NCBI taxonomy): domain Eukaryota; kingdom Metazoa; phylum Arthropoda; class Insecta; order Diptera; family Tipulidae; genus Tipula; species Tipula helvola. The sequence continues at coordinate 53,422,150 of OY744482.1, forward strand.
CCAAATATTAAAATGTCCGTGTCTTTGGATTTTCCATTTTGCCTTCGAAAATGTAATTTTCGTTTTTCCAATCGGAAAGGGAATTTTCCGTGGATAGATAGAGTCTTCTGTCGAAAAATTAAATTTTCCATGGGAAAATGGGAAAATCGAACTTTCCATTAGAAAATAGACTATTCCATGGGAAATACTAATTATCAGTCAAAAATGGAATCTTCCGTTAAAAAATGGAATCTCTAGCTGAGAAAAATAGAATTTTCATTAAAAAAATGAAGTTTTCCTTCGAAAAATGAGATTTATCATCGAAAATTGGAATTTTCCATTCTAAGATGAAATTTTGTATCGGTAAATAAAATTTGCCATCCGAAAATGGAACATTCCTTTCAAAAAAAGAACCATGCATCGGGAAATGATATTTAAATTTTCTATACCAAAATAGAATTTTTCATCTGGAAATAGCATTTTCCATTAGAAAATGAAATTTTCCATCAAATAATGGAATTTTCGCTGGGATTTGATAAGCCTTGCTTGGGTGATTCCAGGTTTTTAAATGGATTAGAAACCTCTCCTATGTTGAAAGAATGTGAAAGCCACTATTACATCATAAAGTCATCCTCTCACCATTATGGTATGCACATGGGTGTGTCCGTCTCTGTAAGTTGGATAACTAATTGGATAATTAATTTTGACAGCTGGTCATAATTAATAATGGTTCGATGGTACAAAACGATTCAAAATTGAAAAATATTCAATTTCTTATTGTTTTTGTAAATTCCAATTAGAAAAATAACAAATTACGAAATGTGAATTGTGTAATAATACGTTATTGCATATTTCTTTTGCTGAAGATGTAAGCATGGAACTTAGTAAAATTCAAATTACAAATTAACCAATTATATTTATAAAATGTTGCTTTGACATACTTATTTTTGACGTGAAATTGAATACAATTTCCACTCGTAAACTGTTTTAGCGATAACTAATTAACATTGCTTCATTCCACCATTTTTGGTAGAAATCGTTAAATAAGTTTTTGGATCAGATAAGACTAGATTTTCGAATGAGTTTAAAAAAAATCGTGCTTTTCTTTCTCTAAACATATACAAACAATGAAGTTCTCCAATTTTCTAGTTTCCTAATTATTCAACGTAAAAATGTAAAATCCATATTACAAATGGATGAGATAGACAATCACGTACCTTTACATGAATATGCATATTATATTGATATTTAACTAGCTGGCAATTATGCATTACCATACCAACAACACCATTATTATAACTTTTCGACCCATAACAAAAACAAAAAAAAATTAAATTGGTACATATACGTGTCTGAATGGTATATGATATGATATGATATCAAGCATACATTTATCGTTTGACATATTGCATATCGAATTTATAATTATCGAAACTAAAGTTTTTCCGATTCGATTCATTATTCAGAATACTTTTACAAATTAAAACAATTGAAATTGAAAAATTATCTGTGTAATAATAAATTGGAAATATTCATTTATGCTGTGATATGGACACACACACACAATATGTTGGGGATAAACTGTATACAATAAAAAAATTCAAAATTGTTAATGATAAATAAAATTTGTATTTTTCTCTCGATGTAAATTATTAGTACCGAATAAAAGCTTTACATTTATGCTTTTATTGTATGCTTGGTTTTTTTAAATAAATGTTAAAAGGTTAAATAGGAAAATATTTAACACTACTCGATCAAAAAAATTAAGCACAATACACAAATATTCGATTTATAACCATAATAAGACGAACAAATTGGTATACTTTAACCCTCAGATGCGTGTGAATTAATACACTAATAACAATTTCAATGATTTCACATCATTAATTATCCCATTATTTATTTCTTTTCGTATTTTCCAATTTTCCCAAACATTTTTTTTTATATAATACATACATTTGGAAATTTGTATATTTTATTTCATTTAATGTGCTTTTTGATGTTATAAATGTATGAAAGATTGATCGATTTTAATTTAAAAAGCGACACAATATGTAAAAAAAGTTGAGCATAAAAATCATAAATCAAAATCAATAAATAAACGAACATACAGAAAAATAAATGTTGTAAATAATAATAATAATATTGTTAATAATAAATAATATTAAAACACATATTTTAAGAGTAAATTAAAATGAGACACAAATTTTTTTTTGGATATTTATACATATGTATTGGAAATATGTAGACTGTAGAGTACAACAAATATGGTGCGATCATTTAATGGGCTTGCCAGATTATATTTAATGAAAATACAAAACATTTGTAATTTGTATATGTATATAATGTATGTGCTTAATAAACATTTCGACATAACGTTAAAACTCTATATTTATTAAATGTATTATTATGTTTCGGTGTTCACATGCGGATTACCAAATACTTATTGGATTATACTTCATAAACTATGCCGTTTATCTAACAATGCTTCAGATGGCAGTAGTGCTTTGTATCACCTACAGGATGACAGCAACTCTGAGAGGAGTGCCACCGTTTGGTAGTACGCATGACGATACGAATTTCCTACCACTCTTATAATATAGATGATGAGATAACAATCTCTATGTTTTATGTAATGACATTTAAAGTTGTTGAAGAATCCATTACATACATGATTTGTTGGTGAATTTGAAGAAATATGCAAAATATTGGTGTGTAACAAATTATCGAAATTAATTTACCGCAAACGATTAATCATCAAAGGCGATAAAAGGCCATACTTACATCGGCCTATCGTTCATTTCATTCACTACAGAACCCTCTTAATGGTGTAAAATTGACCTCAGAGGAGGCTTGTGGAAATTACTTCCAATATTAAAATATCTATGGTCACAAGGCATTAGTTGCTTAAGTCGTTTTAAGACATATTTTTCTTGTTCAATATTTAGCGTTTTTATCAATTCTCTAACTTCACTAAATTTGACTTAAGTGTTAATACCTTATGGTCAAGGTCTGTGGTGACAAGGCATAGCAGCTTTTCTCGGCATAAGTGTAAAATTTATTTAAATTTTTAACGCAATTTTGAGTTTAAAAAATGTATATGTTCAACTTTTTCTACCTCTCTAGAAAAAATATCGAATTTGACTTAAACTATTATGCCCTTAGTGACCACAGATATAACAAAAACTTGAAATCTTATTTAGAATATTTTCTTTGCAGCCAAATTTGACAAGCTGATATTTGAAATTTCAAATTAGATTAAAGTAAATTCTGAAACTACAGAATTCCTAAATTTTAAATTGTGAATCAACATGAATCTAAACAAATTTCTTCGTTAATATTTGAAACCAAATTTTAGATTCGCAGTTTTGTTTGAGGTATATCAAAAGATAAAAATTATGAATGATTGTGGAAAATTATACGTAACTTTCAAAAATTGAACTAGTCTATGCGCAGAAACAATTAAATTTACAACCGGTATTACAATTCATCATTCGTATTAATAACAATAATAATACGAGTTTGAAAATTGTGGCAAGGACTGTGTTTAAAGTGGCAAGAACTAAGTCAACAAGCTGTCTCCATCGATTTCTATGACGAACCAGATTTTCGTATTATTCTAAACAATCAGATTAAACGAGAACGTTCTCTAAAATGAGGAACCATCATAGTCGGTAGAGAAAAAGGTGACCGACCCAGCGTTGTATTGTATTCAATGTAAGAAATTGTGTATTCTACCCTACTATCAAATACCACCTCCATGACTGGCCTATCTGATACAGAAGGCCTTATTGGTTTTCTTATGAGTCGCAGGCAAACTAAGCTCTAACAATATAGACTAGCAATATAGACTCTTTTACAATGACTTAAATAATCTGATGGGATCTAGATGGGGTACTAAATCTTGCCAAAATCGGCATATATGGAAACATAGACCCGTAGTCCCTATGGTACTCGTACTTTGTATAAAATGGGTCTATTAAATCATCTTATTCGTCGTGGTTTAATTATTACGATACTTGAAATGATTATATTTAACAATTTTGCATAATTTTGTGGCCCTGAGTGCAAGGATTTTGTTCAAAAAACGAGACTTGAGAGTTGCGATTTTCGTGTACGTATGATACTATATATACAACAGTAAATATTATTATTGTTTGGTTTAATTTTAATATTGTCGGTCATCTAGTAAGCCGATAAAAATTGCAACTCTCAAGTCTCGTTTTTTGAACAAAATCCTTGCTGGTTTATTTTGTTTATGGGAATAATGTCGCGCTGGGGAAAAATTAAGGGCAAACTAATTTATTATCAACAAAGAATGTTACCTTATTCAATATAACGCAATAGAACTGTGACCTTGATTGTCCATAGTTTATACATCCGCAAAATCTTTGGCTATGCACAATTCGACAAATTTGTGTTCACCACGCGTTCGAAAACATGCTCCAGTAAAATAAATTGGTTTAATAAATTTGAAATACTTTAGTAAAATTGATCTTCTTTTTTTGATGATGGGCAAGATAATCTAGTAAATTGCAAGACAAGAAATACATCTATTTAATCAATTTTATCAAGCAAACTTTAATTTAAATTTATTTTGTTCCCAAATTTTTTTCATGTTGGTTAAAAACTTTGTTAGTAATACGCTAAAAATTTTGGGATTTCGACTATGCCAATTCAACATTATCAAATATACAATTTGGAGGATCTTATTTTTTGCTCCTTCTCTCTCCCTTCATGTTGTGGGATAAGTAAAAAAAACTCAGCCACACGATTAGCCAAAGCAAGCTTATGGTAATATTTTCTAAGATTGTTTGTAATGTCCTTGAATTTGGTTTTTGTTTCATGGTACCAGTTAGTGCGGTTTCGAATCAATAACACCACGCGATTAACATCAACAATAATCTGGAAAGTATCGACTAACCTCTAAATGAAACAGCAAAGTCGTTCGAATTCGCAATATGGGTTAATTCAAAATTATTTCGTTGATATTGGAAAACTTCAAATATTATATAAAAGAGTCGTCTTTGTAACTATCCTACAAAATTATGTTAACTGTATCTGTATGTGAACACAACTCTATACGCAAATCGTGGGAGACTTAAAAACAAAATTCTCGATAATTCACTAATTCTGAAATAAGATGCAACTAAGCCCTTTGCAAATTTCAAGGAATATATCGAGAAACATGATGAACATAAAATTATAGAATAATATGGAAAGACCAAGAAATCACTAAGAATCTCGAATAATTGGCAAAATGCCATCCGAATTTCGCTATTTAAATTTGGAAATCTAGATAAATAAACAAATCTTGCAATTCAAGAATATCTTTTCTTTAAGATAATTCGATAATCTGTAACTTTACTCAACTCATGTCTAGAAAATTTCAAATATAAACGAGAAACTGTAATAGACCCAAATCTTGAAAAATATCAAGGCGTAATCTCATAAATGATATAACAAATATTGATATTTTCGAATATGGTAGATACCAAGCAACTCAACCCAATTCAAATTCAGATATCTAGATGGGATCGTCCTGAATCTCGCCAACCAACATATCGATCAAAAAAAAATTCTCGTAGTTAAAATATATAACTTTGAAATATTGTCTTCGGAAATCTCGACTTCTAAAATCTCTTAACGCATTGTGTAACACATTTTGAGTTCTCGTACTGCTTACATAACCTGTATCGTCGCAATTGCAACAATGAAACTTGAAATATGATAGACAAATAATCGGCAAGCAGAGGTAACCCTAGCAGGTGAAATTGAAATTTCACTGGATTATATCATAAGAAAATACAACTTGCAAAATAACTAAAGGGCAGTTTTTTGCTTGCGGATCCTAATTCTTCGTAAGTTTTTCACAATATTTAATAAATATTTCAGCAGAAATTTTATACTCGATACAATTTGGTTAATATCGGATTAAATGATCGAAAAGTTTAAATTAAATGGTTAACCTTAATCTGCTTTGATTCGTTACTGGTAGAGAACTACCAATAACGTCTCCATAAGAGCTATTGTATACGTTTTTGTACCAGAGCGTTCCAAATAAATTTGACAATTTGTTAAAATTGATTTGTTTAAAAAAAACGATTTTTTGCATACATGATAATTTAAGTAAAAAGGCGCCACTGAGGACTAAGCATTTTACGTGCTAAAAATTAAATTTTTTGTGAGGCCTCAGCGCACTATATGACCCAAGATAAATTAGAATACTACATACTTTCAACCATCGCTTTCGTGCTGCAAAATTTTTGGGTACCACAAAATTTTAAATTAGGTTCCTTTTAGTGCCTAGAGTGTCCATTTAGTTTAACGTTTTTATTCGTTATATTAGTAGTTTCCATTAAAGGGGTTATACCACTGACAAACCAGGGACCAACCAAGCACGATTAGGTAAGTTCAATTAGCAAATCCAACTGCACTGATAAACCAAGGTTTAGTCAGTGGTGCCAGGAGTTTCTGCTATAGGTATAATAGAAATATCATCTCTCTTGTTTGAGCTGATTCTTTTGATTTTACAAATAAATTATAATTTAAGTACTTTAATCACTATTTCAATCTTTTTTTAAACCACAAAATTTGTCTATCTTTAAAAATGTCATTAATAGTTCCATTTGGAACCACTACACGGAAAAAAATAAACTGGTCCTCAGCTAAGAAAACGCACTTTTAATTCAAGAAAATGTACTTTTTCTTGATTTGAATGCTAATTTTCTTATTTCTTTCGAGTTTTTCTTCATGTAAGAATTGTGTTTCTTGAAATGAAGAAAAACTCGAAAGAAATAAGAAAATTAGCTTTTAAATCAGGAAAAAGTACATTTTCTTGAATTAAAAGTCCGTTTTCTTAGCTGAGGACCAGTTTATTTTTTTCCGTGTAGCTAAATCCCAACAGGTCCATGCAACCAAGTCAGTAGTAGATTACCTAACCGAGCTTAGCCAATTCCTAGTCTATCAGTGGTAGAAGTTAGATTGGGATGAAATTAGATTTTCATTCAATCTCAAAATGGCGTTGATCGTTTCCATGAAAACTAGGTATGATGACTTGAAAGTTTCTGTAGTTGTCGTACGTAAAACATGTTTAGTTAGCATGGCAGTATAGTAAATAGACGAGTTATCTGTAAATAGTAGTTTTAATAGAAATTCTAATTGATTGATTGCATTTCCAAGATCAAGCATTCCAAAAAACAAAAAATGCACTGAAGTACCTTTCGGGTACTTTGAATGAAAGTGTGGCACTAGATTGCCGGAAAGGCACTTGAAAACAAAAGAGGCACTGAAGTAGTGCCTTTCGGGCACTTTGAATGAAAGTGAGGCACTAGATTGCCGGATTATTTTAACTGCAACAGGAATTTACATAATTTTATTGTTTTGTTAAATTTTTGTGAGCCCCAACTTTTTCACATTTCTGAATAATGGGTTGAACCAAAATTATTAAATGTTGATTGGTTGCATATTGCATTGCCAATAATTGCTAAAACAAAAAGTTGTGGCCATTTAAATAGAAACAGCCCAATAAATAAATGATCACGTTTTAAATTTAAATATTGATTTTGATAGTTCAGATTCAGAGGTATTTTATTTAGTTAAAAACTGGACAGAAACAAGAGCTTTACACCAGAATTAAGCAAGCTGATAGTATGGAAATATTACAAATTAAATCCAACTAAAAGAGCAGTTGCAGCGGATGTTACATTAGAACCGCAGATGACTATACAACGACTATGGAAATCATTGAAGAAAATGGGAATTGGTGGAAAAGAGAACGATTCAAATTGTATTTCCTCTGTTGATGATATAAACCTACACTTTACAACTCTGCCGAAGATTTATGTTACTTTATCAATGCCAGATATATATATTTTTATTCTGGCCTTAATAGCAATTCGTTTAGTTTTTGTATCGTTGATGATGATGCTATCACTAAAGCTATCTATACAATTAGCTCTAATGCAATGGGGGACGATGAAATTCGGTTTCCCTTCATTAAATGTATTTTGCCATTATTAAGTTATTTCGTCAATAAAACTAATAATAAATAACTGCATTACTAGGTCGGTGTTTCCAATTGCATGGAAAACATCTCGGGTTACACCGCCGGCAAAATCAGAAACATCACAAGCTGTAATGATTTAAGGCCAATATCTAGTACACCTGTAACATCTAAAGTTTTCGAAATAATTTAAGAAAAAACAAATAAAGGCATTCATTAATCGTAATCACTTTATAAATGTACATTAATCAGGATTTCGAGAAGGTCATAATACAGCAACTGCTTTGGTTAATGTAATTGATGATCTTGCTCAGAGTTTAGATAAAAAAACGGATTTGTTGTTTTTGTGCTTCTTGATTTTAGCAAGGAATTTGACTACCTTGACCAGAGAAAAAATAAAGAGTAAAATTTAGTGGTTCATTGTCTAATTATAGGGCTACGCCTTCGGGTGTTCCTCAAGGTAGTACTGTATGGCTGCTTTTGTTCAGTAAATCGTATACATACCTGAATGACTTGGCGAATAATATACAATTCAGTAAATTTCATTTTTATGCTGACAATTGCCAAATATATATTAGCGCTGATATTCACCAAATTAGCTCAATCTCTGAAAACCTGAATCACGATTTAACAGTATATTCATAATTGGTCTACAAAAAATGGTATTTTCTTAAATATATCTAAATGCAAAGCTTTAATTTTATTAGAAACTAAAATAACAAATCCATCTAACGTTTGCATTGACCATAACCTAATACCTTATTCAGATAGTATTAATAATTTAAAATTATTTTTAATTCAGAAAAATTAATTCAATACTAGCTACTTATCATATGATAAGTAATCCCATCGATTCGTACACTATTTTTCTTTTTGCGTAATATGAATTGAAATTTCTGCATTGAGAAATTTTCATATAGTTCGCTCCACCAATATTAACCTTTAAATGACACACTTAAGAAAAATCACTTAAATGCCACACTGATATTTTGCAATATGAACGTTGAATTTTTTCTTATCGTCGAAGATGGCAGACCACGGCTCTGGCTAACCGCTTGACGCTCTCCTACATACAAAAGCCGTTGATTCAAAGTACCCTCTTCCATATCTTTCTGGTCTACTTTCATGGCACTCTCTGAAGCACTGCACTTCGAAAAGTCTGAATCATTGTCTTTACTGTCCTCAAACACGCTATTTTCTCCTCCTGACGGAGCTTCGTCGATGGATTCACGATGCTCATCATCGCTTACTAGCACTTCTCGGACGGTTCGACTCCGCAAATTATACGCCATCTAATAATACGTCAACATCAAAAGAAATATGATGAACTAAACAAATTTTAACATCGAGCGCAGTCTTACTCACGACCAAAAACAATAAAACAACACAAAAAACGGCAAAAACAACCTTGATCAATTATTTCCTATACAATACAAATATTTTCATTCAATTTTTATCAAATCCGATCACCTAGAGATCTTAGTCATATCACATTTTTCTTATCTGGTCAAGGGCTATTAGTCTGTCTTTATTTCTTGAAAATCGGATAAGTACCTCGCGAATTACTTTGTGTACAGCAGATATCAGCAGCGAGGGTATAATGCATCTCTCTCGCTTTAGGTCTGCTAGAGTTGATATGCCTACAAATTATTCCGATTTTCACACAAATATACGTATATGATACACTGGGGTCCGTTGGACCCCATCGTGATTTTGAACATTTCTACACAGCTGCTAGCAGTCAATCGGCTTGCGCTGAGTACGTAAACAGGTAGTGCAATATCTCAAATATAGCAAGGGAGGGACACGAGATGCATTTCCGGCGGAAACATTTAAATATGTACGATTGAAAAAGGTCTGCGGTACTAAGTAGTCCTTTTCTTGAAATTTTCAATTATAATATTTTTTACAATATCCCAATGTCTGATTTTCATTTTAAAAATCTTCTTATAAAGTGTAAATTGAATTATTCATTTCATTAGGTATACCTACTAATATAAAAAGATGTAAAAATCAACTATCCATTGACAATTTTACTTACCAAATACATGCTTGCAACACATTAATTTTTTATTTCAAAATAGAAAATGTACAACAAACTCAATTAAATCATCCATATTTAATTTGTATCTATACATGTGAATATAAAACATCACTCGTTGCACATCTATCATACACAATTTTACTGTTGTTTTTATGCTAGATATATACTTTATACATGTACATACATATATTCAAAATTGTTCTTTATATCCGAAACATATCCTGAACAAACACAAATAATAGAAATAAAATTACAATTTAACAGAGAAAAAAAAACAAAAACAAATAAATTTAAAAAGTAAAATAAATAAATAAAAAATAATAATAATAAAATAAAAATAAAAAACGAAAGACTAGAGACTGTATACGAAATCTTAAATCCAAATACAAAAGATTTTTTTTTTTTGTGTTACTCCATAAACCACAATATAAAAAGCACATACATGAGTATATATAGATATATTGCAGTTTCCAAGCTTTTTTTTTTTCTCTCTCTGTGAGCTTTATTTTTATTTTATTTTATTCTGTTAAATTTAATGGATTTAACAATCTGTGAATTTGAAGTCAGTATCTTCAGTTGTACAAACTTATGTATGGATGTACTCTGTACCCGTCGTCTTCGTAGCTCGTATAATATTGTTTTTCTATTTCAATTCCTTTTTTATTTATTATTACTTTTCTTTTACATTTTTGATTTTCTTCTATTTTTCATTCATATATTTTTCCCGAGTTGTTGTTGTTGTTCTTATATGCCAGATAGCTGGTTGTTGTTGTATTTCGTTAGTCAGATATAGAAAAAAAAAATTGGGCAACAACAAAATATTTAATAGAAAAACAAATAAAATAAAAATCATACACACAAACCTACATACATAAATAACAAATAAAAAAAGCTCGACGAAAAAAAGCTCTGAGAAGTTGTGTGACAAAGAAAAATTGATATTGTTATTTAATTTGATTTTGTTTTATTTGTCTTTTGTTTTTTACTACTTTTATATTTAATTTTAAAGTATTCTATCTCGTTCGGTTCTTTCTGGTACGTTAAAGTTGGGTACTGTGGGAGGAGATTTGTTTGTTTTGTATTCAGTTGTTGGTTGAGTGCTTTGAATACTATATTTCGTCTATAAATTATAGCGTTTTTGCTTATATGAATGTGTAATCATGAATTTATTATTCATTCTTGAAAGTTAAACAATTTAAATGCAGTCCTAAATAAAAAATTGCATTTCGAGAAGCCTTTAAAGCGAGAACGTACCTCATTTTTGAAAAAAAAAAAAAAATGGTGCGTGTCAGCTCCGACGCGCGACTTTAAGTTTAAGCCTTAAGAATAATTATAGAAACTTACCAGGTTCGAACATAAATGAGTAAGACAAATTAAAGCTCTTTCTGGAATCTATGGATGGTGGTCCATGGGCCGTTCTTAGTTCGTGGAGTGATTTGTCTGATTAATTTCGATAACGAACGAGACTCTTAACAAGATGCCGGCAGGGTTATGGTATAGAAACCTTGCATACATGTTTGTCTCTGTTATACTATGCTTCTAACGGGGCGTTGTTTTAATACGTAAGAGTTGTCTGTAAGTAGAGTCATACTTGGTGGTTTGTCCTAATAAGACACTTGCTTTTTCAATAGACAAATTGCGTCTAGCAATATGAGATTGAGGAATAATAGATGCCCTTAGATGTTGGACTGTACGCGCACTACAATGAAACTTAAAAGATAAGCTAATTAGACGCCAACAAACAATACTACCAACTTTTAGGCCAATCGATCAATAAATAAAGATTTTAGAGCCAAATAAAAATTTTCCCTGAGATAACTTACCTATAATCTCAAGAAAACCGTATAAGCTAGCGAGTTAAACTAAACTATTTTTACCGTGGTAATGATCATAGAAACGCATGGCAACAGTTGTTTTACAATACTTAGCCTCCAAAGCTTATTTTAAGAAAAATTTATTTTCGAAAAAAAATGTTTTTCTTACCGTTATATAACTTTTTTTTATAAGTAAGGTATCAGTTCCATACCCAATGCGGCTTTATACCAAATTAGATGCAAATCGATACATAAATAAACCATTTAGGATTTTTTTTAAATATACATTTTTATGCTGAGTTTATGACATAGGAACATAGGAAGATAGGGAGTGTGACACGACCAACCAAATTAATTAAAATATCATAAGCCCCGCCTACTAGCCTACTTTGATCAAAAGTAAGAAATTTTACAACCAGAGCATGGAACTAAAAGGCGGGGCTTGTGATATTTTAAATAATATGATTGGTCGTGTCACACTCCCTATCTTCCTATGTTCCTATGTTCCTATGTCATAAACTCAGCATAAGTGTTATAGTTTGCCATGAATATATAACGGCTTCACTTTTTGTTAACACTCGATTTTGCTCCCCATATAATTTGTGAAACGCAGCCGTTATATGAAAATCGATTCTTATGGAGTAAACTCCAATAAAGGCATCTCATAATACTATAACATAACCACTTCACTTTTTGTTAACGCTCGATTTTGCTTCTCATTAATAAGTGTATCGCGCGCTATCTGTGGAGATCGATTCTACAGAAGTAAACTCCAAAAATCTAAAATATGAAACTACTTTTTTTGCAATATAAACTTATATGTTTCTCGCATACGGAGGAGCATTCACAATAAAAATTTTTTTACTTTTGACTTACAGGTTTATATGAATTTCTAACTTTTCTAACGAACAACAATTTTTGCTCGTTATGTTGGAAATTCATACAAACCTATAAGTCAAAAGTAGAAAGTTTTTTTCATTGTGAATGCTCTGTAAGTATCATCGCAAACACAAATACTTAATCGATTTAATTTATGATATCGCATAAAAATGTTTTGTCACAAATTTAATCGCTTTTACATGGTGTGCACTAATTTGAGCTATATTTAGGATTCTCTAATTTGGGATGACGATACAGTGTAGAAGATTCTGTTGTATATTTATGGCAATTGCAAATAATGTCAGTTTAAAATATGTGATATGTACAGAGCACAGCTGATGATTGTCTAATTTCCAATTTCGTCATATTAAAATCACAAAAACTACTTAGTTCGTTATAACATTTCGAAATTCAACATTTCGAGTTCAAAGGTTCGTCACTTCCATAATTGGTTCTATGAGAATCTATTTTCAAGAGTGCTGGAAGATTTCTAGTTTAAACTTACGACTTCAAATTCAATAACAAGTACGAATTTGAAATGTCAAGAGGCAAAGATCCAAACAAATGGTAGTGTAGAGTTGCATCAAAACTTCGCAGCCAAGCTCTCACAATTTTTGCCGAGCCATCAAAAATATGTGTTGTCATGGTGGAAGACAACAAGCTTTATATTGATCAATTCTGGCAGGGTTTGTTGAATTGCTTGCAGCAATCTTGTTCATTGTTCACAGTAGAGATTAGAATCAATCATTTGAGCAGGTTCTACAACCTTATAATGTACAATTCCTTTCTAATACCACCATATACACAGAAAAACCTTGGTTTTTCACATTTCTTTGACCATGATCTTTATCGAACGACATTCTCGTATTTTGCCCATTTTTCATCGCCAGTAATGATTTGCTTTAAAAAAGGGTTGATTTCGTTGCAGTTCCTGCGGCACCCAAACATCGAGTTTCTTTGTGTATCCAGCCTTACGCAAATGGTTTAAAATTATTTTTTTATTGATATTAAATTCCTTAGCAATATCATAGCGCTTATGTGTTGGTCTTCTACGATTTTTTGTAAGATTTCATCGACTTTTTTAGTGATGGTCAACAAGAGCGTTGTGCATTTCTGACATAGAAAATTGGCTGTTTCAACAATACGGGTTGTCAGGGGGGGGGGGGCTAAATTTTGCAACTTTGACTTTAGATTCGTAATCAGCGACTCAAATAACCATGAAAATGATACGCATTTTTATTGTAATATGACATACAGGCTGTTTCATGAATAGGGGTTGTCAATTGGTTTAATTTTACAACTCTGACTTCAGATTCGTGATCAGCGACCCAGAAAACCCTGAATTCAGATTTTGAGATAATTTACTTAAATTTTTTACTTTTGGCCAGTTTTTATGGAATTGGTCACATTGTGCGACATTCAAAAAATTATTAAACATTTTCATCCCCTCCGTTTGGAAATGGCTTATGGCTCATTTGATTCAGGATGTACATCATAATATGCAATTTGGTAGTAGCTAAATGAGATATAAGCGACAAAACGTAAATTGTGAACCAGAAACGAAATACTGTGAGGGGTATATTTACAACAAAACAGGATCAGCAAATATGTTTTCAAATTATTTAACGTCATAAAGAAGCATTTTGAAACACAATTTTTACTAAACCTAACCCCAATTAAGATTTAAAAAGAAAATATTTATGTATTTTCAAATTTTTTAGATTCTTTGAATTGAGTCACTTGCATTGGAAAAAATGTAGCGAAACCACAAACTTGTGCCGTTCATCCTATAGAAAAATGGTAAAACAACGGAACCAATTTGTTTATCTTTTTTCTGTTTACAGTTATCGAAAGAGAACAGAACGGAGAAAAATAAACAATTAAAATCGTAATTTCAGAATTTGTGTCGCTTGAGCCCTTTGATCCAATTAGTGTCGTTTCATGTATGCCAATTTTTAAATATTTAGTTAGATTATAAATAAAAATTTAATTATATAACATAAACTGGAAGTAATCTTTTATTTCATTTTTCCATAAAAATAATTCCGTATACAACAGACTGTTTTGATCTCAGAACGAGGTATGGGTAGCAATATTTATTCCTATTTGACATGAAATTGGAATTATTCGACACTTATTTAAATCCAGTATGACTTTTTTCTCTGTCGAAGTAGCTAATAGTTTGTAGCATGAAATTTTTGCTTAAGGCCGCGTTAAATTTATATATTTTTGCTAGTTCAGGAGTTCCAAAATTTTTCAAAACTTGAAATATATATTCTTATAAACTAAACAGATTATACACAATTGAAAATTAAAAACTATTTTAGAGTAGAAAAAATATGAGCAAAAATTGCGGATTCACATTTTCAGTAGGTTAAGGCCACATGAAAATTCAAAATATCAGTTCATTTCAAAAATAAATTTTTTGAAAAAAAAATCGGAATAATGATTTTAATAGTTATTATTAATAACCATTAAATATTATTAATAACTTCAAAAATCCTGTTCGAGAGTGAGTTTTACAATGATTGGATACAGTCTTGGCTTTTTTCACCCCATGCCATTTTTATGGCATCTACAAGCTCGCTTGGTGATTCAAATTGGAGTCCTCATTCATAAAACTTCCTGGGGGTCAATTCTCGTTCTATAAAAAAATGAAATGAAAAGATAATTCTGTGTAAACGAAGCTCTAATTTGAATTTTTTTTTTTTGGTTTGCGCCTACTCTGAAATTTAAATACAATATAAAAATTTTATACCGAAGGAACAGTAAACGACAAGTAATTATTCGTTTACACAAGACACTTATTAATCGACTTTTGTATCAAAAGGCTAATATTTACAGCTGCAGTTAATTTTATGCAGTTAATTTTTTTTTTGATAACTGAAGTTTTACTAAGTTTGCTAAGTTTTGTTCATGGCGATTTTCGTTATGAAACAAACTAGTTAATTTAATTCAACATATTCCACGTTCATGTTCACAAGAGGTTTAAACTAGGCTTAACATTTAACTGAGAGGTATCTATTTGTGGAATTTGTATTTTGAGATTTTATACTGAAGTTTTGTACATCCATACTTAAAATTCGTACTACGACAAAATACAAGAGAGTTTGAAATACATAATATTAAAATATTTAAAAGATAAGTTATCTCGAAATTTGAAATCCTAAAAAGTCCAAACAATTCATAATTTTAATAATTTCACCAATAATCCGTATTAATTGTCAAATTTATGAAAATGCGATATTAGGAATTTCATATAAATTAAAATGTTCTATGTTTCAGGTTGTAAATATTTTTGCATTTACGAATTTTCTTTATTTAACGTTTAGAATATGAAGAATCTTCAAATATCGATAATATTCTAAGTATCTGAAGCGGTATTCTAAAATCATTAAAACATTTTAATTTCTTGTTTGGTAAAACTCTTAAATTTAATTTACTACATCGAAATTCGAATGTTTAAATGCAGTTGCTTCGCAAAAAATAATTGTAAATGACATAATTTTGAAATCTTAGATTCAATAAGATATTCTAAATTTACAGATTTTTAAAATAGAAGTAGAAATGGTGCTTGAATTTAAAATTAAAGAAGCTTGGATATTATAAAACATGGCAATTAAGACTAAAAAGGGATATTTAGAGATTGAGGAATTAGGCCGATTTTAATCATTCAAGAAATTTACAATAAGAAATTTAAGGCTTATTTATAGAGATATTTCGAAACTAAAACCATTACAATATTGTGAATCAAAAAGTTTCAAAAATATACCGTGGTGTGCAGTGAAATAGCACACTCTAAAATTGTTTTACAAATTCTTCATTAACTAAAAAACTATTTATCAATTTTCAATTATTTTTTTTTATTTACATAGTATAAATATAAACTTACAATTAAATATCAAAAAATTATACTTAATTAATAAAAGGAATAAGAAAAAAAAATATATTATTGTAAAATTTGAAAAAACGTAATGGAGAAAATTTTGTTTATAATTAATTTCCCCCTGAAGATGACGGAATATAGCGTCGAAACGTAGGGGTATCTACAAAATAAAAATAAGTTAAAAAACAAATAAATCGTTTTAATAAATTAAAATAAAAACTTAATAAAAGAAAACCCTAAAAAAAAAACAATTAAACATTTTATTTTATAAATAGGCTGTTCATTGAAATAGCACAGTCAATTTCAAAATTCATTTTCAGCCTTATTTGTGTATGATTAAACCTAATATGCGTTTTTATTGAATATTATTGGTCTTTTGACCTTCTTTTCGAACCATTTCCTGGCATCGGCTCGCCCATAGAGCCTACCAGCTCCTGGCATTTGTGAACGGTCATTTATTCCAAATTCGACAAATTTCAATACCAAAATTTCTGTTTATTTTTGTGTTTCTCATTGTTAATACCTTTAATAACTTTTACTTCAAAAAATTTCGATCGGATTCAGATCAGGCGACTGATCCGGCCGTTGTAATTTACTTAATTTATCCCGTCGTTTGCGCTCATTGAGGTATGATTGGCCGTTGTATGCTGAAAATATCAGCCAACTGGGCACTTAAATTGTCCGAACTGCAATGCAATATTCTTCTATCACCTTTAACGAATTAAAAAAGTTCTTAAATCCCAATTATTCAGAGCATATAACTCCCAAACAGATGCTCGAAATAAATTAAAAGGCATTAGCCATTCCTTTTTTATACGAACAAAATTTTGAAGTCAAAAAAGTAGAGAGAAGTACTATGAATTATCAAAATAAAAGTCAATCTGTTTGGTTCTGAAGGTCGACATTATGAACGATCTCAGCCCAATACAAGCTTTCGCCCTAACATACGAAAAAGACGATTAAGCATAGTGGTTGTCCATTGTGGCATAGCAAAATTTTTTTTCTGGTACGGAACAATATAATTTATTGTCCGGAAAATGGAATGATGGCAGTTGTTTACAGTTATATTATTAACTCATCTAATGCTCTGTTATGCCGAAGACGATAAACCACTAGGCTAGTGTTTTCAGCAAGATAACGATACAAAGATTACCTCGAGAGAAGCGAAATATTAGCTTAACGATTACAAAGTGGCGGTCACACAATGGCCGAGTCAGCCATCTGATTTGAATTTGATCGAAAATTGTTGGAATTAAGTAAAAGTAGCTATTAATAATGAGAAACACAAAAATAAACAGAAATTTTGGAATTCAGATTTGTCGAATTTGGAATAAGTGACCGTTCACAAATGCCAGGAGCTGGTGGGCCCTAGCGGTGTGCCGATTCAGGGAAGTGGTTCAAAAAGAAGGTCACACTAACAATACTATTCAATAAAAACATTATTAGGTTAAATCATACACAAATAAGGCTGAAAATGAATTTTGAAATTGACTGTGCTAATTAGTTTTATTTTATTGAGCCAATGATTTAAAATTAAAATTAAAACAAATTTTTGAAATATTGGTTTAGGGCTCTTTTCATTTTGAAAAACTTAATTACAGCTTTAGCTTACGATTCCTATAACGCTTTCGAGAATGATTCCGAATAGGAATCGAAAGCTAAAGCTGTAATTAAGTTTTTCAAAATAAAAAGAGCCCTAAACCAATATTTCAAAAATTTGTTTTGACTGTGCTATTTCAATGAACAGCCTGTTTATAAAATAAAATGTTTAATTATTTTTTTTTCTTATTCCTTTTATTAATTAAGTATAATTTTTTGATATTTAATTGTAAGTTTATATTTATACTATGTAAATAAAAAAAAATAATTGAAAATTGATAAATAGTTTTTTAGTTAATGAAGAATTTGTAAAACAATTTTAGAGTGTGCTATTTCACTGCACACCACTGTACATTTAAAATAGTTTGGGGTTTTGGAAGATGAACAAAAGTTATTTCCGTTTTTCAATATTTTCATAAACTTTCAAAACTAACAAGTTTGCTTGCTCTCATATACACAAATAGTTGAAGTATGATCAGTTGATTGCGATCAACCACAACCCTTTGCGATTTGGAATACAACTTTTGGTTTATCGGTGTATCGATACATTAATACACATTTTATTGATTTTCTCACCACCAAAATATGCAATGAATAAATTCTTTTCATATGAGAATATTTTGACGAAAGTAATCAAGTATTCATAAAAAACACTTTCGAATTATGATTTTTTCCACTGAGAAATCTTTTCACGTTGTTTTTCATGGAAACAGAATCGGCCCGCAGTGTTGTGAAAATTATATAATTTTGTTTTTTGCATTCAAAAAATAAAAATGGGTAACTAGATGTAAATGAAAAGACGTTTTTTCATTGGATTTTTTCATAGAACGAGAATTGACCCTCTGGGGTGCGATTCCGGTTCGATGATATGATAATGAAAAAACAAAAATATCATCGAATTTATCAATTGTTTTTGTCGTTTTGCTTTCGCCTTTGCTTTTTATCTTTTTATTCTATTTGATCATCAACATATCAAAAGCGATTCAGGTTCGATGATAATAAAAAATGATAAAATTATTATTCTTCAAAGAGAGTTTCCTCTCTTGATGATAGTAAATATCAGTGATGGAAAATTAGGTACAATTGTACTTTTTTCAATACAATTAATTTGTAAAAGTACAATAGTACATTGCAGTGAAATTCAGTACAATCTGAAAAAATTGAATTATTTCTCTTTTTACTTCATTTAAACATTAAATAATTTCTCTCTTGCATTTTTTGCCTTATTTAATTTAAAAAAATAAAAATTAAAATCTTAAATTTATTTTCAATTATAAAAATTGTCAACGATTCAAAAATTATTCTAATAGTAGTTGCTTACAATTCAGCTCCTAATTTAGAAAATATGATGATAAATTATTCTGCAGAGCAAAGTAAATCACAACGAGAAGCCTTGCGCGATATGCTCATTGAACTTAATTCTCATACTAATTTCTTATGGCTGGTTGATACCACGTTTGTAAGCTATTTGCTGGTGAAATTCCTTTAACAATTTCTCTAAAAATTGTACATTTTCAGATTGCTTATCTGGCATAGTGATATTATGAAATGGTATATTAATCTAAATTTTTGATAACAAGTAAATAAATAAAATAAATGTATAAGCTCCTCAAAAAAATTCTTCTAAGGCACAAACTTTTGGGCCCGTATTTTAGAAATTCGCCTGAAATTTTCGAAAAATATCACCGATGACTTTTTAGTAAAATACGTCATTTTAGTCGAACATTTAAATTGTTTTATACTAAAGTCACCGGCAAGATTTGTCGGTGAATTTCATCAATACGGGCCTTGAGCAAGCTGGGTGGTTCTAAAATTATGTTTAAATGATGGCATTAAACAATAAGAGTGCCATACGATTTGCTTATAAAAACCATAATGACGGTCAGAAATTAAGTGTATTTCTCCAGATTGTTTGTCAAGTTAAAGTTTATAATTATCTCCCTAACTTTAGAAAAAATTGATACTAAAGCTATATACTGACAGTTTGCTGCATCTCATTTTATTCTCTTGTTTCTCTGAGAAAACTCCTGTTGCCTGAGAGCTTGCTGGGTGCTTTTGCTAATGAAGTATGGCAGTTCTTGAGGACAATTGAGTAGATCGGCCTGATTTATTAATGTTTATTTTTTTAAGCACTTTTGAGATAGTCGGGGGCTAAAAATAAATGTGAGCCATTGATGCCGATACTGGTGGGATATTAGGAATAGGTTGACCGGAATCCAGCAGATAGGAATTCGATGAAAATTTGAGCTCGAAACAATAATCTTTCTTAAGAGGAGTTGAATAAAGCTTATTATTGCTATTTAATGAGACTATCAAAAATTTGGATACAAGTTGTTTTAGATCTGACCAACAAAAGTTCAAAAATTTCTTGATATTTGCAGTTCCATTTCCACCACCTGCTACGTATTCACAATTAATAGATTACGCTGCTTTGGCGGCTGCAAAACTTAGTGTTTTGCACACAGACAGCGGCTGAATTCTACTACTGTTACTATTACTGTATTAGGTAGTACTTTTATGTAGAAAAAGCATTTAGAAAAATTAAGTACAATTCAACTCAATTTAGTACAAAATCATTTCTATTTTTAGTACAATTCAAAAAATCCATTTTCCATCACTGGTAAATATTGTTTAATTGGTTTCGTTTTCCAAAAAAATGGGTTTGAGTATGCGCACTGCGCATTAACATTTTGTCAAGAGAGTTTCTCTCTTTACAATTATAAATATTCATATTGGTTTTCAAATCGGAAATATTTATATTTTCATTATAGTCGTTATGTATATCGGATAAGAAATAATACCCCAAAAATTATTTAAAACTGTTCAATCTTCTTTAAAATTAAGATCTATTTTACAAATATTCTGTAAAATGGACATTTAGATTTAAAATTAGAATGAAAATCTCCATTTTCCAGAATATTTCAAAGTTAAATCTTCCTTTTCCATTAATTATTGTTTTTAATTTTTAATAAATCAGTAAAACTATTAAATATTATTTTCTTAGAAAATTATTTTTACTTTTCCAATGTTGTAGCGTAGGTAGTATAAATTGTATATTTGTTAATCGATTAATCTAACCACGCGCTACTAAAAACACGAATAGGCGAAGAAAATAATTTATATCATCGGCTATAAAGCGACAAAAATAAAATGTAAAAATATTCATTTTTTTCACCAATTTTGACATAAGTTTATCATACATCGTCAAATCGGAATCGCTATTTGTATTTCATCGATGATAATGATATAATTTTTAATTTTCATCGAACCAGAATCGCTTTTTATTATGGTGAAATCTACTATGATAAAATACAATGATAAAAGCAAATAAAAAATCCGATGATATTTTTGTTTTTTCATTATCATATCATCGAACCAGAATCGTACCCCTGGACAGCATTCCCCATTTGTTATCGATAAATATTTAACCCTTAAGGGACACACTATCAAAAAGTTACGTAAGAGACACACTGGGTGATTTTTACCCAGCGATACTTTGAAGGCTTATATCTCGTGATCAAATTGATCGAATTCAATCAATTTTTTTCAATTGATAGAAAATTTTCTCAAGAACATAAAAACATAATTTTGTTGCGATAAAATAGAAAGGTGCAAAAATATTTACAAAAAACTAACGGAACTTTTTTAAAAATCGTCTTTTTTTTAAATGCTTATATTTCTATCAAAAATTAATATTTTGACGCTCTGTAGGTGACCGATGAAAAGCTAAAGAGTTGAACCTTAAGATGGTACTATGGGTTTTTCCATCCATTGCAAAAACTATATTTTTTTTGCAAATCGAAAATAGGAGTTTTTTGAAAACAGCAAAATTGAGATAAAATCTAAAAGTTGGCTATTTTGCGTGAAAAAAAAAACGTTTTTGAAATTAATAATCGATATCCCGCCTTAGAAGAGATACAGTGCGCTTGTTCAATAGAAGCCGAGCAGTGAGCGTCGTAAAAACCGGTACGGGTAAAAATTACCCAGTGTGTCTCTAAGGTCAGAAAAACATGTTCATTTCAAAAATCCTTTTTTGTTAAATATTGCGTGTTTGTGTTAAACTTATAGGAGTATAATTTTTGTCTATTTCATTTGAACTAAAATATGTACATATGTATGTATATACAGAGAAACCTAACTATAACGGACATCGACGGGACCAAAAAAGTTGTCCATTGAAGTGAGGTGCTTGAACTGAGGATTTGTGATTTTTATTATAAGAATTTTATTGGGATTCTATTTCTTATCCGATTTTAATGAAATTCAGCATTCCCAATGTAAATGGGATTCTTAAATGATAGTTAGGAAGAAACTTAGCCATTTCTTATCCGATCTTGATGAAATTCTCAAATGGATAAAGTTTTGGAATATGGCCAATTAGGATGGAACTTGGCCATTTCTTATCCGATCTTGATGCAATTCAGCATGTACGATGGAAATGGAATTCTAAAAAGATTTTTAGATGTAGTTCTGAAATATGGCCAATTAGGATGGAACTTGATCATTTCTTATGCGATCTTGATGAAATTCAGCATGTACGATGGAAATGGGATTCTAAAATGATTTTCAGGTGAAGTTCTGGAATATGGCCAATTAGGAAGGAACTTGGCAATTTCTTATCCGATTTCGAGGAAAATGTTTTACATCAGCAGACTTCGTACAATACTGTAAAGATGAAGGAATCGAGCATTCATTGATTACAACGGGTATGCCATCTGTTAACGGGCAAGTCGAGCGACTCAACCGAATTATTATATCAGCCCTTACCAAGCTGAGTCGAGACGATCCCGCTGAATGGTACAAACATGTACCTAATATTCAACGCTATTTAAATAATTCATTCCAAAGATCGATCGGAATGGCTCCTTTCGAGCTATTAATGGGAGTAAGGATGAGAGCACCGGAAGATTTACGTGTGAAGGACGCGGTGGATCAAAAAGTGGCGCAACATTTTTGTGAAGAGAACCGACGAACATACAATAAACGACGTAAAGTAGCAACGGCTTATGATGTGGGTGACATCATCGCCATAAAACGAACTCAATTCATCACTGGTTCAAAATTACTACCAAAATGTTTGGGCTCGTATCGCGTAATTAGGGTCAAAAGGGGTGATCGTTATGAAGTGGAAAAAATTGGCAATGCGGTGTGTCCACACAACACTTCAACTGGTGCAGAAAATATGAAAAGGTGGTTCTGTGGCGATTCGGAGCTTAAGACACCATGCGAGTCTGAGAGTGACAAGAGGAGTCCAAATGAAGCAGAAACTCAGCCGTCTGGGTCAGCCGACACAGCAGGAGGGCCGAGCGGAAAGCACTAATTTTTCACTACAGCAATAGTCCCATTCTTATCGAATAAATTATAAAATATAATTAATTAAAAATATACGAGATGTCATTAGAGATTTTGTTTTCAATCAGTAAAATCGATTGTGTTTTATTTAACCCGATTATTTCCATTCCGATAATAAATAAAATTCTACTTACATATTACTATTATTTGGTTTGATTTAGGTTTTTTTCCTCCTTTTTTGTTGTTGTTTTTCTGATTTTAAAATAAGTAATTTTTAATTTGAAAAAGTAATCAAAATAATAAAATAGAAATGAACAAATAAATGTTTAGAAAATAAGATTATAACAGTTTTTATATGTTATCGCATTGTAAAAATACTTATTGTTTGTAAAGAATGAAGTAATAAATAAATAAATAAACTACCAATGCTCATTGAGCTTTTCACTGATAAGGAAAACATTAAATTCTAAACTGAATGTTAAAGTATAAAATTTTCGAAATGTCAGGATCATCAGAAGCTGAATTATTATTGAATTAGATAATTTCGTTTAATTTATTTCGTTTAATAATTTTGCTGAAATTGAATTTTTTTTTTTTCTGACAGCATCCTTATTTTTTGAAGCGCAATTACTAACTTCTCCTGTGTTTACAAATATATTTACAAACTGGTATATGAATGAAACCAACAAAGTAATTTAATTTAATTTTAGTTTTTAACAAATGATTAAGCGCAATGAAAATTGTTCTACTCCATGTAAATTCTAAACAACAAACCCTTGATTATAATAAATTTATTATAAACTTAATAAAATGCAAAAATATGATTTCGTTGTATGAACGAGTAGAACAATAACATCAGCAGCGGCGTAAAAAGTTTTCAAGAATTTTGATGGATTCAAATAAATTTTGATTGCATGAATGAACCAACAAACAACAAACATGAAATAATTTTATATTCCCGATTTATTTTTTAATATTTCTTTTATTATTGTTAATTTTTATTTGTATAATTAAATTTTTTTTTTTTTTGTTCAATGCTTTGATTATTTTATTAGATATTTATAATTTAATTTTTATATTTCATTTGGGATTTACACAAAAATATTTTTGCTAAATATTTTAATGATTTGTTTGGATTAGTTTAATTTTTACTATGCGCATATACAAATTCAGGGATGGTTTTAGGATTCAAAAACATTATGGTTAAAAAGCCAAAAAAAAAAAAACAAATCGATTTAATTTTGTTTGTGCTCTCGCCTCTATGCATACATACACAGTATAATCAAATTAAAATTAAATTAAATAACATAAAATTTAATATTTGAATTTTTTTTTTTTGTTGTTGAAGATAATCTAATTCAATTTAATGATACTTAAGATAAGCTTTCAGTATATATGTACATACGTAGAGTAGCATACATACTCGTGTGTATATAGCTACAACTCGTGCAAATATTTCATAATAAGACAAGAAGAGAAGTAAAACAAAAAAAATATGTATCTGCTTCAAAATCAAAAAGCATTAAATACATATTTGATATAAAATCTATATAAATCTGCTTGTATGTATATACGTAAGTGTACAGAATTTTATTAATTTCAAACATAATATCGTTACCTTAACTACTATTCATGTATTATATGTACATGTGTAACCCAATTATGTTAAATAAAATTTAAAGAATCAATTTATCATTGAAATAAAATAAAAACTTATTTCAAAATGAATATTGGTTGCGAGGTTTTTATGAGAGTACGACGATTTTTCGAAAATAGCAATCTATTAATCTTCCAGATAAAGGGCTCCAAAAAATGGACAAGAGAAAAATTTGCCAGCATTCTCACTTTTTCTAAATTTTATTTTTGTTTTTTTTTTAAATTGATGAAATAAAACAACCCTTAAACATTTCGAAAATTTAATGAATTTTAAATTAATTCTATCCAAACTTTATCTTTATCCATGAATAGCAAGCACATAGTGCTCTATATATTTATAAAAAGGTTCTGACGTACGAGAATATACATAACAACAGTAAAAAAACGTAATTCAAAATTGCGATACAACATTGTTTGTTGTAAATGTGTGTGTGTGTGTGGGTTCGGAAGCTCAAGTTGAATAACAAAACTTGGCATTTACAACAATTTTTTTGTATTTAGCAAAATTCTTTCTGGATATTTCTACAGACTCATTGTAATAAAATTGCGTAGGAGAAAATTTTATTTGAATTCAAATACTTGACAATTTATTTCAAGTTACCAATTATAAAAAGTAAATTGTACAATATATAAACCTAATTAACTGCCATTTTTGCATAACAAATCTAAACCTGTATTCATCCCTGAGTTTGAGTTCATGACTTGGCTCATAAATTTATCAATTTTTTTTTTCGTCTATTTAATAATGCTCTCCAATTCAACAACTCGCCCGTAGTATTTCACAGTCCATTAAGTATTTTATAAAAATCGTAAAAAATAAAACTTTTTCGAGCTTTCCTTTTTTTTTTTTTTGTGCAGATATATTATACATATAAAAATGAATTATATGAAAAGTTTTTATTTTATTCTTAATAAAATTTTCTTGATTTTTATTACAATGAGAAAATGAAATTTAAGATACTGATTTTTAATTTTATTTTATCTAAAAAGTTGTTTGAGATTGAAACCCTTTTGGCAAATTATTTAGATGGTACATTATGCTTGGGTAGTAAGTATATAAAAATAATTTTACAGCGTCTGTGATTTAATACATTCGAATTCTTTGCAAGAAACAGTTTAAGACATTTTATTTGAATTTGAAAATTTTGTTAGTCGAAATCTACCATCAAGATCAAGTTTTATATATTATAATACAGCTATCTATTGCTCTTTGTTAGACACTCATTTGGTTTATTAATTGATTCGATCTGTAGAGAGAAAACAGACAAACAAGTCGACCAACCGATGGATAGATAGGCAGACAAGCTAATCGACAGACACACTGATAGAAATACGAACAAATAGACTGATAGGCAAACTGATATACATATAGATCAGTAGGCAGAAAATAGGCAGATCGATTTACTATTTGCGTGACACTAAGGATCCTTCTTTTATATTGAATGAGGGTTTGCGCAAAGAAGAGAAAGAAATTATCTGCTGAAGACCAGCTGGACAAGACCAACGACTTCAAAATTGTTGCTAAAGATGCTGAACTAAAAGTTTGGAAGCGGAGTCATAATATCGCCTATTAGAAAGTGACTTTGACTAATAATCATTTATTTGAAATTAGAATTTCTGGTTAGTAATTAATAATTTTTGTTTCTCTCAAATACTATTTAATTATTATAAACAATAATTATTTTATAGGACTACTAATATCATATTATTGCTAGTAACAAATAATTAGGAGTTTCCATCAAAAAATCAAAATGTTCATTGCAAATAACCAGAAAAATATAATTTAAATAGTGATCCTGAACAATAAAATGTTGATGATATCTGCGTGATTGGAATGCATGCCAATGGAGTGAAAGAGTTACTTGATCCACTAATCCAAATATCAGCTTCCGTTGGTCTCAAAATCAATGAGTCCAAAACAAAATATCTGATCTCTGGTTTTAGACACCAAGACGCAATTGACTGTAGCAGTGATAACTACACATTCGAGGGTGTGACAAGATTCAGATACTTGTGATCTCTTGTTACTCATGATAATAGTGTAGGAGAGGATATCAAAGAGCGTCTTGCCGCTGGCAACCGCTCTTTGTATCCTACACATCCACTGCTAAAGTCCAAATATCTTGAAAATGCGGACAAGCTGAAGTTTTATAGAGCGTTGATCAGGTCCGTTGTCATGTATGTGTGCGAAAGTTGGACTCTGACGGATGAGTACGAAAGATGGCTGATGACATTCGAGAGAAGAGTCATGCGAATGTTATTTGGCACTAAACGCGACAATGATGGCACTGACCGAGTTCTGTATAATCGCGAGTTAAGGAATTTAATGGAAATTCCTGATTTCGAGTATGAAATAAAAGGACAGCTAGTACGCTATGATAGGTGAGCCACCGTTTGGTAGGCACAGAGGTCGTTGCCCACGACGATGTCTCCTAGACGTAAAGAACGATTTAGCCTCTTCTGGTTGTCTAATACAGTAGAAAAGGCAAGCTCGCGATCGAAACCGATGGGGCCAGAATGTTGACACGGTCGGGCCAACAATGGCCTGTAAATACCGCTTATTATTATTTTGAAAGTAATTCTCTAAAAATCAAGTTTAAAGTTTTATTTATATTTTTAATGTTCAATCCTAATATTTTAATTTAATAATTAATTGTGAAATTAATGAAAATTTTGCCAAAATAATCATTTAAACAAGAGTCGTGGTGAGCTGGTCGATGAAATAAAAAGAAAATTTCCAGAGGTTAGTGAAACTCCAGTTTTAGAATCAATACAGCAAGCAAATTCAGAGAATCGGCCAACCCAGGGTCAGATTGAAGGAAGAGATATGAACAATGAAAAGTGGGTCATAAATTTGACAAAATTTTAAAGTTAGGTAATAAGTTTTGTTTACCTTTTAAAAAAGAAATTGTTCCTTATCACAAAAATATAGCGGATATGGAGAGTCGGATATTTCAGGACTACATAAAACGGCTCATAACAATATTAGAAATAGATTGGTAAATATGTTGATGAACTTCAAAACAAACAATTATTTGGGTATAACACATTTGTGAGTATTGAAGAAATCCAACTGATTCGAGGGGCTCAAAATGCAAAGAAATTTTTGAATGAGCATCCCGAATTGTAGGGTAATATAACGGTACTTATTAAAAATTGAATATTTAGAAAAAATGAAGTTACTTACAGTGATACTTACAGTGAAATTCGGAAAGATGGTACATATTTCTTCAATGCAATCTAAATTAAATATTATCATTGGCTCTTGGGAACGTTTAGGAAAAATTGAGAATAATTTGGCAAAATTTCTTAAAAACTATCATGGTACGACCCCACGAATGTATGGTTTGCCAAAAGTACACAAAATTGGTATTTCCTTGACACCAATTGTAAGCTATTTAGGTTCGCCTTTATACAATTTATCCAAATTTTTGTCTAACAGTTTGAATCCATTACGTGGGAAATAACTTTTCGGCTGTTCAAAACACGGAAGATTTCAGAAATAAAATTAAAAATGTGTGTCTACCAACAAATTATATATTATAGTGTCGTTAGATGTGGTCTCGTTGTTTACAAACGTTGGCTCATTTTTGGTAATAATTGTGGAATAGCATAAAAGCATGTAGTAACACAAATCTGGAGTCAAACAATTTGTAGAAGGGTTGAAATTTGTGTTAGATCATACTGAATTTAGTTTCGAGGGAAGATATTTCAGGCAAGTGTTTGAATCTACGATAGGTTTGCCAGTTAGTCCAACAGTGGCTAACCTAGTAGTGGAACACGTTGAAACCGAAGTTCTTTTACCGGTACGTGGGTGATATTATTGCGGATATTGCAAATTCGAAAATTGATAATTTTTTTAACTACAGATTTATATTATAAAAAAAACCTGGTCGGGTCGTTATCTAAATTATAACTCTTGGCTTCCTTCATCTTACAAAAATAACACAGTGTTCTTGTTAGCTGAAAAATTTTGAGATTATCGGATGACATTTTTCATGTCGAAAATTTCAAAATATTAAATAATGTTCTAACTCAAAATGGATATCCGCGAGGTGTAGCTACTAGAGGAATTAGAAAGGCTATCGACAAACATAGTATTTCGGGAAATATTTTGGAAAATACGTTGTATGACACTCTGGGTTACGGCAGTTGACCCATAAGTTGCTGTTGTTGCTGCGCCTTTAAACGGATGCACTTAACACACCGTCCAAACAATCTTCTGACTTCATCTTTACATCTCAAAGCTCAATTGTATTTGTTTAATCACAAAATTAAACACATCGAGTTTGCCTCATTATAAAAGCTCGAGGATTCTAGGCCATTGGCACAAATAACACTTTCAAAAATTTGGAACAACGATCTATGAGATTGAAAAGGCAGTCGCTTCTATGTTCTGTGTTAATTAATGCCACAGAATTACTCTTCTGTTCTTTTAGTGCCTGGTCCGGTAATTCGTTTGCTAGATTAATTTGACATGTCCATTCCATCTCTGGCGTTGTGTTCTTCAACATTTCTAATACGGATGGCATCAGTTTGGTTAGCAATACGGGGAATAAAAGCAATAAGCCGAGGAATACTAACTGCTATAATTGGTGCTACCTTTGTCTTTGCAGTTACCAAATTTGTCATATAACCATTCTTAGTTTTTACCCTGCTATAGATAACGGCAGCGTAAGCCAATTCGGATGCATCGGCAAATCCATGCAATTCCAGTTCCTGAGCTTCGGTGAACAGCAAGCGGTTTATACGAATATCTTCCAATTTTATCAAATTACCTCTTATTGCTTGGTAGTTCTGATAAATTAAATCTGTAATAGGTCGTCCCAGTCTACTCCAAGTAACCATAGTTTTTGAAATATTATTTTAATCTTTATGGTCGTTGGACACAACCATCCAATAGGGTCAAACAACTTCCACGCTTCTGACAATATATTTCTTTGTCACTAAAGTCACTTTAAAATGAAAGGTATCGTTTACGGGAGAGTATTTTACACAAAGAGCTGAAACTGCATGAAATTCTTCCTCAAAATCAATAATAGAAACGCTTCTATTGGCTTCAGGAATACTGTTTAGAAGCTCGGAACTGTTGGATGCCCACTTACGGAGATTGAATGCCCCTTTCCTCAATAAACAAACCAAATCTTTGACAATTGTTTGAACCTCCTTTAAATTGTTAGTTCCAGACATCAGATCAACAACGTAGAAATCACATTTCACTATTTCTGCTGCCTCTGGGTATTCGGTTTGATTTAACGTTTGTGTTGCTAAGAATGGGGCGCTCGTTGTGCCATATGTAACTGTCAGCAGCTTGAAACATTGTAAATCGTCTTGCGGATTCTGCCTCCAAACAATCTTTTGGTAGTCACTATCCTTGGTACTGACCCAGATTTACCTAAACATTTTCTCTATATCAGCCGTAAATACTATTTTATGTCTGCGAAATCTGAGTAGTAACTCTACCTAACTGGGCTGCACAACTGGTCCTACCGCTAACTCATCATTTAGTGAATTATTCGCAGTTTGGTGGTAGTACTTGTTTCCTTTAATACTTTAATATTCATTAGGGCTAGATTCCTTCGAAAGCTCCATAGGTCCTAGATCTAAATATTCTTCCAGGAACTCAGTGTACTGTTTCTTGAACGAACTATCGCATACAAATCGTTTTTCCAAACTACCTAATCTTTTTATAGCCTGTATTTTGGAATTTCTCAGCTTCGGTGAATTTATTTTAATCGGTAGGCTTACGATGTATCTTCCATCTGCTGATCTTTCAACAGTTCTCTGGAAATGTTCCAAGCAAAATTTATCCTTTTCACTGTAGGGATCAATATTCACAATCTCCTCGATTTCCTAACATTTTCTGAGCGTTTGGTCGACATCAAGTTGAAGATTGATTGAAATTTGTTTATTGCTAACCTCATGATCAATTGGCGTTCCTGCAATCACCCATCCTAATTTCGTGTTGTGAGCCACCAATCAATTTTGTTATTCTTATGAAATTTAGAATCTGCTAGCTTTACTTTGACCAATTCTTGAAGGCCGCCCACTTTACTAATTGAGGGTTGATACGACGAGATTTTTGGAACTATTAACACCTTCACCTTTGCCTCATAATGATCGTCAGAAAATCTGGATTTGATTCGTTAAGTGGTCACACCTTTGGATACTCCTTAGTTGACATCATTAAGACCTTGTATCCATATTCTTCCATTTGTCTTCTTTAGTCCTAGTCGTTGAAAACACTCTTCTGTAACGAAAGACGTTTGCGATCCGGTGTCGAGTAAAGCTCCTCGACATAATTGCCAATCGCCATTATATCGCTCTACAGCTATCTGAACAGTTGGAAGAATTGCGTTTGTCGTCGAACTGGCATGACCACAAGTAGTTGTTTCAGATGAAGTTGTAAGTGGCTCTAAATGCAGTATATCATGGTGTTTCTTTTGACATAAACTACACTTTCGCTTTGATTTACATTGGTAAACCATGTGAGTATGTCGCCCAAGATATTATAGCAGCTAGAGTTCTTCTTCACGTAATCTCTTCACGTAAAATGCACAAGTTACTGCCGGTGCAGTATGCATAGACTTTGTTCGCTGTACATTTTGTATTCCTTGCACACATTTTGCGTTTTCTTATTTAAAACAGCCAAAAGTTTCTTGAACGTCGGATATTTACTTTCAGAAGTTTCGAGTTTCCACACTTGCCGTCGTCTCAGCATCTATCTTTTATGTGGCTATATAAATTAGCCAAGGGTCTCGGTTTTCCGCTTCTTTACCTAGTGCCTTAAGACCGCGTACTACTTCATCACATACATGTGTCATGTAGTCGGGCAATGGATTGGGATGTAGCCTGCGTTACCGTTGGTTGTTCTAAATAAGTTTGTATAAACGAGTCAACAATGTATTGTTTTTTGTCATACATTTTGCACAGTTTTGATACGCCTCGATGTAATTTGCGTCGTTTATTCGGAAGTGTCGTACTAGTGCTAATGCCTCGCCTCTTAAAAGTCCCTTGAGACATTGGAACTTTTGCGCAAAAGATTACCGTTTTCGTGCACTGTTGATCCAAACAAGTCAAAAAAAGATAGCCATTCCTTATACTTCCCATCAAGTGAGGAAATGGTAATGCGAGGTAATCTAAAATCGCTTGAAGATATTTGATTGTTATTCAAGGTTTGATCGAGGTTCACAGCAGGTGGATTATTGGCTGTACTTTTCCGCAAAGCACCTTGCAATTTGGGTACAATCGAATAATATTGTGTATCGATGGCTTCTATATCGGTTTGTACGGTATCCGAAAGCTCGAGCATTTGATACTCCACATCAACAAAATCCCTGTACAATTGCTGTATTTTATCCAATCTAACTGTTAACTCGTTTACACAAGTATCATCTTTCATTGTGCGCACAAAATTATCGAATCTCGTAATCTGACCCTTTATCTAAGATCGTTTTCCTTTTAAGTCTTCCAATTTCAATAATATATAGAAATAGCTTACAATTTCTCAACGAATAGCACTACAAATGTGTATAGGTACACCGAAAAAAAAACAGGAATAAGGAAAAAGCGTTTGAGAGTACATATAATAAATAGTCTAAAATCAATTCACTTTAGTTTGTAATATGGTTCAATACACTTTTCACTACTACTGTTAATAATCATATGTGATTTACACTAACGGATATCAATAAGCATATATGCTACATTATATGTAGTTTATTAAATTAAAACAAATTATATTTATAAATTCAATTTTATTATAAATCAATGAAAAAATGTTTTTAGAAATATATTAAGAAAAATATTATACTCAAGGTTTTTTGCTCAATTTGCTTTTTTTTCCTGATGATTCCCAATCCACATGTGCTTGAAATCTGCTTTCCAAAAAAATCTGGAACTTTCATCAATTATCCGGCTCGAAGGACCAGTGATGCGGGATAATTGATCGCAGCTATTTTTCTCAATTTTCAATCGGTGGACATTAATTAAAATAATTTATTTATTTCAAAATTTCAATTTACTTATTGAATAATTTTGATTCTATTAATAATAAAATTTATATTTTTAATGATATGTACAGCTCTCTGTTGAAAATAAAGTGAAAATATTTTTTTATAAATTTGTATGTTGCCGCGTAAAGGCCATAAAATAAAACAGCGACAAAATCACTCCATACTTAAGCTGTTAAAATTACAAAAAGAAAAATAATATTAAAATCGAGATGGCAGTACTTGTTAATCACTCTATCGATAACAACAAAGATAGTAATGCGATGAACGAATACGTTCGATCAATAAATATCGATAACTTTACGGTTGACCGGTTCATCGATTGAATGTCAAATTTTTATAAACAATTAAACATACTAACTGTCAATGGAGTGATAATACCAGGTAAAGAAAAATATTATATAAATTAACTTCAAAATACACACATTTTTAAAGTTTTTTAAAAACACTTGTTAAATATTTCGCAAAATTACAAAAGGTTTAAAAAATCACTCGATCGATTTCGGCTTATTAGGCCATCATCAGGAGTATCTACTAAACTGTAAAGGTATGATAGTAGATACTTTACAGTTTAGTAGATTGAGTCCTGATGATGGCCCAATAAGCCGAAATCGATCGAGTGATTTTTTAAACCTTTTGTAATTTTGCGAAATATTTAACAAGTGTTTTTAAAAAATTTTAAAAATGTGTGTATTAAGTGTGTTTCGCCAAGTGCCTACGGCAGAAAGTGTAAAAAGTATTAACTTCAAAATATTAATTAATTCCATTTCAGATAAATAAACTATATAGTGATGACAAATCAATGATATGAGATAAGTTTTGACAATTATATGAGATAAGTTTACAAACTAAATTTCACATTAAATTTCAATTTAATTCTTATATTTTAGATCAAAATGATCCTGAACAGTTTTTGAAGCTATTTCAAAAGAAAATTAAAAATTGAAGTTATTATTTAATCAATTTTATAATCAAATTATTTCACAATATTAAAAACACACTTTGCATTACTCGTATACAATCTTACACATGAGCCCCAATCCTGGGCTAATTTTTTTTTTTTTTTTTTTTTTTTTTTTTATAATTTATTAAATTGGGTGCAGAGCGGACTTATTAACGGTCCTAGCTCCTTGTAACTGTCAGAGCTTCTGCACCCAATGCAATTTGTCCACGCCATTTCCCAAAATGTCTTCTATATGATTATATATAATCTCACCTTCACTTAAATATTCTTAATAAATTAAATTATCCTTTAAGATAGATAAATAATTATAGTTGGTATTTTTTTTTTAAATTTCACTATTAATTTTCACTGTTAATTTAAAATTTACACACACACTTGACTTGACTGTTGAACACTACAGAACAGACTGATTACTAATGAAAGTGAAACTAAGAAAAACAGTTTATTTAATTTTTGCTTCTGCATTCAGCATGCGCCGTCTCACTCTTGCACACAGTACCATTTTTTTTTTATATTATAGAAAATGCGCTCGTCAAAGCAGGCGAATGTAGTACAATTTTTTTTTATTTTTTTTTAAGAGAACGATAGAGAGCGTATTTTATATTCGCGTGGGCGCATGAGGATTAAAAAAACTTTCTGGGCGCAAAATGTTTGTCGGGCTAATAACTTCACCAATTTTAACTATTGGCGACCTATCAGATAAGTAAGATTGAATGAAACCACTGCAATGTAACGCCTCTAAAACCAGCATGTAAAAGTTTTTGAAATAATACATTGTTGTTAACCATATCAAATGCTTTTGTTGAATCCACAAAAATAGACAAAACAAATCTTTTCTTGTCAAGAGCTACATATAGAAAATTTGTGAATTCTAATAAAGCACCCTTGTTACGGCTGCCTACTCAAAATGAAAAATAAAATTTGTATCTTGCAGTGTAGCGCTTATCGTTCCAAATTTCTGTAAGGAGTGAGCTTCTATGATATTCTGATTTAGTATATTTCGTCTATTGTTGTTGTTGGAATGATAGTATATCGAAAATCATACTGGTATATAATTTTCTCTTCAGTTCAATAAACTTGAGTTTTGTTTTCTCGATAATTTTATTTATTTTATGTTTTGGTTTCTACCTATGTATGAACATAGTATACCAGTGTATTTCTCAGAACAGTAGTAGTGGATCTTGCGGCGCTTTGATATTGCTTTGAGTTTTTTTTTATTGAGCCAATGATTTAAAATGGCTGGCAATAAACCGGCACACAAAAAATTAATATTTGAGATACAAAAATATAATAAAACGGCACAAATTAATGAGCAACAAACAAAAATTTCTTGGCATCATAAAATTAATTTTTTGGAACAAAATATAATAATTTGGCAACATTTATAATTTTTTGACACTATTGGAAGGTACACAAAAAATTAGTTTTTGGCATCGAAATAAACATTTTGGGCGACAAAAATAATTAACTAGCAACAAATTTATAAATAAATAAATTAAAAATTAAAAAATTGAAATTAGTTTTAAAATATTCTGGAAAATGGAGATCCCTAATTTAACTTAGAATTGTAGAGGCTAACGGCTTCGGTAACTCTCACGGGCACCTAGCCCTCCGAGGGGCTTTAGATTTCAACTTCGGGGGACGTAGGAGCCGGGATAGGCAAACATGTCGCACTGCGTGCCACACGTAGGAGCGGATTATATGGAATCTATTAATGACACTGCAACATTTTATATTCATCCCGCATCAAATATTAAATAATTTGTATCGATTAAATTTAATTTTTTGTCTCGAATTTTTTTTTTTTTTTTTATTACTAAAAATTATTTTTTTCTGTTCCAAAATATTATATTTGTTGCCAATTTATTAATTTTGATGTCAATGTTTGTCGCCACAGTATTTAATAATGTCCTTCAAAAATATTTGTTTGTATTCTCATATGTGGTTCCAAAACATTATTTGTGATGCCAATTTATTATTTTTGATGCTAATGTTTGTCGCCAAATTTTTTTCTTGTATGCCCGTTTAAATCGTCCCATTTAAAATTAAAAAAATTTTTTTTAAATATTGGTTTAGGGCTCATTACAAGCAACATTTCCTGCTACAATGTAGAAGAGAAAAAGTTTTTCCAAAAACTAGGAAATTGCAAAATATTTGGAATATAAAGAAGGATGTTTTCCAACGTTTGGAAAAAACATTTATATTCGGTGTAATAAACGAGGAAATTAACGAGACCATAAAATCAATAAAAACAACAAAAAACCGTTTCCCTTTACTTAACCGGTTTATTGAAAAACCTTACCAGGATACATTTATGAAGAGTTTTCTGAACGAGCAGAGGTTACATACGACTACCATTTCAACAAAATTAAGATGAGACAAAGAAATAAATTTAATCAAATCATACATGACGGTTTTAATAATATGACGGGTGGTTTACTTTGTACTTGCGACAAATGGCTGGCAAATTTTTCTAACATCGATCTTTCGGTTCACGTCAAATTCGTTTTAAGTTTCGGAAATAAATTTTGTCCATCAACTATTAGTACTGCAATACCATTTTTCAAAATTATCTCGGATGTTGAAAGTGTAATTTTCGGTTTAAATGATAATGATCGCATTAATATTCGGAACAATTTCATAAACATTTTAACAAATTTCAAAAACAGTACAAATTCACAAAATTTAACACCATTTGAAAAGCGAATTTTAAATTACGTAAAACAAACGAAGTCATTTTTAAGAGACAACCCTAATATTATGGTGACAAAAGCGGATAAAGGGAATACTCCGGTTTTAACACTACGAACGGATTATATGGATAAAATGAATCATTTGTTAAGTGACACATCCACATACGTACAAGTACCAAAAGATAATTCAACACCAATCCAAACAAAAATAAATTCTATAGTGAAAGAATAGGAACAATTGGGCAAGATAGATTTAGAGACAAAGAAAAAATTCACGAGTTTTACTCCAGTGATTCCAAAATTATATGGCCTACCCAAAATCCATAAACCAAATTTACCATATAGGCCAATTGTAAGTTCCATAGCAAGTCCCACATATTCTTTATCATCATTTTTAGGCAATATTCTGAAACCTAGTGTAGGGACAACAAATTCGTTTATTCAAAATTCTGAAGATTTCAAAAACAAAATCAGTAATGTAACCATCCCTCCAAATTTTCTGTTAATCTCTTTGGATGTCACTTCCTTATTTACTAATGTCGATAACCAAATTGTAAAATATATTATTAGTCAAAATTGGAGAAATATAAAAAGAAATTCGAAATTAAAATTAACAAAAATACAATTTTTTACAGCGTTGGATATCGTTTTAAATAATTCAGAATTTTCTTTTGATAATAAAATTTACAAACAAATTTTTGGCTCACCTATGGATTCCCCAATAAGTCCCATCATTGCAAATTTACTTATGGAAAATTTAGAAATTCCAATTTTAAACACTTTAGACTTTGAACCATTATTTTACTACAGATATGTTGATGATATAATCACAGCCGTACCAATAGATAAGATTGAATATTTCCTACAAGCTTTTAATTCCATAAACAACAGAATAAAATTCACTTTAGAAAAAGAAGTAGAGAACAAAATTTCTTTTTTGAACATTCTTTTAATTCATGAACCAAACGGCAAAATTTTGGTACCATAAAACTACTTGGTCTGGTAGATATCTAAATTTTCATTCTTGGCTTCCAATTACTTACAAAATTAACACTATAACTCGACAAAGGGTGGTCGCTCAGAAATTTTCCTAGTATCATTTTGCAAGGTTTCTAAATTCTCTATAAAATGGCCGAATTGAATTTTTTAACGAAATATCGAGCAAGTTCGTTTACGGTTTCAAACAGCAGCAAATTTTTTTTAGACACCCTTTGTTTTACTCAGAAAAGTCATAAAAAAACAAAATAAGATAAAACGGTTTCCAGTATCGAAAAGAAAACAAAATTTCCTTCAACTAGAAATAAAAATTTTTTTTTGAAAGGTGCTGTTTCACCAAGATACAAGCGTTCAAATCTGGGTATTTTTTCGAAGAAAATTTCTGTTCCGTTTTTTAATTGGCGCAGTGTATAAAAAATCTTTATGAAAAAATAAAACACCTTTTTCGGAATTATAATTTTAAAATTGTAGGATGTGCAGCTTCAAATTTAAATGACAAATTTTTTTCAAAAATGAAAGATGAAATACCGTTAAAAAAACAATCAAATATTGTTTACCAAGTATGTTGCAGTTGCAATTCAACATACACAGGGCAGACAAAGCAGGTTTTAGAAAAACGGATTTATCAACACAAAAGAGGTGCAAATCCAAATATAAATTCAAACATTAGTGCACTTTCACAGCATTTGAGAGATACAAACCATTTAATCAGTTTAGATAACGTCAAAATTCTAGAAAAACAAAAAAATTTTAAAAAAAGATCGATTTTAGAAATGTTGCACATTAAAGCAAGTACAAATTCTATAAACATAGTAGAAGATTTTGCATATATTGGGAATTCATATGATTTGTTTATCTAAATTTTTTTTGTCTCATACAAATTATTTTTGATTCTAATTGTACAACCTTTTTACATTGAAAGCATTATAGTACAATTTTATTTTCAAATAAATTGTCTAGGCTGCCCACATAGATCTTTTGATTGAGGCAGATCTTTACTATTCTCTACAAGTGGTCGGACAAATTCAGCTGGGTCCGGATATGCCTATCTCTTACAAAATACGTTGCTAGGCTGGGTCGTAGTGCGGGCAAAACTGCAAATTATTGTTCATCACCACAAAACTACCATGTATGCAACACGCTGTCAATAGAAGAAACCAGTCTAAATGAGCAACTCCAAAATTTTTTTGAAATTGAACATCTCAACGCCGAATGTCCAGCGATGTCCAAGCAAGAACAGTACGTGGAGGATCATTTTGAGAAACACTATGCACGCACTGCGACAGGTAAATTTGTTATGAAGCTTCCAATGTCTCAACCAGCCTCGATTTTAGGTAACTCGCAAGATATGGCTCGTCGAAGGTTTAATGGCCTGGAACATCGGCTTGCCAAAAATGATAATCTAAAAAGGGTTTATAAAGAAACCATTAAAGAATATTTAGAGTTAGGCCATATGAAGAAAGTCACAGCAGAAGAGGTCTCCGCAACAAATTTCTTCTTACCACATCACTGCGTGTTAAAACCGGATAGCTCCACGACCAAAATGAGGATAGTTTTTGACGCCTCGGCAAAGACTGATTCCGGAAAGGCTTTAAACGACATTCTTATGGTGGGGTCTGTATTGCAACAAGACTTGTTCTCTATTTTGACTAGGTTCAGGACCTATAAGTACGTGTTCAGTGCGGATATCTGTAAAATTTATCGCCAGATACTAGTTACTGACGATGATGCTCAACTACAGCATATATTCTGGAGAAAAACATCATCAGAACCTCTAGAAATGTTTAGAATGCTCACCTTAACCTTCGGAACAGCCAGTGCGTCGTATCTAGCTAACAAATGTGTTCAGAAGTTAGCAGAAATTCATCAGGAACATTATCCATTAGCATCACAAGTCGTAAAGCGTGACGTATACATCGATGATATACTGACTGGCACCAACAATTTGGAGGAGGCTAAGACCATAAAAACCCAAATCACGAAAATTCTAAGCACGGTGGGAATGGAACTCAGGAAATGGTGCGCCAACTCACAAGATATTTTGCAGGGCACACCTCAAGAACATCGCGAAAAACTACTCCAGCTCGAAATGCCGATTTCATCAAGACGCTTGGGATGTATTGGCAGCCATCATCGGACGTTTTTTGTTTTAATGTCCAGGTTAAAGACAATGGAGGACGAGTTACGAGAAGAACAGTTTTGTCGGACATAGCTCGCATATTCGATCCTCTCGGGTTCACTTCGCCAGTCATTACACGAGCCAAAATTTATCTACAGAAAATATGGATGCTTAAGCATGATTGGGATCAGTCACTTCCTCAAGACCTATTTACTGCTTGGCAAGATTTTTGAAATCAACTCATATTTTGAACGATCTTCTTGTTTACGAGCTTCACGGGTTTGCTGACGCCAGCGAAAAGGCATTTGGAGCAGCTATATACTTAAGGAGTCAAAGCGGGAGTTCTACCGACCATACCACGTCTTGAACTTTGTGTGGCTCTATTGTTAGCTTTGTAAGAAAGGTTATTCCAGTCTTAAATATCAACATTCATGAACCCTATTACTGGTCGGATTCATCCGTCGCATTATCATGGCTAAATTCGGAATCAACCACATTAACAACATTTGTCGGGAATCGGGTAGCAAAAATTCAAATATTGACAACAATATCTAATTGGCGACATATCAGCACTAAATTTAACTCAGCGGATCTGATACGGAATTCATCTTGGTTTACGGGGCCAACATTTTTGCAAACCTCATCTGACCAATGGCCTACATCACTTATACCAGTGTTAGACGAGGTTCTGGAACGTCGGACAACTAAGGCCGCCTTGGTATGCTCGTCTGCGGTGGAGGACGCGGACAATCACGAGATTTTCTCACTTTACAAAAAATTATGGCTTATGTCCATCGCTTTATTCACAACTATCGGTCAAAGCATGAAGGTGATAAGGTATATGGCGACATCAAGACATATGATCTTCAAAATGGGTTAAATTTAATAATAAAGACAATCCAGTCCACTGGTTTCAAAGACCAGATGGTATCATTAAGGGCCAAAAGACCACTCAGTTCCAAAGACCCATTAATTCCTTTGTCTCCTTTCCTAGATAATAGCGGAATCCTTCGGGTTGGTGGTCGACTGAAACATTCGTCCCTCTCATATTCTACGAAATATCCGATTTTATTGCCATCCACACATCCAATTACCTTGTCAATCCTGTCTTATTTTCATAAAAAAAAATTTCACGCAGGTCCACAGGCATTAATGGCAGCGTGCGGCAAGAATACTGGCCAATTAACGGACGAAGGCTAGCCAAAAAGGTGTGCCACAATTGCATCCTCTGTTTTCGGTTTCGAGCAAAAACCAGTCAGCAGAAGATCCCCATCTTCATGACTGGATTTTCCAACCGAACGTGTTACAATGCGCCACCGTTTTACAATGTTGGACTCGACTTCGCAGGTCCTTTATTTATACACCACAAAATTCGGTATTTGGCCATATTCGTATGTCTGGCAATAAAAGCAGTTCATTTGGAACTGGTCTCAGACCTCTCTTATGAAGCGTTTATTGGAGCTCTGAAGAGACTCATTTCAACTGGAGGTATGTGCAAAAACATATTTTGTGATAATGGTACGAACTTTGTAGGTGCAAATTCTTCATTACACGAGCTGTACCAATTATTTAAAACTCAACATTTGAACGACGGGATTTTGCACATATGTCAAGACGGTATGATAAATTGGCGTTTTGCTCCACCATTGGCCCCACATTTCGGTGGGATTCACGAAGCTGCCGTAAAATCCGCGAAACACCATTTACGTCGAATAATGGGGGACTCTTCATTAACGTATGAGGAGATGAATACAGCATTTAAGCAAATGGAAGCTGTATTAAATTCACGACCGTTAACCCCACTATCTTCGGACCCGAACGATCTTGAGGCAATTACTCCCGGGCATTTCCTGGTCGGACGCCATCTAACAGCAATCTTAGAGCCGAATATTGAAAACAAAAAGGTGCCGTATTTAAAAAGGTGGCGCCATGTTCAGCAATTACATCAGCATTTATGGTCGCGTTTGCCTAACGAGTACCTCCTAGGAATGCAGCATCGCAGAAAATGGTCATCATCATCGAGGAACATTGCTGTCGGGGAACTCGTCCTCATCAAGGAAGACAATTTGCCGCCTCTGAGGTGGAAAATGGGACGAGTGTTAGAGGTTCATCCGGGTAGCGATAAATTGGTTAGGGTGGTCACTCTAAAAACTCAAGGGGATAATATAAAAACGCGAATCACCAAGGTTTGTCCTTTTCCGTCGATGGGTACGGAATCAATGTTGAAAGCCGGAAGCATTCAAGGCGGGGATGATGAATAATCTTCGTAACTCAACTTGTATTATATTTCATTATTGTTAATTTCAAAATCATTTATTTTTATTTTTATTATTACATCTTGCATTTAAAACTTATTGGTCACCCTCACTAACCTTTGTACATACATAATTTTATATTCTTGTTTATATACCGTTCATACCAATGCATCTTCTGATTTTTTGGTTTTTGCATTATTTCCATGACGTAACTTTTTAGTCCATTTTTCTATTTTGTTAACGTAAAATAAAATCACTTACAAATCGAATATTGAAGAAGAAAGATCAAATAAATTTAATTTTGTAAATATCTAAAACAGTGCGTTTCATAATAAAATTAAATTAATTACCACGGTGAAATAAGGTGCTTGGAAAAGTTTTCTTTTATTCATCTTCTACAATTGTTCGGAATCTTGGAAAAGCCCAAGATTATACACCCAGTATATCAGTGCGATAGAGTCAGTACTAAATAACTGTGAGTTTTCATTTAATAAAAGCTCTTACAAACAACTTTTTGGTTGCCCTATGGGATCAGCCACCAGTCCTGTTATTGCGGACTTAGTGTTGGAATTCATAGAGTCTAGTGTCTTGAGCTCTCTCGACCTCACACCAGCTTTTTATTTTCGGTATGTTGATGATACATTAACAGCCATTCCTAAGGGAAAAATAGATAATTTCTTCCATTCGTTTAACTCTTACAACAATAATATACAGTTTACAATGGAATTGGAAACTGAAAACAAATTAGCTTTTTTAGATTTGGTTGTCTTACATAATGTTGATGGTTCATTCTCAACAAATTGTTTCACAAAACTACATGGTCCGGTAGATATCTCCATTTCGATTCTCATTTCCCTTTGGCATACAAACGTAACACGGTTAAATTTGTAGCGGTTCACCCAATCACCACTACAATAAATTCACACCACTCCACACTGGCCGCCATCTACAAAATCACAAACATTAACATTTACAGATACAATGTTTCTGATACATTGGGTATATTTCTCCTACATCTGCTGGACCAATCATGGCACGAGAAATATAAAAACGAACAACAATACATACACCACAAACGAACATGAAACAAAAATAAATAAACAAAAATCAGTCTCGTCTCGGATTTCATGCAGAGCGCACGCGCGCTCATATTAGCGCGGTGGTGGTGCAAAATAATTAATTAAATTATAATAATATATAACATATAACTGTGAACAACAAAAATAAATAAATAAATATATTTAAAAATAAAAAGTATAAACTTTTATAAATTGTTGCAAAGAAAATTCTACAATTATCTGATCCCACATTTCATATTGATAATTTTCGATTACTCAAAAATACACTCAAAAATAATGGTTATGCAAATTCATTCATTAATCCTATTATAAATTCTGTAAAATATAAAAGTTTAAACCAAATTGTTGAAATTGATCCACCAATTGACGTGACTAAAACAAAATATGTGTCTATTCCATTTTTTTTTTAATAATTAAATTCAATTTTTGTTGTTTTTTCCTATTGAATAATTTTATTAACATTTAAATATTTTTCTTGTGCTTTATTATTTTATATAATTTTTAAATAATTTTAACGTTTTTATAAGAATTGTAAGTTCCTTTTTTGATAGATTATTTAATGATTCCTTTCAAGCCACCTTACTTACAGGCAAAATTAAGTCAAATTTATTACGGTATGCTTATGTTGAAACACTTGCGGAGGTCTGAAGTGAAAAGATAGTCAAAATTTACACGTTTTAGTCAACATAGTCAAAATTAACCACTATCCATTAATTTGACATTATCACTTCGATAGCTTATAGTATGAGCTATTTAATGCATATGATGTGATGTGTCGGGAAACTCTAGGCTCGCCCTGACAAAATTATAGTTGAACGACATTTTTGCCAAAATACGTTTGAATTTTGACTATTTTAACTTGTCAATTGATTTTATATAAGATTTTTTATTGCAACTTAAATTTTTATGTTGTTTGTATTTATTTTATTAATTATTTTGTCATTATAAACGTCAAATTTCATATCCACTTTATTTATTCAATTACACCGTAAAATAATTTGCACGATTCTAATTACATAATTATACAAGAAAAACGTCCACCCTGTAACCACCTTACTTCAAAATTAGTTAGCACAT
Organism: Tipula helvola; assembly: GCA_963556165.1. Taxonomy (NCBI): domain Eukaryota; kingdom Metazoa; phylum Arthropoda; class Insecta; order Diptera; family Tipulidae; genus Tipula; species Tipula helvola. The sequence goes on from OY744482.1 coordinate 53,466,499, forward strand.
TCAACAAAAATACCAAACATTAAAATAAAAATTTAGTTAAAAATTAAAACAAATCAACGTCAACACTACATTTTCCTTTTTCCGATTAAATAAATTAAACGTGTAAAATTTTTCATTTTGATTTCCTATATCAAAATCATACGGTGTCACACTATAATTTCCATAAACAATTTTCTATTTCCTCTTTTAATTCCAAAGTTTAAAGTTCCAAAACATTTATAAAATAAACATACTTATATGTATTCATAAAATAATTTTGAATAAATATTTTTTGATCCTCCTGAATGGGATAACTTTTATTTCGTTTTTTATTCATCTATTTAAAATAAAAAAAAATCTCCTAATTAAAATAAAGCAGACTACATATCCAGATTTGTTTAATGTTGTACATTTTGTTTGTACAAAGACAAACATAGTAGTACATACGTACATATATATCCAGGACTCTAAATCTAACCAAAAATAAATTTTATGGGAATTTATATGGATGAATTTAGGTATGTACGACTGTACGTATACGTACTCATAAAAATATTCTGAATTCGTTTATGATTTCAAGAAGGAATGTTAATTTTCACTTGAAAAAACATATTTTGCCAGGCCACTTAATTAAAAAAAAATATATATATTTTTATGCTTTGTGGTAAGAAATCATCTTTTTAAGTGTTTATGTACATAATATCAAGGTGAACGATAAATTCGGTCGTACTGAAATTTTCTATGTTCAGTAATTCAGTTTCGAGCTCAATATTTAATATTCGTATCGTCTATTCGATGAAACTTAATTTTATGATTTGGTAATTGCTTAGATGTATTAAAAAGTGAATAAGTACAGTAAACAAAAAATTTATTACGGCTATATGTGGTAAAGATAAAGAGAATTTTTATACAATACATTATGGTTAGGCTATTTACGAGTATATATGAGAATATTTTGTTGTTTTGGTACATACAATTTCATCTCTCATCTCTATATATTACATATGTACGTGTAAATACAACATATTTTAGGATGATTTAAGTTTAAATTGTATATGTGCCTAATAAAATACATTTTAGTATGTTTTGGAGTGTGTTTATGTTATTTATCGCAAAATCAAAATAAAAATGTTTTTTTTTTTCAACAACAAATCTTTTTAATTAAAATGTACGAAATGACTTTTATGTTTTTGCCTATGTAGGTATATTATGGTTATATGGTCTTTATTATACCAGTTTATTATACACAGAGAATTTTATGTGAATTACATTATATAAAAGCTCTTTGAAGTTTATATTTTTTAATCGCTGAGTTGACAAAATGAATGTTTGTACTTTCTATATTTTGGTTTTGAACTGTATTTAGCAAAAAATTCATTAATACAACTTTTTTAATTCAACTTTTCGTTTTTTAAATTCAAAATCGCATTACAAAAACTAAAATCCCGTATTTTACTTGAGGGTGTTACTTTAATCAACATATTCGAAAATCAACGTGTTCATTAAATGTAATAAAATTATGATAAATATTGAAATTAATAAGTATTCTGTAAGTGGTATTTATTTTATATATACACAACTTGTTGAACTACATATAAGTTGTCTGGTTATGTTTCTTGTAAAGTTAGTCGAAAGTTTCCAGCCGAAAGTTAAAAATCGATAATGCAGTTTACGTTGTTAACATTCTAGCCAAAAATAAAAAACATAGTTGATATCAACCGAAACTTAACAGGATACATGCGGGTTGCATTAAAACTTTTTTCAATAGTCTTAAGTGGAACACTTTGTTCCACCCACTCGTACCCAAAAATATTAATTAGAATAAAATAAGCCTCTAGAGTGTTAAATCTGGAGATAGATTGTCTTTTTGTGATATACATTAACTGCCTCTAGAAAAAATTCAGTTCAAGTTTCCCGTAGCAAATCTGGGAAAATTTGATTTTCTAAAAATCGATGGAGAAACATTCAATACCAAATACTATAAAGGTGTTGTTATACAGTTTCTAATGATTCCCCAAAGAAAACTGGAATTATTTTTTTTCCAGTGATCTCCAGGCAAAACACTCTAGAGGCTGATTTTATATATGTATGTTCAAAGTTCCTATTGATTTTTTGGAAAATTAGATTTCTCAGCGATACCTATTGACAAATCACATCAAAGCACTCCACATGAAGGCATACCAAACTCAGATTTTATTCAAAGTTTTTAATGATTTTGAAAATACAAACTTTCCCAGATTTTTTAAGAAAGTTCATAATTAAAATAAGAAAACCAAGACAAGAGCAAAATTGTAGTTCTAAGTTGCTACAGTGCGCAGTATGGTGGAAATCGTTTAAATAAGTATCTATTACTAATTATATTTTATATTTATTATGTTAGGTCACCACTGAGCTTATAAGCTTTAAGTTAAATTTAAATTCATTATATGATTAGGCTTTACAGAAGTGGCCAGAAATCTGAATCAGCAGAACGGAGTCAATTTCTATCATTACTAATTAAACCTATACAAATCCTCTTTATGTTGTGTGTAATAGGGTGTTCGGTGCGGCTCAGCTATCTCCAGGGGAAGTGTTGCTTTTAGCTTGGTCGAACATTCCAATTAATAAATAAATCAATACATTACCGCAATTTACTATAATTAGAAATGCCCAAAAACGGATTTTCTGTTTTTTGCCTCAATAAAATCCGTCTATTGTTGATTTAAGTAATAGTACAAAGTACGACGAAAAAATTTAGACCAAAATCACTCTCGTTTTTGAGATGCTACCAGCTAGCTCAGGTGCAGAAACCATTCGTATTCTCTCTATCAAACGGTATAAGGATCATCTCTCTAGAATATTAGCGAAACTGGAGTAACACATTTCGTGATATCAAAAAGGTGAAATTTAAAGCTGGACACTTATATTCTCGAGAAACCAAGAAATTTGTGTTTCTCCGATCGTAGGAAAAAATATATCTTTCCGTTGTTTTTTCGAAACGAAAAGCTCATGATTCCAGTATGTTGTATTTGTTGCTAAACAACAAGTAATAATAGTACGAGAATATTTTTTGTGGCCTAGGCCGGGAATATATTCCCGTATGGATTTTTAATTGTTTAGAAGAAATAAAAGTACACTTATAAGGTCAAACGCATTTATTTATTTTAATTTAACAGTATACATAATAATCAATTTTTATTTGATAAATCTATGCCAAACTAATTATGTGTTAGGTATAAGAGTTTAATTTTAAGTTGTATTGTTTTGTTTTTAAGTTTTATTGTTAAGGGTGTTCCTTTGCATATCATAGCCATCTCGGAAACTTGGCTTAAAGCCAAACATAAAGATTCATCATTTAGTTTGAGTGGATATAGCCTATTACGGAAAGACCGAATTGATAATGAAAATAGACGGGCGGGCGGTGTGCTTTTATATATTCTGAAGTCTGTTAATTATAAGCTTGTTAAGAAGAGTTCGCTAGGTTCAACTTTTGATACATTATTTATTGAAGTGTGTAATGCTAATGGGGATATAGTATATTGTGTAACGTGTAGGAAAAACGATATATTCCCGGACGAGTATGGAAGTTGCTGGGACGAGGCGTCAGCCTGCTTCCCAGTCTTTGATTAGCCTTCGATGTACCCTTCAGCAACAGTCGATGACTTCCATCCTCCAAATCTTTATCAACTAAAATTGCCATTATCAACTAAAATTGTCGCAGATGAACGGCGGAAACAGTGCCCTGTGTATTGTTTTGCGTCTGACAAATTTTAAAAAAGTAGCAACAATTTGTGGCATTTTACCAAACTGATATATGCCAACTGCTTGTTTGAAAACTTTATCATTTGTCTATTTAAAAAAAAACGCAAAGAATTGAAATTCTTTTGGACGCGAAGCTATATATTTTCTGTAATATTCTAAATAAGTTTCCCAGATGAGGAAATTCCGGATATTTAAATTGAAAAATTTGGATATTCCAATTGGAATCTAATCTAACTTAAAATATAAAATAAAACAAATTGAGATGGAAGCGTGAATATGTATGTATATAACCAGAATTTAATAATAAGGTGATCACGATTTATCAGATAGCTCTAGAGTTGCAATTCCAGAACGAGTAGCCCGGTCTGGTATTGTCAACTCCTCCTTCATATGTGCAAACCACTGCACCACGATAATGCAGTGATTTTAGAGGGAGTGACTTTTATAGAAATCCTATATGATGCGAAGGGAGACATCAGGCTTTTTAAATCTATATCACAGATAAGAATAGACAGATGGCGATCTTGTATGGGACATATTTACATCCTAAATTTCAATACCAAATTCCAATCTAATCCTTTTAGAGCAAGACGTATATATTATAAAATAAAATTTTATTTGAAGTTGGTATATGTTTGCTTTGATATAATCAGAATAGCCATACGTAAAAAAAGATAAAAAGAGACAGAAATGTACGTCCTGCTCTAAAAGGATTGGACTGGAATTTGGTATTGAAATTTTGGAATGTAAATATAGCCCATACAAGAAACACATCTGTCTATACTTATCTGTGATCTATATGTAGTATTCTGTTATTAAGAGGGTTCTTTACTAAAACAAGGTATCTTTGGGCGCTTCGATAAGCATCTGTGTGAATATTTTCTTCTAGAGTTTCTTTATCATCAATAGATAATGTGGAAAACTAACTCGTAGTTTTTTTCTTTTTTTCGAAATTTTCTTTTAATATTTTGTTATTAGCCCTCAAACTTGGAAAAGTTGTGCAAGTTCGATGCGAATATACAACAACGATAGACAAAAAACTTATTCACAACAATAAACTTTAATCAATAATCTGTCTCAGTTTTTTTCTGTTTTAATTATTTAAATTTTTTAATTGATAAATAATTAAAATAAAAATCGTTTACACAAAAAACACAAAATTTTTCGTAAAAATAAGTGTAGCAAAATTCCGACAGAGGGTCATTTCACACACACATATAATTTCTATATACAAAAAAATTTTTGCGCTTTACGACTAAACTAAACAGAGGTATGTATGTATTAAATTTCGTTTGTTGTTATTGTTGTAAACAGAGTTGTAAAATGTTATGTACAGTATGTACAGATATAAAACAAAAAAATGTTTTTGTTGTAAAAATTCTTTCATCTCGTATATTACTCGATCGTATGATAGGATGAAAGATAGTAATTTCTCCGATTACGATGAAATTCGATATGTGAGATGGATATACATAGGATTTTAAATTGAATTTTATAAGAAGTTCTGGAATATAGCCATTTGGGTGAAGCTTCGCTATATCTTATCCAGCTATAATGAAATTGGAGAAATAGAAAATTTGCATGAAGTTCTGGATTATGCCCAATCAGGATAGAAGTTGGCCATTTCTTCACCAATTACAACGAAATTAAACATGTGTATTGTGTATTCAACATGGTATTCTTAAATGGTAGAACATGGCTAGTTTTGATCTTATTTCAATCAGTCGTTTCGGTTCTAAGATATCGTTTTTGAATCAAGTTGTCTCACGCGCGACTCATTTGTCCGGTAGTATGTGTATAATATATGTACAGATGTATGTGTATATATAGTATTATGCATGTTAGAAGGCCCATGTGGTCGGGGGGGGGGGGGGGGGGGGGGAGATACTCACATAAAACGAAATTGCGGCCAATAATAGTGAGGGAGTGTGACGTACTTTGTGATCGCTCAAGACTATCCAGCCAAATTGGCCACGTGTAAATATCTAAAGGACGGACACGGATTGTTCAAGACGTCAGATCTTATCTGTCGGAAATTGTAAGCCTTAGGCAACGAAGAAACCACTTGATGGTCAATATGATATTTATTATTTAGAACGATGCAAATTTAATTAATTTTCGTCCGTTACAATTTACTAATCTTGAAGTCTTCTTCGTAAGACTTCTCCTGTCAAATTTTTTCACAAAAACCCAAACTAAACAAAAAGGCTTAATTTCAGCTACTACGGTTTCCAACTAAATTATTGGATGTCTACTCTACTTGGCGTTTTTTGTACTTCTTGAGCCGGGAAGTTTCGGCTTTGGAAAAGTGTAGCTGTCCACAACACTCCCTCCAGTTGGGTGTCACACTAAAGGATCACTCAATTCCCTCGGTTCTCTTAATAGGACGGCTAGCTTTGACGCAGGCCTCCGTATTACTTCTAATACTGTCCTTACGTCGGATGTCTGGCTTCTGGCTCGTCACCTCGATCCTTAGGCCATTCGCTGCGTGGTCTATGAAGAAAGGCAGGCCATTTGTATCATCTCTTTGGTATGCAATATCGGTTGGTCAACTTCCACTTGGTGGCCTCGTCCGCAATATTGCTGTCTCCCGGATTTACCTCGTCCGGTTCCCCACGAAAGGTTTAAATGGCCGTGGTGAACAAAACCAACATAATACGTTGCGGGGTTGGAGAAATATCTTGGCAAGCGAATGTCTTTCTTTTCGATCATTTTTTTCGATGATGACAAGGCGTTTAACCAGTTATACCACTTTCTTATCTGATCCGGCTTAATCTGCTCGTCCCAATCTACTCCGATTCACCAGAGCTCCTTCATGATTAATTTTTCTTGCACAATAAAGAATCCGATCAGCCCAAGTGGATCAACCAACATCATCACGATATGCAGGACCACCCATTTTATCGGTATCTTTTCTGCTCGCAAATATTCTATTACTATTCGCTGCATATTAATATGGAACCGAAGTGTCTGTGCTGCGGGGTTTATTAATTCCAATGCTCTCGGCGAATTGGAGATACAGCTTCGCAGATCGAAACCCCCTCCTCGATGAATATCACTTGACGCGTGACTTCCACACATTCCTCAATTGTTTTGAAACTATCGAGATGGTCATCGACATAGTGAATCAAAAAAAAAAAAAGTAATGAAACATAGTGGTGATATTTGATTGCTTGTGCTTCATACGTTCGTGGTGTCTGTTCTAGATACCTCTCTGCATTCAGATTCTTCACATACTGGGCTATATATGGGACACAGGATGAACCAAACGTCATTACATTAATCTGGTATGTAGAGACTTCCCGCTTAGTCCTAATCTAGTGAAACATTTACCGTATGTCTCCACTGATGACATACCTGTGCTCACGATATTTAAACCGTACGGTGAGCACCATACATTCTTTCTTCTTGCGTTTGTGCTTTATGAACGGATAACTTCTTCAGCCAACCCATCTCCTTATACCCGATCACCTGCGCAATGACATTTTCAGTCGCTTCTAAATCCTTCGACAACTCTCGTTTGAATACGATAACGATGACTTCGTACCGCTTCCCCATTTTCCTTGAACTGCATTTTTATTCTTAAATCTTTTAATTAAATTATAAATTGTGGATCTTTAGAATTTAATTTTAAAAAGTATTTTACAACATAAGAAGTTGGCTACGTCTGGAATTTTTTCTAAAAAATTACACACGACTTTGTTACGGTTAACACAGCTCTGTAACTGGTTTGGGGGACCATGGTTAAGACTCGAACTGAGTTTCCAACTCCCTCAGTAGCCAAGTTGCCCAGGCTACTCCTGGAAGGAGCTGAAACTTCAGAACCAGCCTACACCAGGTCATCGTGATACCCCTATCTGATCACCCCTTCGTGCCACACGTTACCGTGGATGGCACCCTGGAAGGGGTGATAGACGAACCAGATACAGAACCGTGCCTCCCGTAGCCAGAATATCTCGGGCAATATCACCGCGGCTTTGTGTCCTGCTAGCACAGTCTTTAGGGAGTGGTGTTAGGTGATATCGAACCGAAACTTATATTAAGCCGCTATGCTGTCATTGTTACTGCTGCAATTATTTCACTTCACGACACTCACTTACCGGATATTATTCACACACACACACATATTCCCACACTGCCATTGACATTCCCTGGTATAAAAAAAAATTAGCAACACATGTTATTTCAGAAACATTATAAATATTTTTTTATTATTTTGTTTAGATTACAATTTTTGTGTTTTTTTTTTTTTTTTTTAAATTGTTATGCGGAGATCGTAGCGTAGAAAGCCAAGCTATTATTCCCTTCGCTGACAGCCACTATTAACATGAAGCGCGCAACCTGGGTTGACCGATCTTGAAATGTCGGTGATCCACGGGCGAAGAGCTCTTTTACCGGGACCACTGAAATTATACAAAAAAAACGAGCACACAAACGAAAAAAATAAATCTTTACTCCACCCAGAAAATAATAGGCCACCACTTGTTAATAATTACTTACTGTCGTTTCCCTTTTTGCAACTTACGCCTCCTATGCTACGTTGCCGCAAACCCAAACCGGAACTTCAGCAATCCGTCGCAGGAACTTGATCCAGATTATCGCCAACCGATGAGCAATGATGATGATGTTGATCGCCTGTTCACAAAAATGGCTACCCCACGTGTGGCTGAATTTTGACAAACAATAGTTGGTTTGCTTTTGTTTCCTTGTAGATTATCGTTCGTGTATTATTTATTTTGTCTTTTATTTATTTTGTGTCGTCTTTAGTTTTGTATTATTTTGTGTATTATTTATTATCGTTGATCGGGTGTCTTGGTTGCCTTATTAGGATCCGGACGCACACAAAATGCTTTCACCAATGCAGTGCACAGAAAAAAAAAATCCAAATGGCGTCACCCACAACTAATCACAAAATACCATTCACCAAAATTTGGTAGACACTTGGAACTAGTGGTTTTTAAATTCACGAATTAAATCTTTTCTTTTTATTGTTAATTTCATTTATATATTTTTTTTTATTTTTTTTTAATTAGATTTTCTTATTTTTTTCTTTTTTATTGTTAATTTTATGTATATATAATTTTTTCTTTTTTCTTCAGCAAAAATTCTCCATCACGAATGGCGTTTTGCCACTCTTTATATACTTTTTTTTAGTTCCCCCTATCGATTACCATGCCTCTATCATCAACCACCCCTTACTACAAAAAAAATGTGCACGCAACCAAAATAATTAAGTACCAACAAACAAAAATAACTAAAACAGAAGAGAAGAAAAAAAACACCACCATCTGTCGGTCGTTATCCTCCCTGTTTTGTTAGTGTTGTTGTTGCTTGTTTGTGAATTGTGACAGGTAAGTAAATTTATTATTTTCAAAGTTTTGTTTTTTATGGTATTTAATTTTAATTATATTTTCTTTTTATTTTCAGGAACTACGGGGATATGAAAAAAAAAATGAATTTAGAAACCAAGTCAGATAAGTACATCTGATTTTAGAACCAGATTCTTTGTGTAACATATTTATGTTTTCAGGTTAGAACTAATGGAATGTGGAACTGGACATGAGCAACAAAAACAAATGACGTGAAGTGAGAAAAAAAAATTACTGAAATCAAAATGTAATGGAATTAAAAAAAAATACCCAAAAGAATTACTGTTTTAAAAACAATGGAAATTGGAGACGATGCCACACATCGTAACAACTTTTCGCTGCTCAAATTCGTTTTGAGATATATGTACACTGCGCCAATTAAAAAACGGAACAGAAATTTTCTTAGAAAAAATACCCATATTTCAACGCTTGTATCTTGGTGAAATAACACCTTTCAAAAAAGAGAATTTAGAAACCTTGAAAATCATACTATGGAAATTTCTGTGTGGCCACTCCTTGTCGAGTTATTGAAGTTTTAGAGAAAACGTATCAAAAAGCGCCATACATATTACTGTATTGCTAAAAGCCTTCTATATGACGTCGATTCTAATCGAGTTGAGCATTTGCACTCGCTAATTGCTAAAACTGTTGGAGGAAAGCGAATAAATTTTTCGAAGATGCAATCATATACCAGTAGGGCTCAATTTGCCGTGTTACATCATAACACGCTTCGTGCTCATTATCGGTTGCAAAAGTTACTCCAAGGTTACTCCAAAATCGCGTATAATTAGTGTTGACAAAAAACGCCACGACAAAAATTTAAAAAGACCAAAGGTAAGAATTTTTAGAAAGCGGATAGTTATGGGACCTGACTCAAACTATGGTGAGAGCTGTGAAAACCCAGATATGAGTCCGGAGGAAACCAATAATGAAAAGGAAAGGATTTTATCGCTACTTGCATCTGAAAATGATAATCGTATAGCTTTAGAAAGGGGAACGATTGCCCAGGCCAATAGTCCTAAATGGCATGATATTCGTCGGTTTAGGATCACTGCATCTAACTTTGGTTTAATTTGGAGAGCTAGAAACACAGACAGCTATCCTAATAAAGTGAAAGAAATATTATATCGTACCAACACTTCGTCAGCAGCTATAGACTACGGAAAACAAAATGGACACATAGCAATAGCTCAATTAGAAAAGCAAATGAACATAAAAGTTTCTCCGTCCGGAATTTTTATTGATGAAACCGATGCGTGCTTAGCTGCTTCGCCAGATGGCCTAATAGATGGCAATAAAGGTATCGTTGAAATAAAGTGTACATAAGCTTCACGCAATATGGACCCAGTAGAAGGTATCAAATCAGGTAAAAGTTGATATTTTAAATATGATAGACAGAAATACAATGTCAATTAATAAAAAGTTAAAGTTGCACATAAGCCAAAGAGATTATTGCCTGTTTTATATTTTTACTTCATCTAGTTATAATCTACATATAGAAAGAATTGAGAAAGATGACATTTTCTTTGAAAATGAAATGCGAGAAAAGTTGATTGATTTTTATAATAAATCACTTTTGCCAGAAATCGTTGGTCCCCGAGTTAATCGAAATATGCCTATTCGAAAACATTGTAGTAACTAGTATTCATACTATTAGTAAACAAGTTGAGTTAAATGTCTGTAAAGATATGAAATAGGCCATTTCCACGATGGCCTCCTATTGCTTCGTGCCCCATACAGCAATACGGTATGTTATTGCCACCATCAATGAATTGTTAGATTGTATGTCCACAATTGGCGCTTATAGAATAACGTTTATGTTTGTATAGAAGAAAGGTATAAAAAGCATTTCTGACGAACTACAACCAGTTTGATCTCTAATTCAAGATGATAATAGATTGAGTGAGTACGGTTCTCTCCAGAACCTGTTTTTGATTTTTTTGTTTCGTACGCTTTTCCCTAGATTACGCTGATTTTATGAAATTCTTACATATCGATTTTTGGTTGGCGGTTGATTTTTATTTTCCAAATTATTTTCAATTTCTAGTGCTTCTTCAATATCTGAAGTTCTTGACAAATTATTAGCATCATCCAAGTCGGATGGAATATACATAATTTGGGTTAAAAACACAATTATCATTTTCATAAGAATCTGATTTAGCGTTATCAATATCACTATCGTGAATATTACTAAATGCTGGAGTTGACGTGTTCCAAAAATCATTTAGATTTGAATCCGTTTCTGGACTTAAAGCTAAACTTGTTTCATGGCATACAATCGGCTCCAGCGACGTATTTTCTTGAATATCAAATGAAATTTGGATTTCATTTTTTTTTATTAATGTTATGACTATACCACTAGAGCCTAAAAAGCAAAGTATTTATTATTGAACCTTATACTTACACATAATCACACATTAAATATGGTTTTTAAACATGAATAGATTTTTAAAATTATGTCCACTTGATTTGGATGTTGCAAATGCAATTTCTATGATTTTTTAGAACGAGCCGAAATAATTAATGCAAAGCAACCTAAGTGTCATTGGATGTTTAAAATATGTATTTCGAATTTGACATAAACGCTTAACTCACTGTTAGGAAACGCATAAAACTATTTAAAATAATGAATAGTCGGTTATGTCCACTTTAGCTACTTTTCCTTAAAAGTTTCACAACTCGGAGTTTAAAGTTAATATGACCAAAGCTGTGTTTTCCCGTTTTAACGACTACTAAGTTAGATTTTTACAACTTAGATGGTTATTCCAAAATCTTTTCATTTAAATCTGACTTATGCGAATATGTTTTTCTCAAATCGGATAAAATACGTCAGTTTTCTGGTTTGTTATCTGTCAGCAAAATGAAGTATTCCCCGACACTACATCGTTGCTAGGCAACTTACTAAAAACAGTACTGGAAAGTATTCCTTGCCTAGGCAGAGAATACTTTCTAGTACTGATTATCATCTGTTTTTAAGAAATACATGATATAATTTTAATTTATTTAGTTTTTATTATTATAATTGTAAAATTACATATTTAACAACTATTTATTATTGGTTATATTTACATGAATTGTACAATTTGTACAGGTGTTGAAAATTGGCGCAGATGCATTACAATTAAGGTTAGTTGTAGCCACTGATGCACTATTATCGTTTATTTCGGTCATGTTAGGGTCCACATCTGGATTTTGTTCGGTAGTATTGAAAATTTTTATCTCGGTCATGTTACGGTCCACACCTGGATTTTGTTCGATGGTATTGAAAATTCTGTTTGCAACTTCAATTTTATTATTTAGAGAATCATCAATGTACCCTTCAGCAACCGTTGCCGATTTCCAACCACCATGTCTCTTAAGGCAAGTCAAATCTGCACCTGTATCTACCAATATTGTAGAAGATGATCTGCGAAAACAGAGCCCTGTATATTCTATCGCATTTGGCAACTTCAAATAAGTAGCTACAGTTTGAGGCAATTTGCCAAACTGATGTATGCCCACTACTTGTCTGTTACCTCTACCGTTTGTTAATTTGAAAAAGAATCGAGGGTTATCGAAATCTACGATATATTTCGATATACGCTTCATTTACAATAAATGATCTTGGCTTGTTCGTCTTGTTAACAGGAATGGTAATCAATATCCTATTTCCCAAATCTTGAATGTCATTCAAATTTATTCGGCATAGTTCATCTTGACGACATGCGCCAGAAATTCCAAAAATTAAGGCAACCTAGAAAACAAATTTTTTGTAAATAAATTATGAGCGCGTACATCTTAACATACTTTTGCCATTAAATATGTATCATCTGGAGCAAGTTCCATAAATGTTTCTATTTGTTGTTTCGTTAAGATTTTGGATTTTTTAGGCTTATATCCATCTGACTGACGTTTCAGTAATGCGCGTAGTTTTCCATATTTGGATATATCAACATTATTGTTAATGCTAAGCGTCGACCTCACCATGGAATAGTTGGACCATAAGGTTGACGGTTTCATCTTTTGACATAAATCCGAAAAATATGCAATTAAAACGTTTTCGGAGAATGAATTGATTGGCCTTGTTATTTATGCGATAATCCATAAAACGCTTGTATGCATTTTCGTACTTCTCCCTCGACTTCTGCGGCAACAAATTTAGTGTAGTCAATCTTGCTGTCTCCAAGATGCCAGGCGGAGTACCTGGGGTTGAATTATCAAAATTGCTGTCCATTATATTTAAACTAAACCACAAATTAACGACGGGTATCGTTTGCTCTGACAGACCTTTAAATAAATTGACAGCGCACGCGATTGTTATAATTATAAGGTAACTTTGATAGTGAAATCTATTGAAAATATAAATTGGAAAATTTTGCGTATTTTAAAGAATATAATGAATAAAATGAATAATCTGATATACTGCCGATTAGAGAAAAAATCGTATGTGCAACTCGTGGAAAAACTATAATTCCCGGACTCTTATGGTTGCTGGAACTCGGCTGACGCCTCGTCCCAGCAACTTCCATACTCGTCCGGGAATATATCGTTTTTCCTACACGTTACACAATATACTATTTTTTTGCATAACTTCTACAAAAATAAACCAAAATTCATGAAATTTTGCTTAGGAAAAAAAGTTTATTTCAAATATGGCTGTCTGTTACATAAATGCATGGGGCGCTAAAAACCATATGACCGGCCCTGATTACTTCTAAAATATTAACGAACATCATCCTAATGACCGATATACTATATAAATGAGTTGGAAGGATATACATTCAAAATAAAAATTAGATACCACAGAAACTAATTTTTTTAGTCAATTAGGCAATTAGGCGATAGTCATATCCAAAAAAAAGATAACTCAAGTCAGTCGTAAAAGAAACACAAGTTTGTTATTTTTATTTATTATTTTGTCAACTCCATAGAACCAGCAACTTAGAAAAATATACCCTGACCGAAAATTTGCTCAATATTTTATCAACTTTCATGATACTGTTTCTTTTCCGATCGGTTTTGCGAGCGGTGACATTTCACGAATGACCAGCATTTCCTGATCCTACCCCATACCCAATATGAATTATATTAAATCCATAAATTCTGTCGGGTAATATTACTAGTTAAACGGTATTCACGATGCCTGTTTGTCTATAAATTTTTGATTTGCGTCAAAATTCGAAAAGTCACGGATTTCATGATGACATGCTTCTGGAAATAGGAAACTATAAAAAAACCTTACTTACAATCTCTTTTAATCAAAGGACGCAGATGGTGTGTGTGTGTGTGTGTGGTTAAAGCCTTCCAATAATTTATTTAAATGTTTGTGAAATTGTATATCACTTATTTCAATCACGTTTGTGTATTATTCGAAGACATTTTTAAATTATGGCAAATAATAAAATTTTGTCGATAAAATATTTCAAGTAAAATTTTACTGGGAAAAATATTTTTTTTTTTTTTTTAATAAATTTTTTACTGAAATTACTTCAATGTCAAATATTGTTATTCATCGAAAAGGGTTAGCGGGAGTATCAAAAACAAGCACACAAAAAAATAAGATAATGGAAAATGGAAGTTCTCCAAATATAGAAAGAAATAATATTTTCTTATACATATTTTATTCGGAAAAATTCAATTATTGGCATGTACCTACCTACCTACCTACCTACCTACCTAAGAAAAAAATAATATTGAATGCTTCGAGGTATACAAAAATAAGTAAGTCGAATAACTAAATGTAAGAATACATTATACAATCTTTCATCTGGATTCAAATTGAAACAAATCAATATAACGTTTCAGTTTAAAACACTATCGTCGTACATCACACTCCAACCAAATAAAAAAATAAAAATTCAATAATTTCTAATCAACAGGTTACTCTATAATGTAACAACCACTAGACAATATATTACCGTAACAATTCATTCGTATTTAAAGCACATACGTATATATAGTCCATAATAATGATTAAAAACTGTGGGAAATAAAAAAAAAAATCAGGAAAAAGCACATTTCCCGCTCTTTATGCTCATATAAATTAAAAAAATGATTTAATATATGCACATATTTTATACTAAATACGGTTGAAATTTTTTATTTTTTTTAACTATATTCAAACTAATAAATTTTCATAATGTTGCATCATAAAATATACTTTGTTTTTTTTATGTAGTAACAACAACGTATCATAAAAAACATTAAATTTTGCTTTGGAATCCGTGTTGATTCGCACGCTTGCTCTGTTTGTACGATTATGAGCTGAGTATGTATGTGTGGCTCATTATTATACACCGAAATGGTGGTTATTAAAGAACAACTTTATTATTCATTAATGTCATTTAATAAGAGGGGTTTATACTTAATTTATGTACGTATGTAAAACTGAATTTTAATATCGCATCGTGCAAAGAATCTAACCATTCAACACCGTGCAATTATATATATATATATATATATATACAATCGGAGAACATTGGATGACTGGTTCAAATAAACTACTAACATATATACAAATGCTTTTGGTCATTTCATCGTCTACATCCATTTTTTTTTATATTTTATTGTGCTTTTATATTTTGCCGAAGAAATACTAATATATTTTTGTGCTTTTTATACTGATGATGTAATTTTTATTTTGCCTCAGGTGATTTAAGAACTTCATTTTATGGGTTATTGTTTTTATTATATAGCTGCGCGCTACTTTTAGGAAATTATGTTTATGGCTTAGGAAATTTTTGGTTTTTGGGAAAATTTTTAATGTGAAAAGTTCGCTAAACATAATAATACATAATAATGTTTATTTTGTTGATTCGTGCAAATTATTATACATATATGTGGCGCGGGGTTTTGTTCATTTTATGTCACTAAACGTATTTGTTTATATATATTTATGGCTAAAAGTTATCTTTTACGATGTTATATCTGTGTATAACAAATCGAGTTAGACAAATTTATATGTTTACATATAAAATATTGAATCAATTTCACTATCATCATCATCATACGAGAAATAAAAAAAAAATAAAAATACAAATTCTATCCTATTCCTATATCTCTCAATATGTTGTTTGCTTGATAAATCTTGCAATACTCGAATAAATGTATGTATATAGCTTTATGTTCGAAATACGAGCAATACAAATTTTCTTTAATCTTCAAAAGCTTTCAATTTGTTATGATACAAGCGCCATATTATATAGATATACATAAATTTAAACATAAATTATGTACTTTTCAGATATACTTTTCACTCAAATAAATAAATTTATACATTTTCAAAATACCTACAACACAAAATTTCTATTAATGGAACAAACAATGCATATACGTACATACATTTTAAGAAGTAAAGTAAAAAAATAAAACGTCTATGATGCATCATGCATTTTATTGAGGAATACAAAAGATTTTGTTAAAACATTGAGACAATTTTATGGTAATTTTTTATTTAGTTTTAAGTTTGTGAAAGTTTAGTGCTTGCTCAAGCTTTTCTACTCATCATGCAGCATATATATTTGTATGTATGTACTTACACATATTATGTATATAGTACACGTAACAGACAATTGAAAATACATAATTTTTATGCTATAACTTTGTATGCTTTATTTAACAATGACCTGCATTGAGCTTTTTTTATGTGCAACATAAAAAATGTGCCAATATTTACATTTATGCTAGATCGTTTTATTTTATTGTATTGATATGTATATGTGTGTACGATGTGTTATTCTCGTTGGTAACAAAATTTTAAAAGCTATATCTTTGCTAAATATCAAAGCTAAATGTTTTTTTTTTTTTTATACATCCCACCGTTACATGTATACATAAATATTGTGTATAGGTATACACGGAATATAAAAAGTTTTAATATCTTTTCATATTTGATTTCAATTAAAACATTCAAATTTTTATTTTTATTTATTTAAATAACATAAAACATTATTTATTTATAAAATTTCATTTATTTGGTTTCTTTTTTGTAGCATTGAATTTTTACTGTATTCTACTGATATGGAGAAAAATTTGTTTTTGTTATTATTTTTCATGAAATTGGAAACAAATATAAAATATGTACAAAACAAATAAATAAATGTTCAGAAAAAAATCAAACATTGACGCCGTACTGTAGCCAAATTAGTATTCCCATTAATAATTTGTATTTGTGAAATTATACAGCAACAGCATATTATAACACCAATACACCATAGCGATTAAAATATCGTAACTTGTTCCCTATAGTCGCACAATGCGGACAAAAACGAAAAATTCGAAAGTCTAACGAAAATTATGGTGCAATTTATAGACAAAATGTCCGAGTATCCCGTATTTTTTTTATTTTTACTTTTTTAACGAATTACGAATATATTTTATATAAAAGGTGGTATGAATCGTAAATTATCGTAATAATTCAATACAATAAAATTGATGGTTTTTAATTTTTTTATATACGCATGCAACCCGATGAGTTAGACTGCCATTAACATTTTTACTGGGAAAATCATCTCTCGATTTGTTCGCAGTATGTTGACTAAACAAAATAAGCCAGACCGCTGCATGTCTGGAAATGGCAGAGTTTCAAAATTGTAATTGAGCGAAACGCCAGAATAAAACAAGATGATGGCAACAATCCGAGATACTTCAAAAATCTTTAAACGAAAATTTTGCAATTCATCATGTATTTTATCAAAGCACCCTGTATTTTATAGAGCCGTAATCGAAAAATCTGAGCTCTTACAAAGCAATTCAAGTTATAAATAATGAAAAACAAACGATTAAATATGATAATATAGATATTTATAATCAAATTAAAAAGTTAATGAAAGAAGTGGAGACATCTTTTTATACTTATACGCCAAAAAATGAGAAATCTAAGACTATTGTGTTAAAAGGACTTCATGAAGACGAAAATGTTAATGATGCACTAGATTATCTAAAAAAACACGAAAATCAAAATCTGGAAGTAATAAAAATATCTACATTAATTACCAAAAAATCAATACAAAAAAACAAAAATTTGCCCTATTTATTAATTCAAATTCGCCAACAAGTGATGTTAAGGAACTAATAAAAATAGGAGTAATAAATTATCAATAGGTGCACTGGGAAAAACTAAAGAAAACTGGATTCATCAGTCAATGCAAACGTTGTCAACGATTCGAACACACTGCTGCTAATTGTCAGTTAACTTATAGATGCGTTAAGTGTAGGGAAAATCATATTCCAGGAAAATGTGAAAAAACAAATAACGAGAATGAAAAAGCTTACTGTATAAATTATAAACAAGCTGACCATCCTGCCTCGTACAAAGGATGTAAGGTATATCAAAGCTTGCTAACTAGGATGAAAATTAAAACAGATGAGATAAAAATAATAAAAAAAATTGCCTTACAACCCATACTTACAACCTAATGCTTCCTTTGCTGATGCAGTTAAAAGAAACCAAGGACATCAGAAAAATGAAATTGAGTCTATAAACAACAAAATTGATAGTTTTTTATTTAGTATAATAGCAAAACAAAATGGACGTGTATTGAACAATTAATGACGATAATCATTAAAAATGGACCAAAATAAATTCGAAGTCACGTTAAAGATGGTAAGTTTAAATGTAAACTCACTGGTCTCGCATAAAAAGCGGTTAAATTTAATTAAATTTTTAGAAAAATATGATCCTCATATCTTGATGGTATCCGAAACCAAATTGTCTAATAAACACAAAATAGATATTTCAAATTATGTATAATATAGTTAGAACAGACAGAAAAGGTAGTATTTTAGGTGGCGGGACAGCCATATTAATCGAACAAAAATATAAGTTCAGGCAAGTGTTTTCAAAAATTAAGATTCATCAAATAGAATATTCTGCAATCGAGATGAAATTAACAAATGATTTATCTTTGGTTGTTATAGCTACTTATGACAATGGATCAAAAGAGGAACATTTCATAAACGACTTTGAAAATTTTTGTCTGAATTTTAAATTCAACAGTCCGAATGTCTATTTTATAATGGCAGGTGATTTTAATGCGAAACATTTTTTTTGGAATAATAACATTAGTAATTCCCGTGGTAACAAATTTTACAAATGGTTTTCAGAGAATGAGATATTTTATAAAATAAAATTAGTCAAAACTCGGAACCTCATATCTAGATATTGGGTTCGTTGACAGTAGAATGGGCATTGTTAATATTAATAATTGCAATGAAGTTACAACATTGTATTTTGAAAGCGATCACAGAGCCGTAAATATAGATATTAAAATTAAATTGAATTCTGATAAATTAAATATATTTAATGAGAATTTTACAGACAAAAATAATATTAAAATAATTAAATGGGAAAAATTACAAAATTTATTACATTCAAAATATGATGCATATTTGTTATCAAATAGTAAGGATTGCATTATACCAGCCAATAGAATTTTCAGTAATTTGGAAATTAATGAGTGCATAGAAACTTGAATTACTCTAATTTTAGAAGCGATAGATCAAGTCACAATTGAAAAAAATAAAAAACAATTACTACAAATATTAGCGAGTAATAAAGACATAAAAAATTTATATTTACATAAATCCACAACTATTATTGAACTAAGAAAACTAAAACGAAATCCTCTTAACTATGTATGTAAAAAAATTTACGGAATACAATAGCAAAGCTAGAATAAATGGAAATCTAGAAATCGATAACCAAACTCTATCGTTGCAGGCCAATTTGTGTCCATCACAAGTAAGTTCTAATAATAATAAGTTTCAGGTATCAAATCTAACTCAAAAATTAAACATCATCGGAGCTTATTACGAACAATTTTCCGAAAAAGTTATAAATGTAGAACATAATGATTTTCCAATTATAGATCTTATTAACACACACCACCAATATTAGATTTCAGTGCAGACAATTCTATTAAATTTCAAAATACCAATGCTGAATTGAATAACAGAAAGATATTTGTGACTGTAGATGATGAAATATAGGCTATTGTTAGCACATTAAATAATAAAAAATCATTCGGCATTGATAGGATCTCGAATATTGCATTGAAAAAGCTACCTTTGTAATAATTATAGAACACAGTAAAAAAAAAATTGAATTTTCAATAAAAAATTTGTTAATTTTATAGTGTAAATTTACATTATAACTGGAAAAATTACTAATATTAGCATTTTTACCTGCATTTGTATGTAAAAATTATTATTCCCGTATTTTTCAACTAGAATTTAAAATTTACAGAATAAAAACGGAAAATTACATACTATTTTTTAATTTTTCCTCACAGAGTGGTAATTAATTGTGCCTCTTGGTTGTACAGTAATATAAATTGACAAATAATAGTGCGTTATATGTATTTAGTTCATTAAATAAGGAACTAATAATTTCAACATTAAAGTAAGTATATGCCATTATAGTACAAATACATTAGTTTAAGTAAGTTTAACAACACAAAATAACTATTTATTAATTAATTCATTTGGGGGGCATTTTTTTGACATGATAATGTTGATATTCTTTCGAATTTAAATTGAATTGCAGATTATTGCAGTGTGATAAATTTGTTTGTTCGTGTCGTATTGCCAAAATAAAAGTATTCATAGGAAGAAAATGTTCATCTGTGGCAATTGTAACGAAACATGTGATGAAAAAGAAAAATATATTCGCCATCTTAAATCCCACAAAAACGATAGAAATTCTGTATATAAATGCATATTTAACAATTGTAATCGAGTGTATTCCAAGTTTATTAGTTTTTCGTCCCATTATTATCGAAATCATCATAAGATTACCAACGAATTAAAACAAAATGATGTAAAATTTAAATGTCAAATGAAAGATTGTATTTATAAATGTTCTGTCACAGAAAAATTATTACGACATTTAATTAAACATTTGCGTTTGTCTCAAGCTCAAAAAGTTATTTGTCCAATTAGTGGGTGTACGAAACTGTATACAAATGAGAAAACTATCAGAAACCACATCAACAGTTTTCACAAAATCAGATTCAAGTCATACAAAAAGAATAACGATCATGTCGAACTGAGCTCCTGCCAGACACAAAGACAACTAGCAAGTTACACATTTAATAATAATGCACCTAGAAACACCTCAAAGGCATTTGTTGAATGCACAGCTAGCTCAACCCATAAAATTGATGTTAAAAGTGTTACCGATAATTTCTTGATTAAATTAAAGTGTGAGCATAATGTTCCTGAAAGAATAATTTCCATTTTCGCGAATCATTTTTCACATTCTTCAGATTTACTAGAATCAAATGTTTGTGAGTCTATTGAAAATGTGTTCAATCATCATGTAGTACACACAGAATTAAAACGTGAAGTTTTAGCAGAAATTTTACCAAATCTTAGTTTAATTTCTCAAAACTCATTATCGGCTTATAAACGAAATCAAAAACAATCATCTGATTCTTACATCAAACCAATTAAAATTTTCTTGGGGGTTAATAATTATCATAAATCATGTTTTTATTATTATATCCCTATAATTGGTACACTTAGACAATTATTTCAAGAACCCGAAATTGTATTACAATTTAATGCCAAACAACAAACAAATTATTCTAAATTTTGTGATTACACAGATGGACTTTTATACAAAAGCAATACATTTTTTTATCACCAAAAGCGTATAGAACTTATATTTTATACTGATGCATTCGAAGCATGTAACCCATTAGGATCAGCTAGATCGAAACACAAGGTCATAGCGATTTATTTTATGATCGGTAATTTAAATGTCCACAATAGATCTAAAATTAACAATATAATGCTGGCTTTGCTTTGCACTGAATCACATATAAAAACTTTCGGGTTTAATAAAATTTGTGAAATAATACTATTAGATCTAAAGAAACTGGAAACAACGGGTATTGTTTTTGATTCGAAAATGGAAAATGTTAAAGGTTCTCTTATTGCAATTTGCGCAGACAACTTAGGTGCACATCAGATAGGGAGTTTTTTAGAAAACTTTAGTAAATCGGAATATTTTTGCAGATTTTGTCAAATAACTCTGAAAGAATTTAAAGAAAATTTTCGCACAAGAAGCCAATTAAGATCTCCTGCTTCTTATAATGCAGACGTCGAAAATTTAGGGTCACAAATTAGTTTTCATGGAATTAAAGGAAACTCTTGTTTCAATAAATTGCAGTATTTCCATGTCAGCAATCCTGGGCTCCCACCATGCATCGCTCATGATTTGTATGAAGGTGTGATAGCATTTGATATTTGTTTAGCTATTCATTATTTTGTTAATAATCACTGGTTTTCTTATGATTATCTAAATCTTCATTTATACCGTCTGCAAAAAATTTTAAAATATAATGTGAGTTTCCCTGAATTTAGTTATAATAATAAAAAACTAGGTGGTCATGCACTTCAAAACTACTATTTCCTTATATTATTACCACTAGCGATAATTCAAAAAATTATAGATCCTAACGACAGTGTTTTAGAAATGGTTACTCACCTTCTACAAATATCTCAGATTGTTTCATCACATATAATCACACTTACTCAGGTTCATATTCTAGAGGGTCTGATTAATAGATATCTTGAATTGCGGATATTGCTTTTTCCGAGTGTGCCACTTAGGCCCAAGCATCATTACTTACAGCATTACCCTGAACTAATAAAGCTATTCGGTCCTTTAATTAAATTTTCGACGGTTCGTTTCGAAAGTAAACACCAATATTTCAAACAAATTGCATTAAAATCGAGAAATTATATTAATTTATTAAAAACATTTGCCGAGAGGCACCAAATGCTCCAATTATCTTTAACCGGAAAACGGTTTTGTATTACAAAACAAAAATTAAACAGGCTAGAATCTGAAAACTTTTCAATTTCAATTCCACAAATGTTTATTTATCAAACAAAGAGATTCACACATAAAAATATAGAATATTTTACTGGGCAAGCTTTAGCAATTTCTAATATTGACAACGGATATGTTACTTGCTTTACAATAAAAACTATATTAGTTGATTCGACAGCATCTGAAGTAGCATACATAGGAAATTATTTTCGAATGATGTTTAATTATAAACTCGGAATATTTGAAATTACAGACAGTGATGATTTGCTAAATATCATTTCCATAAAGAATGTTTCCTCCCCTTTCCCCTTTATTCCTTTTAACGTTGGACCAACAAATTATGCCACATTACAATCAGCTGTACCAATTTATTGGTATGTTCTTTTTTGAAGAAACTAAATTAATATTTATAAAACTAATGAAAATTTATTGATTTAATTACATATAAAAGACTTTGGATCAATATATCATCTCAACAACGACTTTTTGTCAAAATATGGGACCGGGATCGCCTAGTAAAAAAAAGTTATTTTGGTAGCTCAATTGAGAGCTTAATAAAAAAAGATTAGTTATTTTATCCTTAAATTTATTACTATTTTATCCTTAGATTTATTACTTTTCAATTGTTATATAATTTTATTTTAGCAAATGATGCAGGTATCCAAGGATCAAAACTGGTGTGCGAGTCTGATGGGACAGAGGTGGATGACATCGATGTTCTGGAATATTTTATTCAGAAGAATGAAGTTTTCCAGCTACTTGAAAATACGTCTCCCTGGGTACCATCACCATCAAATTCATCATCTGCATTATTAAGTAATGAGCATCAACAATAGCTGCATTTCTTGACGTTTGATCTGATCTAGATCAGATCATGTTTCATGAAACAACAAAACTATGCAAAGAGCTACTCGGATCAAAATTTTGATCCAAAAACAAAAATTTGTTCGAATTTTGTTGTTGCTTTCAATGTAAACTTTGATCTGATCCGGATCACCATGCATCAAGAAATACAGCTATTATGTTTGCGAGGATAACCTTTCTACCAATCAATTTTCAAATGTAAATTCAAACAATGTAGTTACATGGATACAAGGCAATATTGCTTGTGTAACGGAGATTCAATCACCAGATAGTCCTTTAAGCTCAACGAAATCTTTGTCGAGTGGCCAAATTACGGCCGTCAGTTCGGATTTTTTTTTGCAAATCAGATATTGGCACAAAACAAGCTGAAAAGCTTTTCGCGAGTTATGAGTTTCCTATCAACAAAATGTCGGAAGAAATAATTGAATTGCTTAATCAAGAAAAAGAACTGGGACATTTATACTCTGACTTTATCCATTGTATCGTAAATGACATGCGGCGCAAATCGTTGTATATTCCGCAAAAAGTTTTCCGAGCCATGTCTGCTCGGTTTATAAAGTTATATCCAAAAAGCTTATCCGTTGTTGATAGTACCGGTGATCTGATTTTCGACGAACCAATTACACTGGCCACGAAATTATGTAACCATAACAATTATCTTAATAGATTGTCGGAGAGCGGAACGAAGGTGTTGAAAAGAAAATCTAATTTGTCGGACGGCGTGCCTAATTTTTTCGAAAAATCAGAAAACCAAATAACAGACCATGAAGCTAGCACAAAACAACTATGGCTAAAAGACAACTACGGACATAATTTGGATATTGCGATTGAAGAGGCTTATTTTAAAGAAACGTTTACACATCAAAGGAAATTTTTAAATGAAAATCCTACGATCAATCATATAAAAGAACAATGGCCTCATTTGTTAAAGGAAAAATTTTTTTTATGTCATTTTTATGAGCTCATGGATATAAAAGAACTATTATTTATTGACAAATGGAACTCTATTAAAAGTATCATTATAAAGCTTGGCGACAAACTTAAAAATACATCTATTCAAAATGAAGTCGACGAAGATCTGAAAGTATTATTAATTATAATTACACATTTTAAGGAAAAGTCAGATCTACTCTTTAAAAAATATCCTGTGAGTAATTCTATTCTCGTAAATTATTAATTAAATGATGAATAAACTTGTGATCATTTTTCAGTTTGGGACGTCTCTAAATGAAATAAAATTCGAAGGTCACCATTCTTTGCTGTAATCGGTAATTAAGTAAAATTTTGGTAAAACATTCACATGAAATATAACAAATATATTTAAATTATTTATAAGCTTCTTATAATAATACAATGATTATCTGGATTTTAGCTTAATATTTTAATAATATTTCATTAAATTTAAAATAATAAAAAACTACATGTTTTGACGGTATATTCCGTCGTTCTCAATGGCAAAATTTATACAATTTCGTGAATGACAAAATATATCGTTGAAACTTTGTGTTTTTTATTTAAAAAGTTAGTAAACATTTTTAAAATATTAATCATAAATCCAAATAATCGTTTTATAATCCAATTAATTTAATTACAGATCAAGCAGAAAATAATCAAATAATTCATTTTTTTGTTGAGGGAATC
Source organism: Tipula helvola (assembly GCA_963556165.1). Lineage (NCBI taxonomy): Eukaryota > Metazoa > Arthropoda > Insecta > Diptera > Tipulidae > Tipula > Tipula helvola. Next base: position 53,491,912 of record OY744482.1, read on the forward strand.
TTATTGGACATAAAATGCAGTTGTATCAAGACTGCAGTGCTTATAACAATGGCTGCCTATTTTGTATTTAATATTCAATATCCAATCGAGCTGTCCCAGTCGCTAGAAGTGGTACAAAAAGCATTTTTTGATATAGAAGTCAACTTCGCTCGCTCGAAAAAGAATAAGATGAATTATAAAGCAAAGGTTATTAATTTGTTAAAAAAAATATTACAATAATTTATTCCATAAGAATTTTTTTAAATTTATCAATAATTGAAATAATGTACCTAATTGATAAATGATTTATATAAAACAAATTTAGATGTTATATTCGCTGGTTCGAAGCGAAAAATGAATTACATTTCAATTATTTTTCCAAATTGAAATTAAAATAAATGTATTATTTATTTATTTTTTCTATAATAAGGGACACATTTTTTTAAAGAAATGTATCAATAATTTTAATATATTACTGCATTTTTAAAAATTATTATGAATTGAAATAATTGCCGTGACAAACTATGGTTCGGCTTGGATCAATTTTTATACGGGAAACAAACACAAAATATCGATATTTGGTTGTTGATTTACACGTAAAAAATTATCTGATCAATTTAAGATGCCTTTAAACAGTTAAGATATAAACTGTGATAATTGAATTGAAAATAATAAATTTAAATTTAAAAAATACTAATTTAATTTAATTTTTAAGAATTTAATTAACATTTAAGTAAACAAATTGAAGATTATACTTGTAAATGTAAGAATTATCATTTGACTGAAAAATAATTAAAAAAACAAAAAACTAAAGAAAAAATTGATTTTTATTTGAATAATTAAAATTTTATGTTTAATGTTTTCACGAGAAAATTCAATAAAAATGCATATCCAGAAAATACTTTAAACGAAAAATTGTATCCTGCATTTAATTCCTTTCAGTGGATTTATTAAATTTACCCAATAATTCATGTAAATTTTTAGGTGATTTATGAAGTATAAATACTACTATTATGTAAAATAAACATTTTTTTAATGCAAAACAATGCAGATGTTTTCTCGTAATAAATTTAAATTCTTGGTAAATTACAATTTTTTTCACGTAAATTGGTACAAGACTTTTCTGTTAAATTTGTGGTTCAATAAATTGAGTATTACATGATTATGTATTTTTCACAAGTAATGTTATTTTACGTGAAAAGTGTCGGCAAATTTGCCCACTTGAAAATTCTAGTAATTTTCAATGGAAATTTTTTACTGTGAAATTACAAACCTATTCAATTATTTAATAATGAATGATGGAATCAATACGTCAGATAAAGGGTTCTTCATGACCGACGGATTAATGCAAGGTACTATAACGGTACCGTTACTTTCTAATATTTATATCTCCAACCTTATGTCAAAAGAAATTTTAGATACCGTAAATTGTCAAGTATTGGCTTTTACAGATGACCTATTATTATATTCACATGGTATTAAGGTTGTAAACATTAGAAACTCACTACATGAAGGCGTAAACACTATAGAAAATTTCTTTCATAAATGGAAAATCAAATTTAACACAGAAAAATGTGAATCTATTTTATTTAGAAAACCTTTATCTAAGTGCAATAATAATATAAAATGTAACTGGAAAAAATTAGACATAGCTAGTTATTAATAATGAACCTATCGAACAGAAAAAAATAGTGAAATATCTAGGTATAAATTTGGATCACCTATTATATTATAATGAACATATAAAAATTTAATCAAAGAATGATCGTGCTGCATTTCATATGCTGGCAAAATTATTTTTCAGTAAGCATGTTGGAAGGAAAATAAAAGTTTTATGCTCTAAGCAAGTAATCAGACCAATAATAACGTACGGTTCCGTGTCCTGGTGTAATATAAGTCCCACTTACATGGAAAAATTAAGAATATTCGAAAGAAAATGTTTAAGAACTTGTTTAAACCAGCATCGAAGTAGTAAAAGTAATTAAATACATTTCATTCCAAATAAAAAAATATACAATATGGCCAAAATAATTAGAATTGATAATGTCATGTTAAATAATATTCGGAAACGGGTTACCCACGAAATCCATTACGTCCCGATCCTTTTTGACAAAATCCATTTTCGACATAATCATCTTTTGACAAAATTCATCTTTTTCAAAATCCATTTATGATAAAATCCATTATTGACGAAATCCGTTTTTTCAAAATCCTTCAAAAATCCATCGAATCCATCGTTTTTGTTATTTTTTACAAGTCGCTTGTAAAAAATAACAAAAACGATGGATTCGATGCTTTTTGATGGATTCTTGCAAAAATAACAAAAACGATATGTTTTTAGTTAAATATGAATTTGTACCATTCTTCTGGCTGCTTCTGGTGGTCCCATACTGTCATAACTGTTGTCGCATACGGAGCTATTTGTTCAGCAATTTGAAAATAATTTCCGAATCATAAAAGGTTTTTTTATATTTATACTTTTACAAAATAACATTAATTAATTACAATAAAAACCAATTTTTTTTTAAATACCGTGTTTTACCCATATACGTGGTTTGTTAAAAAAAAGTGACTTTTTATTTTTCTCGAAAAATATTTATTTATTCATCAATATCTGTTTTGTCCCCTTCAAAGCAATCCCTCTCAGATATAATACACTTGTGCTCAAATCTCTTCTGATATGCGCTTTTTGATAAAGGCTTGAGCTCTTCCAGCGATGCGGTTTTTATCTCCTCAATCGTGACAAAACTACATCCTTTCATGGGTCTTTCCAGTTTTGAGAACAAGAAAAAGTCGCAGGGGGGCCATGTTTGTTGAATTTTTATTTAATTAAATTTATAAAATGTTTGATGATTTTATGTTGTAATTTATTTTAAGTTTTAAATTTGCTCATATAATAAATGTTTTTATTTTAATTTGTATCACAACTGTTATGAATTATCTATCTCTTAGCTTTTTTCTTACAGAAATATGAATTTAGAATGAACAATTTTTATTTCGTATTTTAAAACCTAGTCTAACTACTTTTTTAATACCCCTTCCATAAACAGTGCCATTCAAAAACGATCAATAATTATTCACTCCGTCTTGCTAGTAATAGTGACCTTTATATTACAATAGTCATTTAAATATTATTGATTTATTGGAGTGGTGATTTATGATTATGATGATCATTTTTGGGTAACAAAGCTTTGGGCCACAATTGTATTGTTTACTTTTTAATTTTTAAATAGGTCATTGACATTTGAATTTTGATACATATAATAATAAACTTTATTATGTGATATTTGATCGGTAAGCCAGTGCAATTTTTATTATGTTTTAATATCGTGAATATTCGCAATTTAGTATTTACTTTAATTTAAGTTTAGGTTTCACCAACAGCCAAGTCCGGTGAATACGGTGGCTGATGCATGATTACGGATGTCGCTGCCACACGTTTCATGCCCAAAACATCCGAAAAAATTGCATGGCATGAGCCAACCGACATGCCGACATCCTCAGCAACTTCTCTAATAGTGATTCTCCATAACAATTTTCTTCACTGATTCAACGTTTTCATCGGTCGTTGACGCACTAGGGCGTCCACTTATAAACATTTTTTCGATTCTTTGATGTATTTTTACAATATATTTAGCTCCTAATAATAATAAGTTTTCCATCCATAAAAATACAATAAACTATTCGTATATTTTCATATAATGAAATATGTAATATAATTTGCCGCCCCGGTGGCACAGTTGTTAGCATGCTTGCTTTAAGCTCAGGTCCCGGGTTCAATTCCCGGCGGGTGATGAAAAAATCACGGCTGGTTAATGTAGGATCAATGAATTAATCACTCATTATCCGTTAAAAAATGATTACGAAACTTCAATATGAAGCGGCCAAATCCCTCTATGGGATGTAGCGCCAGCGAAAAAAAAAAAAAAAAAAATATGTAATTAATTACTAAATATATATATAGTTTATTTAAATACGAAATTTATTTTATTGATGACCGTACAATCAATTTAGTTACATTATACTGAAGGATTTGGACAACGGTGGACTGTGTCATAAATGGATTTCAACAATCATGGATTTCAACATCAATGGATTTTGCCAAAAGTGGATTTTTATAAAAAACGACGGATTTTAGCTAAATGGATCTTGGAAAGATGGATAACGGGGGGATCCCTTCGGAAGCCTATACATCGATCTTCTTTGAATACTGAAAATTCCAACATCTTTGCACCGTTTTTGACAGAAAATTACATATAAGAGGAAATAATACAAAACAACATCACCCCACCTGAATCATTTATATATTTAGATACTAATAGTTATATCAGAATCATCTTGATGTGAATAGAGCCATAGCCTACTGTATAAATAAGAGCCTCCACAATCAACTGTATTTTTTACTAAGCTTAAAATAAGGTATTAAAGTAAGGTACGCTTATTTTCATTTACAGTTTTAGCACAGATAAGAATAGACAGATGTACATCTTGTATGGGCCAAATTTACATTAGAAATTTCAATACCAAATTCTAATCTAATCCTTTTAGAGCAGGACGTATATATTGTAAAATACAATTTTGTTTGAAGTTGGTTTATGTTTGCTTTGATATAATCAAAATAGCCATGCCATGTTTGCTTTGATATAATCAAAATAGCCATACGTAAAAAAAGATAAAAAGAGACAGAAATGTACGTCCTGCTCTAAAAAGATTGGATTGGAATTATTGTATTGAAATTTCTAATGTAAATTTGGCCCATACAAGATGTACATCTGTCTATTCTTATCTGTGGTTTTAGTTTATTAGAAATGTGACCTTTTGTTTTGTTTTTATACGAAAATGTGCAAACATGTAAATTTATTTGATTGAAAAATCGAGTCATGAAAATGTTTATTTCTTAGTGAAAATCGTCATGAAAAATAAGGTATTTTTGAAATTTACAATATTGTTGTTTTTGTAATATACGTCATAAACATAACTCGAAATTTATAAACAATACAATAATCATCTCTTTCATTGCCTCCATTCAAATTTGAATTCAAATATGTTTCTATGGTTATTTTGAATTTGCAAAGCATGCTAGATTGTTTTGATTTTCTGTTTCATTCGCACTCATTGTATTGTTTAATTTTTTCTGTTTGGCTCTTTTTGATTTATTTTAATTTTGATTGTTGAACGGAGACGTGTTGTCTTTTTTCTTACCATTGGTTTTAGGTGTGGACGAATGATTACGTCATTATATTGAATTTTCTCTTTTTAATACACATTGTTATTGTTGTAGAATGTTTTATAATTTAATTTCCCTTATTTTCTTTTGATAATTGCTGGAAAATAGGGAAGTTTTAGAATCTGTGTTTTAAATGAGTAAGACATTGAGTTGTTTGCTAGCGATTTGGGGAAAGATTATTTAACTGGATCCCGTATTATAAACTCCCCTATCCCAAAATTCCGTATGCCAAAATTCCGTATTCTATTATGATACATCGGCTTAGGTTAAGTTAAAAATCGCACGATTTTTAACCTAACTTAAGTCGATATATCATGATAGAATACGAGATATGTGTTCGTTTATGTATCCGCGTGTGTATGGCTATGTGTAAGTATATCTATTCGCGTGTGTGTAGCGTGTATTTCTGTATGGGTCATAAAAAGTAAAAAATTACAAGGAGCAGGAGCTTCAAACAGAACATAACAGAAAGTTTACTCCAATAAAAAATAAAATCGATTTTTATAAAAGAACTAGTGGGAGTACCAGGCGTTGCCCGGATTGCCGACTTGGGACCAAGCCACATATAATTAACTATGAGAGAAGCATTCAGACTCTAAATTTATTCCAGCTGTCTCCAGCAATTGGAGTGTCGGACTGTATTAGTGGTAACCGTTCAAAGAACACATCCTCGTCTTTTGCACAATCAGTTATAATCGTAGCCTTTAATACATGTGGTTTCAGACCTTTTATATACAATCAAGTTCCATTGCATAATTTAGGTGGATTTAAATTTCGCAATAACATTATTGGTGTCCCAATTTTGAGAAAAAGAATACGAGAAGGCGTTCCATTTAGTTTAAATGAGTTAAAAAACTCTATGGGGTAGAATACCGCCTGATCAGTATTGGTGACGATGTCGATTGATTAAAATATTGTAGCGGTACCAGGTAGCAAATTTGGAATTTTCAAATTTATTTGGTTGACGCTGTCATTTTTTGGTGCAAGTATACAAAGAAAGTTTAGTATATCTTTTGCGGAGTCACTCATAGTTCTTGTAATTTTTTGCAATGTTTGGAAACACGTTTAATTTTAAATCATCAACTGAATTTACCACTGTACAGAAATTTGTTGGAAAACTTACAAAGTCGTTTCGGTAATTAGTCGGCCATTTACAAAGTTGCAAAGTGAGACAATTTTTTTATAACATTTACAACAAAATTTTAATTTTCGCTCTATTTTGTTTTGCGTTTGTTTCCAGGTTACAATTTATTTTGTTTGCCGATTTAGTGAAATATGTTTTTGCAGTTTTAGAAAAAAAAAAAATGATTTACCAACTAATTAATTTTTGATTTCCTAATATAAATAAATTGACATGACACACATCAGACAAACTTAAATCCCAATTTTTTTTACTAGAACTACTAAAACATGTTTTGTTTTAGCTAATGAGTTAATTTACTAAACCAATACGGCTAAAAATAAAATAAATATTCGACAGCAAAAGATTTAAAAACCAAACGAAAATAAAAAATTTGGATTTTAGTTGTATTGTTTCGTATTTCGTATTATTTTGTTTGATACACCAGGGGCCCTATTCGCGAATTCCACATCCATTTTCCATCTGTCAAAATTCATAAATATAAATGGAATAATGGAATTTTTTCGATACTAAGGGAATATATCTAAATGGGTATAAGTAGGTGAAAAAAATTCCCCATATTGGGTATTTGGTTGCATGTGTTATATACATACATTTATGAATTTTAACAGATGTCCACATGCGGAAAATGGATGTGGAATTCGAGAATAAGGCCCCTGGGGCCATATTCTCGAATTCCACATCCATTTTCCACATGTGGACATTTGTCAAAATACAAAAAAATAAATGGAATATTGGGATTTTTTTCCTGGTAATTAGGGTAAATGCGAGCAAATGCTCCTTGAAGGAATTGCTGTAATTAATTTTTTAGTAGAGATTATAAATTCTGTGTACAATTAGTTTCATTAAACCCTAAACTCATTCCCGTAAAAAAATTACAAAAAAAGGTTAGAAACACATTTATTCGGGAGCATCTAGATCCAGGGGCCCGACCCTTCGATAATACCACGAAAATCTGCTCATAAGTAAAAGATGGCAATAAAATGGCAAACAAATGTAGCTCCCTCAAAATTTTACAAATATTTTGTTCGGGGCACCTAGACCCAGTTGCGGGACCCCTTCGAAAATACTACGAAAACCTGCTCATTTTGGTATAAAACCCTAATGCAAAAACTCAATTTGATTAGATGATCCGTGTGGAAACATATAAAACACACACATAATACATAAGGGAGAGTCTCCGGTTGTGGGCACAGTTTTGTTTTTGACTCATAATTCTCAGAGGCATTAACTAACTGTTTGCTGAAGTAAGTACATTTGATCCTACTAGAAGAAGTCACAACCGGAAATCAAGACCATTCTCGGAGTAATCAAAACAAATGTGATGGCATCCCAAACCACACCGAAAATACTGTAGACATATCGATAACACTCACCTGTTTGAGATTATTCACTTTGATTTATCGCACTTTTAAAACATTGGAAAATTACAATTGCGTTGATTTTTACGGACGTTTTTTTAATGTAATCGCAGCAAATGAACAAGCTCGTCCATTCACTTCGATATTAGCTAGAAAACTGCGTACTGTCAAAATACAAGTACGACAACAGTCAGATCAGCAATATTTGCATTCTGTCAAAAGTTATTCAGGGGTGTCCACAACCGGAGAGTGCCAACAATCGGAGACTCTCCCCTACATAAGTACATAGATCACGAATAACATAGTTTTAAATTAAATAATATTATTTTTAAAACTATTTATTAAAAAAAAATTACAAGAAATATTTATGTACATAAAACCAAAAATTGTTTGTTAATTTCATTAATCCCGTAAAATATTCATACTACGAGATTTTGAAGTACGGGATTATGAAATACGGGATTTTGTAATACGGTTTTTTTGTGATCTACGGGATTTTAATATTTTATTCATTCTGGATTTTGGAATACGGGCATTAGTACCGATCCCCAAATTAATAACTACACTGTAGCTAATTTTCGGTTATCTTCTTGCTAACCTGTTCTTCGAGTTTCCGAGACTCTAAGTAAATTTCAATATTTCTTCGTAATTAATACGCAACGATATTCCTTGTATTCTTTGAGAGTTAGCTTTTTGACTAGAACACTTCATACTTTTCGTTTAATTCATCATGTTTAGCCGTCTGGTCTTTTAGTTAATTTTTTTCTAATCTCTTCATTCTCATGTGTTGGCGTATCATGTCGTGTCGTTCATTTTCTGATGAGTTGGCGTATAAATTGTATGTTAATTTGGCGTTCATAAAAAATTTGGATGTTCTTTGAATTAAACAATTTCTAAATATAGTATGTTCTTCCCAGCGTTGACGTCAATGTTTAACTTGGGAAGAAGCACATAATTTTTTTGTCCGAAATTTGTTTACCTCCAACACATCAGAAATTTTTTTGAGAGCCGCCAACAATTTTAGTTGTGGGTTGCAGACGTATTCTTTCATAGGCGAATTTGCTGCTATTTTTGTATTCCCGATTACCACTAAAGCTCTCGTTTTTACAGGTCCGATGATAATTGAATAATGAGAAAATATGTGTAATAAAATATTTAAGATTTTTTTTATAAAAATGAAATTTGCAAAATTACCATAAATATTATTTAAGACAATCTTTGTTGTTGTTGTTATTATTCTTAACGTTCTTATGTTGATTTACCCGCAGCATAACATTTTATTTTAGAATAATTATATTTATAATAAAAATTCTTCAAATAACACTACCTACATAAAACCATAAAAGATCATTTTATGGATATGAAAAACATAAAAAGGATTTTTGATGAGCGTATATTTATGATATTAAAATTATTATTATTATGTATTATTATTATTATTATTAGAGGTAATAAATTAAATTATAATAAAATGTATGTGTTTGTTTAGCAGGTGATTTAAGAATAAAACACTGTCCCAAAAATACATTATTATTATTACGACACGATACTCGTACATTCATAAAAAAATTATGATTGTATTCTTTTAATATTGAATCTTTCTTTTTTATGGATTTGTACGTTCGACAGATTGGTACATAATGGCTAATAAATTACTGGGATATTTCATGCAAACGCAGATGGTACGCGCACATATTTCTTAAGTGTTTCTTTAATTATTATTATGTATTTGGAAATAAATAAATTTTACAATTTAATAATTTAATACTCGAAACCACACCAAAAAATAAAATCATCCAATTGAAGGGACCGCGGGCAAATTCAAGTATATTTTTCTATTTTTAAATAACTACCTTAAGGTAAATTTTGTAATGGAGTGGTTATATAGACAAGGACTCATCATCCGCAAATTATGTACTCACTTGCAAATTTATTCCTCCGCATTTTTATTTTGTTCTTCGCTCCTTTTCCACTCCAACTGTAATAAATAATTCAAAACAAAACGTAAAAAACACTTTTTATGTATTTTTTTAACATTTATAGAGTAAAAAGCTGGAAATAGAATAAAAAGGAAATTTTTAAATAATTTAATGGTAGGATAATCATTTAAATTAACCAACAAAAAAATTTTTATTTTGTCAACGAAATTTGTTTTATTTAATTTTTTACTGTATACAAGTGTACATACAGTATGTGTATATAAAGTAAGTTTTTTTTATTACTATTCGTTCTAACTATACTATATTCATTTCGACGAGAGCACAGATTAATTAAAAATTAAAATAAAATTAAACAATAAAAAAAAAATCTCCGCTGAATAATTTCGTTTTTTTTTTCGACGTTCGAACTTCTTGTTGTCGTTTCCATTTTAAATGGAATTATTTACAATTTTCTTGTATTTAATACCATGGTTTGGTAAACTAATTTTATTACGGTTTATGTGTAAAGTATATTTCGTAAATTATTTTTATGCAATGCAAGCTTTTATATTTATCTATCTCAACGTCTGAAAAAAAAAAACCTCAAACCCAGAGTATTAAATGGGATAAATATGCAAATTAAAATAACTAAAAAAAAAAAAAAATTTTAAGCTCATGATATCTTAAAAAAATTTATATTTTCGTATATAAAAACAAAATCTGGTCAAAGATTTTCTCTTGATTCATGATTCATAAAAGTGGTTTTTTATGTGCTTGCAATGATTTGCTGTTCGTAATGATCTCAAGTGCAATATGGTTTCGTTTTGAATATGGGGTGAGGTCAAAACAGCTGGAGCTGACACTTAATTTTTTTGTTTTTATGTATAATACGGTCGTAAGGAATTTATTATTTATGTAAATCGTTTTCTGTAGACATTTTTTTTTCGCGTGGGCCTAAGCTTTTCCTGGATTTAAATGAATTCAAACATACTAGGATCAATGTCAACTTTTAACCTGACAAGTAAAAGAATAAATAGGTAATGCGTGTCTAAGAAAGGCAAAGGCAACATTATTTTCCTGAATTCTCCAAACCAAATTAACATTTAAAAATATAAGTGGGGCGAGTTGGACGAAAGTTTGAGTGTTGGTATAATTTTTTTAGAAAGATTGAGTATTTGATAGGGACGTCATTTAATGGCGGCAGGAGCATCGCATTCCATCCCAAACTTTCATTCCACAAAAATTTGAAATCATCAATTGAAATCATCGCTGGGCGATATCTCTACTATAGCGAGGCGACAAATATTCAGAGTTTCCTTAATCTTTATCACGAAATTTGTTGTTGATAAATTACAGGAAGATGGCCCAAGTGTGGGATAACTTCAGGGCGGTGGTGTATCGAAGTTAGTTTGTCCAAGCCTAAGGCAAGTTTCCCGGAATACATCAGGCGTACACCCTTTTATGAATAACAAAATCGAGGGAAAGGAAAGGTATATTAGTAACAAAGAATCAACCCGGTTCCAGACACGTAAATACTTGATAATTAGTAAATAAGACAACACAAGACATCACAATTTCTAAACAACCTGGTTTTTAACTGATTGTTGTTCCTGGACAGTTAAGTCAGGCTATAACTCTATTTCTGAAATTAAGATTAAATCCTTTTAAAATGATTAATTATGGAACTATAGCTTCAGATACTCTTAACACTCTTGGGCCAACTAAATAAATTAGTAGACGAATAGAAATGTCCTCTGCGTGACACTTCTAAAAATTTAATAATTAATAACTAAATTCATTAGTTTATAGGATTATTGCTAACTTAGCTTCATTTCCCATAGTTACCAACCAAGGCTCCAGGATGGAAATACCATCAAGCCAATCGGTCACTGAATCCAATTACATACACACCACTCAGCAAACAAACTTCAAAAAATAGCCGTTTAGATTATAAATTTTACAGCACGGCCTCAATTAATGAACTAAGACACAAATTAATTCAAAATTTACAAACCGTGAAGTTTGAGCACGCAATTTTTATTTAAAATTAAACTTTAATTCCTGAAATATATTATAAATTAGTATTTGAGTATAGCCATTAGAATTAAATAATGGGTGTGAAGTTTTTCACAAAAAATCTTTTTTGAAAAAATCTGGATTCCTATTGAAAAATTTAGTACTAAAAGCATAATTTTATTACAAAATCGAAAAGATCATTCGAATAAAAATTATTTCTGGAAGGAAATAATATTATTTAGGGTCGACGTTCAAAAAATTTAGTCAGATAATTAATTAACTAAATAAATGATCCTTTAGTGTTACTGCTAAAATTGTGATTAGAAGATTAAAATATAAAAGAAATTTATTTCGGGGGATAGCGAAACGGCAATTTGAAGTTTAAAATTTGTAGCACATTTATTTCCCTGGATAGGGAATATCTTATTAGCTCTATGGATGAGGAATTTTATCAGGTATTTCGTGAAGTATCACAACTTGAGTCCAAATCTCTGGCAATGGCCGTTAATGGCCCGTAATCAAATCCCTGCTAAACCGCAATTTGAAGTTTAAAATTTGTAGCACATTTATTTCTCTGGATAGGGAATACCTTCTTAGCTCTATGGATGGTGAATTTTATCAGCTATTTCTTGAAGTATCACAACTTGAGTCCAAATTTCTGGCAATGGCCATTAATGGCCCTTAATCAAATCCCTGCTAAACCGCAATTTGAAGTTTAAAATTCGTAGCACATTTATTTCTCTGGTTAAGGAATAACTTCTTAGCTCTATGGATGGGGAATTTTATCAGCTATTTCGTGAAGTATCACAACTTGAGTCCAAATCTCTGGCAATAGCCGTTAATGGCCCGTAATCAAATCCCTGCTAAACCGCAATTTGAAGTTGAAAATTCGTAGCACATTTATTTCTCTGGTTAAGGAATAACTTCTTAGCTGCATGGATGGGGAATTTTATCAGCTATTTTGTGAAGTATCACAACTTGAGTCCAAATCTCTGGCAATGGCCGTTATTGGCCCTTAATCAAATCCCTGCTAAACCGCAATTGAAGTTTAAAATTCGTAGCACATTTATTTCCCTGGATAGGGAATACATTCTTAGCTCTATGGATGGGGAATTTTATCAGATGTTTCGTGAAATATCACAACTTGAGTTCAAATCTCTGGCAATGGCCATTAATGACCCTTAATCAAACTCCTGCTAAACCGCAATTTGAAGTTTAAAATTCGTAGCACATTTATTTCTCTGGTTAGGGAATACCTTATTAGCTCTATGGATGTGTGATACTTCACGAAATAGCTGATAAAATTCCCCATCCATAGTACTAATAAGGTATTCCCGAACCAGAGAAATAAATGTGATACGAATTTTTAACTTCAAATTGCCGAATTTGATTAACTGCCAATAACAACATTTTGGCGACAAATTTGAACTTATTTTCAGATATTACACGGAATACCTGAACAAATTCGCAACCTTTTGAAGTTTATTCACAGAAAAGTATTTTATAAACTAATTGTTTGCTAATATTTTTTTTTGGTGTAATTTATTTTTTCTATTGTAATAATTGTATTGGAAATAGAATTCTTATTGGAACAAATTTATAATTTGTACTAAAACAATTTGACGTTTATTTGATGGTTCGGAACTTTGGTTTTAAATTTAGTACACTTTTATTTGATCGAAATAGCTCGATACAAAGCAAAATTAATTTAATAAATTTAATTAAACTATTTTAATGTTCGGACTAAGCTATACTAAAAGTTGTTTTGTTTTAAAAAACCGCTAAATGTGTTTGTTTTATTATTTTATTCTAAAATAATACATGGTTACAGCACAAATTAACATTATGTTACGTTATGTAGGTATTCTTTATGAACTGAATCATGATATTTCAAAATAAATTAGCTTTGTGGTTCACATTTTACAAATTTTCTTATATAAGTTTGAATTAAAATTATGTCCGTCCGTTTAGTACATGGATTTTAATCGAAATTTAATTTAATAATAATACATTTATAGAAACATTTTGAATTCTTAACAGTGTACAATAAGCACCAACACATGCGAAATTCAATGAGAATCCAATAGAATTTTGTTTATTCCAATAGGATTTGTATACGTATATCTGGGAAAAAAAATGGGAAAAACTTCACACCCATATAAAATATATGTGTAACCATATGATGTAATGTATATAACTATTCCAATTTCTTACGATTAGCGTCTCCAGATAGCGTTTACATTCGACTTTGATGTAATTACAAATGATCGAGTGAGGTAAACTTCAATGATTGGCTTCAACGATTCAACGACCTAGGCGAAATAGCATAACTGTGGATGAAATTAAACGGCTGAAACGTAATCCTGGGCTATTAAATAGCAGCTTTTTGTCTAATGAAGAAACCCAGCTCTTTTGGCATGTTCTGTTGCTCAAAATAGACTAAGGACTATTCAAATCAAAAAATATTTAAAAATAAATGAGCATCCAATCAAATAAAATAAAAAAATTTAATAAAAAGCAATTAACATTTAAAGGTACAACAGGAGCCAAATTGGTTCCAAATAAATTGTCTCCTGTAAAATGAATTTTTTCAACTAATCACAGTATTTAAGTGTACGGTATGAATTTAATATCTTTCTCCAGCTGAATCTACCTAATATCACAAAAATTAAGCACAATATGACTTTTAAGATTTCCACAGTCAAGAGGATTTTTGAACTTATTTGGCTATAACGAGAGGATTTCGTCAATAAAGCAAACGAATTCGTAGCAGTCTTTTGTTGTTCAATAAAAATATTGGGTAGCCTCCGATTTTATTTTTTTAGATTTGGGGGAACAAAAATTTGGGAGTCACTGATGTCACTGAACATTTTTTTTTTTATCTAACAAGTAATTTTAAAATTTTTAATATTTTATTTAACACAAGTCGTTAACGCTTCGAAGTTATAATCTGAATAATTGTCAAGCGGATTTAGAACGTCTTGAGAGAGGAGAGCTAAAATCTCAATTGATTATTTTTCCAATATCTGTATAATTGAGATTATAAATAATTTGTGTAATAATTTGTAATTTTCATAACTTTAACCAAATAAATTATTTAATTGTGTTTTCATTTATTTACATACATAGCTTGGATTTATTGGCTTGTTCTTGAAAAATTCATAATATTTCAGTATACAATCACAATGACATTGTTTCTGAGCCGGCTTTGACTTCAATAATTTTAAGTTTTTCGGTTTGGTACTTAAAAGAAAAACTATTTCTTAATAGAATGACGTCAGAAATGATTTAATCTGTTTTTTTTAAGTTTTCAAATAGGTATTGTTAAAATAATGAAATAAGAGTTTGCCGCTTTGATAGGTATAACAGCATTAAATTATCGATTTTTTAAAAATCTTAGAGCCGGTATTTCAATCCCGTTTAATCAGAGTTTAAACCCTTAATAAGGGTTTACCTTTCAATTTTAGTTTTTGATTCAAGATTAATTTAACCAGCCATTTTGCTTTGGTTAAATATTTAACTAAAGTTGGCGTTTTCCAAAAATATTTCCTGCAATATAACAAAAAGGAAGCAAAATTTTTAGTGCGTGCGGAGCAGTCGATTTTGTACACCTAAATTTAAATTTGAAGTGATATTTATTGGTAAATTAATTTACTTAACTTATATGGAGGAGCTGACGTAGCTTTAGTTTTCAGTATACCGCTAAATAATTTAAGCGAATTCACAAAATACGTCGCATAAGCGTATCACATTTTTGCTTTGCAATAATACATTCTCAAGCTTAAATAAAATATGTGTAGTAAATAAATACCTCGCAGACAAATTTAATTGTCACGAGATAGAAACGACATAAATGTTTCGTTTTTGCTACAACTAAATGTAACGTTTACGAAGAATTGTACATATGTGCAAGATTCTTCGCTGATGTTTCGTAAACGTAACACCAAATTCCTTTATGAAAATTTATTGAATAATATAGAGAAACGATAACCATTTAGTTTTATATTATTTTAATTTGATTTAGAAATATATAATTTGTAGCTTAATATTTTTTTTAGATTAAAAACAAAAATACTTAAGAAACTATAATTTTTTTAGAAAAGGGAAATTTTAAATCATAAATTGCAAATGCATTAAATCCATAACGATAAAAATATTACGTTATTATTTCACTAATCACATGACGTAAATGCACCACCTCAAACGAACTGTTTACGAACTACTAATACATTGATAACTCCTCCCACAATGTCTAAATATCATATGGCGGGAATGAAATAATTGCTTCGTTATTGCAACACCAAAGTGCTAAGAGGTAATTTTGATACGAAAGATAAAGAATGTGGCGATGTTGAAGCTTTACTCGATACATTTTTCGATTACCAGAAAGATGGGAAAAAGTAGTGGCTAGTGATGGACAATATTTTTAATTATCAATGTGTAACCATTTTTTCACAATAAAGCAGAACTTTTACCAAAAAAAAACTTAAATTAATTTACCAAACTTAAAATTTTTTCAAGTAACAGTTTTTAAAGCATAGGTACTATATAATTTGTATTTTTCAGAATATACTGTACAGACGATTTACATGATAAGGAATTTTGAAAACCGGGCTTACGTTATTAACCCTTATTATTTTGATGCAAGATTCTGAACGGATGATTATTTTTTTGGTACGTTTCTTATTCAAGGTTAAATACTACCCATTTATTACTCTTAGGTTTGTCCTCTACCAACTCCTTGAATATAATACCGTCAATGCTAAACACCAAAAGTTTATACGTAAAGTAATAAATTCCTAATTAAGTAGCAAGGACGTTCTATATATGTATAACCAAATGTGTAGGTGAACATTTTAGTGTAATTCTATCGGTCTCTGTAAGTAAAATTCCAAATTATTCGCCAAAGGAACACCAAATGAAATTAAAAATAATAATGGGGGCTCAATTGGTCAAGTTCGTGTCTATTCGATAAATCGCACAGTACGGTGAAGTGTACAATTTGTTAGAAAACAAATCAAAAGAGACGACAAAAATATTGTACACGGCCAAATGCATCTAATGTGAAGCGGCCGTTCAAACCGTCAATTCCAATTTATTGCCGAAATTGTTCCGCCTGTGCTCAAAATTATGAAAAAAATAGTTCGTATTTTTGAAAACTTCACCTACACTTTTGGTAAAAATGATCCAATTCATTCAAAAAACCCTATTTTATATTTTACCGTCAAGCTGAAATTCGTCCAACAATTATAGAAATTGAGTGGGATATTTGTGTCAAACTAAAAATCTGAATTAAATAATTTTCCACTATGGATTCGTCTCAAGCGCGTATGAATATGGACATTTTTATAGTTTCGAACCAATATGGACATTTTTATAGTTTCGAACCAATTCTGCGGATTGAATCAAATATTCGATTTGTCTGTCTGGTTGACATTATGTGCAATATCTTTGTTTAAGAAAATTTTATAAAAATTCGTTTAATTTGATTCCAAAAACCGCAACTTTTCATTTTGACGTCCGGAATTTAGCTTGAGGGTCGGCAAAATATACAATTATACTCCGGAAATTCCAGTCAAAAATATTTCAGTCATAAAATTTCCCATACAAGGGTACTCAGGTATACTCAGTCAAAATAGTTTTAAACTAAAATGCCTTTTCAAGAGGAGGTCAAAACATTTTTGACTGGAACTCCTTTTGGCTTTGTGACTGAAGGAGGTTCAGACAAACAACTAGAAAGAAAATCTGAACTGAAGGTCAGTTTACATTTTAATTTAAATGTTTAACATAAAACATAAACAACCAAATAAAAGGTATTCCAGTCAAAAAAATGTGTGACTAAAATACTTTTCAAGAAGGTTGTTCAGTCCAAATACATAAAGGGCATTTCAGCTAAACTATTTTTTGACCGAGATACCTTTCTTCTGAACTGAAGTTCCTTTTTAAAAGGATTTTTAGTCATGGAGAACAATTTTGCCTGGAATTCCTTTCTAATTGGTTGACTGAATCACCTGAAAAGGTATTTCAGTCACAAATGCAAAGGAATTCCAGTCAATAAAGTTTCGACTTGAATGACTTATTAGTTTTTTCTTGAACTTCTTTATGATTTAGGTGGGCGGTAAGGTTTTTTGAGTTGGAGCTTCAATGGAGTTTTGGACTTTGTGTTGGCGTCGATGGGCATGGATTCGGTATTGAATTATGTATGTTCAGAATTTTGGTTGGTTAATTACATATAGGTAATACATATGGGGCATTCTCTGTCAAATCGGCCACCACCCCTGCACATTTCATTTTTTGAGATAATTAAACTTTTTTGGGCTTAAAATTTTGCTTAGAATGTCTACTTTTTAATGCCGTATGGCGTCCTTTGATTTTCAAAATGGCGGACCATATCTCCTGAGTAAGTCTTTAATTTTTAATAAAATTGATATAAAAACGTAATTTTAACTCTGTTAATTTACTCAAAAGTGTTTTTGGTGTCATAGATTAAACATTTTTTATTATTTTTTTACAATTCCAAGATGGCGGATCCAAAAAAGTTTTCGGGGTCGCTGATCACGAATTTGAGGTCAGAATTTTAATATTCAAGATGGCGGACACAAGATGGTTGTCGAATATGGCCGAAAAAAGGCTAATTTTTCGACGTTTATAGAAATCAATAAAAACTCGGTCTAGGGGATTTTCAGGGTCGGTAATCATTAATTTAGGAAATTCGAGATGGCGCGGCGGACTCAATATGGCCGCCAAAATTGACAAATTTTTCGACGTTCATAAAGATCGTTAGAAGCATGTCCTAGAAGGTTTTCGGGGTCGCTGATCACGAATTTGAGGTCAGAATTTTAATATTCAAGATGGTGGACACAAGATGGTGGACACAAGATGGTGGTCGAATGTGGCAGAAAAAAGGCTAATTTTTCGACGTTTATCAATCAATAAAAACTCGGTCTAGGGGGTTTTCGGGGTCGTAATCGTCGACAACCATCTTGTGTCCGCCATCTTGAATATTATAATTCTGACCTCAGATTCGTGATCAGCGACCCCGAAAACCTTCTAGGACATGCTTCTAACAATCTTTATGAACGTCGAAAAATTTGTCAATTTTGGCGGCCATCTTGGATCCGCCAACTTGGAATTGTAAAAAAATAATAAAAAATGTTTAACCTATGACACCAAAAACACTTTTGAGTAAATTAACAGAGTTAAAATTACGTTTTTATATCAATTTTATTAAAAATTAAAGACTTACTCAGGAGATATGGTCCGCCATTTTGAAAATCAAAGGACGCCATTACGGCATTAAAAAGTAGACATTCTAAGCAAAATTTTAAGCTCAAAAAAGTTTATTTATCTCAAAAAATGAAATGTGCAGGGGTGGTGGCCGATTTGACAGAGAATGCCCCATATATTAATTTGTTTGTTTGGTGTAGTTATGAAGTTGTTTAGAATTTTAATGTTCTTTACGTTTATATTTATATTTAGTTTTCAGATTCAATGTGTCTTCTTTGTTTCACTGAGAGGTTAATTGTTGAATTAACTTTTGATCTAATTTGTTATTTTATAAATTGATAGGTCGTATGTAATTAGGTCTTTAAATTAATTGTTTTAATTTTTGACTTTGAGGAGTATCTCCTGGAAGTCATTCCTAACTGGTTTAGTAACTTGTTTTTGGAATGCTGAAGATTAGAAGCTGGTTTAATTTTAATTTAATTTTAAATTAATAAATACAAAAGCTAATAAACATTAAGAATTGTATTGTGCTAAACATGATCCGTACTACTATCTATTGACCGCCAAGCGTTTATTCAACTAGAAATTTCCAGAAATATATTCAGCAATTTGAAGTAGCCAAGTGTATGAAAGCAATTCGATTCTTTATTACTAGTATACATTTTTTATCCTTCGGTTTATTATATAAAAACTGTACGGTGAACCAGGCGTATTCCGGTCAATTTGCCTAAGGCTTGATCGTTCAATCTCAACTAATATGGCTATGTAATCTAGATCAGCGGTTCTCAACACCACTAATATTTTCCATTTATTTTCTGCTCATTTCGTGATGCTTACGTTTCAAATTTTTAAGAATACTATTGTACTTACTATCTATTCATTTTTTAGAAAAGATAATTAAAAAATATTCAATACGAATTTTTGTAGACTTGTATATATATATATATATATATATCACAAACCACCTGTTAGGAACAAGGATCTTGATTAATGCATTAACCTTTCAACGAACTAATAACGTTTCGAAAGGGCATATTGTTTGACCAATGGGAGAGTCGCTTGAGCCTATACTAATTTACCACAAAACGATTCTCAAAAGACTCTCCCATTGTTCTTGATTCAAATCATTTTATGGTGTTATGTTCAGTAAGTATCATGATATACATAACAATATTCCTAGTTTTGAGATGTGAATAATTTGAGGTATTTCGCTTTCACGTGTAAAATTATCACTATCAAAATATTTAAAATCACAGAAATTTCATTTTAATTTATCAATAAAGTTTTAGACAATTACTGTCACTAAAAATACATCTGATGGATTATGGTATTTCAAATTTAGAAAGGTCAACGTTTCATTTTTATTTTGTTCAAAGTTATAAATAAGTTTTATTTTTTTTCCTGCATATATTTTAACTACTTAAAATTGTTTTACAAAATCCTAATTCTTTAAAACTCCAAATTTTTGAATATAAGCTTTAAATTCCTCCCCGTTTTTCTAACTCTTACACGACATACACATATATATTTATCTAACACATTTCCGGTTACAAAACACAATAAAACAAACAAATTGTAAGATTTATGAATATGCATGCATATAATCAGATAAATAAACAAACAACAAAACAATATTTTTCCAGAAGATTTATACATTTTGGTATCGCGATTCTCGTTTTCTCCCTCCCCCCAGCACTCCCAAAAAAAACATAAAATTATTACCTTATACGGCTTATACGTATATATCTCTGTATATTACACAAATATTTACCTTTTCAAGTCAACATTAATTTTCATTCCATTCCACCCGCCACCAACACCGCCGCCGCACCTTATATTATGTATATATACAAAAAAAAAAGAAACAGAAAAACACTTTGGATCGTCGAGAAAATAAAACAGAAATGAAAATGAAAAGAGTCAAAATTAGCTTTGGCAGTTTTAGAAAAGTTAAAATCATCAGCAACAAGTAGTGTTTACATTTGTATTTTATATTATACCATTTGGTTTTCCCTTTTTCGGATATATTGTTGTTGGTGATGTTTCAAAAAAGTTTTGTCGGTTTTGTTGGCTTGAAATGAATTGGAACAAAAGTTTTTCCGTTTTTTTTTTTTTTATTAGCAAAACCACTTGATGAATTACATTCCATATCCAGTGTATATTGTTCTAATTAAATTGTTTCGTTTCATTTGAGTTAAGATTCATTTTCGTTTTGTTTAAGTTTCTCAATAATTAAATTGTTACTTCTTCATTTTAACAGGTAATTTAATGTGATTAAATTCAGAATTATATGACACATCTTCATCTGAGTAATTTGTGAAATTATATCAAGTTTATGTAGAGGTAGGGTGCACTCTGTGTAGCTTTTAGTGAAATTATTATTAATCAGGAAAAGTGTTTTTTGCGCTACTCTTTTGTTTGTGCTCGTTCGCAGTGGCAATTTGTTGAATAATGTATGTATATCTAAATTGACATACATTTCGACTATGTAGGTCATGTAGTAAATGTGGATCACCAATCAAACAACAAATCATGATTAATATTATCCGCCTTAGTAATGGAACTAATTAATTTTATTTTCATTCATTTGTTTTTTTTATTGTTTTGTTACAAAAAGCTCTGTTGTCCTAGTATTTTATGTAGAATTGAACATATCCATTATACCCCAAAAAAAATAAAAAATATTTCGCTTATTCATTTTAGAATTTCTTCTACTTTTTCAGCTTATTCTTCTTCATCCATCATCATCACCAGGATCATCATCATCGTTCGCTGGTTGTTTTGTTAGTTTATATTCATTTTCTTTTTCATACTTTTATTCATAAATATTTTATTTGTGTTTTCCTTCATTCCTTGATTTTTTCCCTGTATTATGTTTATATGATTTTAGGTTAATGTAAAGTTGTTATTTTCCATTTGCTTTAAATTTAGAGCTGAACATAGAATAGACGTACATATTATATCAAAATATGTATATAGGTGTATCCACAGACATTTCTGTTGCTTTTCGTTTATTTTAAAAAAAAAGAAAAAAACATTAATATTAAAGACAATACAAGACTACATGTTATATAGTACGTACACACCCATAGTACAAACAAAAATTGCGCAGAGAAAATTCTAAGCAAAATAAACAAAAACACCGAAAACAACAAAGCTAAGATGAGAATTGAATATACACTAAATCAAAAAATTGTCCGTACACCAGTCGATTAAAGAAATATTGATAATAAAAAAAAAACAATTAGAAATCAAACAAAAAATTCTGTTTTTATTTTTGTAAAACTCAAATTACATTTAAGAACCTGAAAATATTAATAATCATGATATAAATTAATTTACTTTCACTTTTGATGCGATTTACTATGTAAACAGCCTAAAACGATGTCAAATAATTGTCCGTACACACAAAGAAGTTGAGGGAATTTGATAATAAATTGAGATGTAATATTTGGTGTTGTAACCTATTCATGTAGTGATACTTTGCCTAAAAATATACCAGTGAGTAGCTCAAATGATGTTCTGACTTGGGTACATCCTCACCATCCACCACTTGAAATTTTGATCAGATACAAAAAAGTGCATATTCTTAAGGAAAGCAACCCAAAATGCTTCAACTTTAGAAACTGTGATTTTAGTGCTATTAACTTTGAGATTAACGGAATAGATTGGCTAAATAATTTAGATAACCTCAATACCAATCATGCGGTGGACTTCTTCTACAAACTTATTAATGGTATCATATAATTGAGAAAATGGTTCCGCTTACCCATTCCTATTTTCAAGTTAAATCTTATCCTGTATGGTATTCTAACCATTTGATTAGACTTCCTGGAGTGAAGGAATATTTAAGAATAAAACATAATGATTGTGAATATTGCTGAACGTTTTTCTTAGTAAGAGCTAGGGTAAAGAAAACGTAGAGATTGTGCTACTCTCAATACGTCTCAACTGTTTTCCAGCTCAAATGTACTATAATAATACGTCAGCTTCCCATTCTAAAGGCATTTGTAACTTGTTTGGAGATTTTTTTAAAACGGTCTATAATTCGAATCAGGGCTTATGCAGCCCCATCAATGTTCAAGCCAACATAATTCAACACGAAATATTAAACGATTTATCTGTTAGTAAAGAGGAGACGTTTACAGAGCTTATTTGTATTAATAGTAATAAGGGATGTGGGTCTGATTTTCTAACCCCTTATTTTCTGAAAAATGTTGCTCACCAAATTTCTTTCTGAAGGAAGATTTCCAGATCTCTGGAAAATAGCTAAAGTTATACCAATTTATAAAAAACGTGACAACGCCAATGTTTCCAACTACAGACCAATATTAATTCTTAATCGTTGTTCAAACATTTTTGAAAAAATTGTACATAGAAAACTCTTCACTTACACTAAGTCTATGATATCTAAAAGTCAACATGGGTTTTAAAAAGGACGTTCTACTTAATATAGAGTTTACTGAGTATGCAACTGAATCTTTGGATTCTGGCTTTGGAATTGATATGGCATATACTGATTTCTCAAAAGCATTGGATAAGGTAAACCATTTATTACTGCTTGATAAGTTGTATGGATATGGAATCAGTGGCACCAATCTCCTTTGGTTCGAAACATATCTTACTTAAAGAGTTGATATAAATGGAGAATGTTCTTATGAAGTTACATACTTTTGTTACAAGAATGATGTCTGATTTTACTAGTTACAGATCGCATGTTATAATCTATGGATCATATGTTAGAAGTTTTCTTGAGTATTTAACTACTATATGGAACCCGAGCTATTCTGTTCATATTAATACTTTAGAGCGTGTTCAAGGTAAGTTTACAAGATTCTTGAGCTTCAAGTTTAAGCATGAAAATGACCATATGTTAGGTGGCTTGAACGATATGATTTATTATCACTTAATAGTAGACGTATTTTTGCGGATGAAATCACACTCTATAAAATGTTGCATAACATAACTGAAAGTTATCTCAACAATATATTTAAATTTAACATTAATCCACATATTGTGAGGAGCTCTTTAACGTTTAACGTTGGCACATACAAA
This sequence comes from Tipula helvola, assembly GCA_963556165.1. Classification (NCBI taxonomy): domain Eukaryota; kingdom Metazoa; phylum Arthropoda; class Insecta; order Diptera; family Tipulidae; genus Tipula; species Tipula helvola. The sequence continues at coordinate 53,515,837 of OY744482.1, forward strand.
ACTAATTTTAGGAACAACTCGCCTTTAATCCGCAACCAGTGGTCCTATTCTGGCTATTCCCTGGGAATTGGAAATTGAAATATTTTGACAATATTCTAGCAGTTGGGAATTATTTTTTCCAAAAGTGTATTCTGGCGATTGGGAATTTTTGAATGTAGGGAAAAATAATTCCATTTTATAGAAGTTTTGACGTTTATTTTTCCCTAAATTTTTTTGGGGAATTAGATGAAACTGGTGGTTTTGTGTTTTTTCATTATTTTATTTACTACGTAGAATCGGTAAAGTTTTGATTTGATATGTATGTATAAAATAAAATTATTAAATAATGGCGGCTGTAAAATTTGAAATCGTATTTTTCCAATTCGAAATTATTCCCAATTACGCCAGAATACACTTTTGGGAATTGGGGAATAAAAAATTTGGAACTTTTGAAGTTTGGAAATATAGCAATAATTTTTAAATTCCCAATGGGGCATGCAAAAAGAGTTTGTTTTTGTTTCCGCACATCAGATGCCATTACCGTCGTGATAAAGGTTACAATAAAGTTTGGCGTTTAATTTTATGGCTACGAAGTTCGAACGCGTCGATAAACGACTTATAAACCTTTTAAAATATAAAAATTCTTTTGTGTTATTAAATTCACCAGACAGTTTCTATATAAAACACTAATGACATTTGACATGCTAACCTGTACCGAGGGTGCTGCATTTAAAAACAGCGGCGAATATACAAGCGGAATATGGAATAGCCAGAATAGGGCCACTGCAGGGATGAAAAAGTAGGTCCTATAGGATTTTTTTCGATCCTTTAGAAAATAAAAAGTCCTTCGATAATTTTGATCAAAATTTGAGTCCTATCGAAAAAATATTTATACATATTTGAATTTTTTCTGTAAACGTCAGGCAGTACTTTTCGAAGATCGAATGATTTTTCGTTGGCCAACTCTTCGAATTTTGACGAAATTTTAAAAGATGAGACGACCGAATACCGACGGCGAACGAAGGTAACAACAACGCTTTTTCTTTATTCTTTGTTGATTGATTGTTCTTTCCATTTTCATTTTCGTTGTAATATTGGTGACGTGCGAGAGTGTAAGTTATAGGGTTCCCAACCGTCCTTTTTTGGGAATTACAATCTTTCTTTTGTGAAATTTGTCCTTTCTGCTTTCTGTGAGCTAATATGTCCTTTATTTTGTGGAAATCTCCTTTTCATGTTAAATTATATTTTTAATTATATATTATCGTTATTTAATTTTGTGTGTCAGTTTTTCAATCTTCAAAATATATTACGCAACCCGCAATAAGTGTAACTAAAGATAGCTATTGGCATATTTAGCATAATAGATAAATTGCGAGACGATAATCAGTTAGAAAATAGATTTTATGGTTCCAAAGTAAACAAAAAGTTTAAAAATCCAAGACACTGGCAGAACACTGTACCAAAAGCAATTCAATAATTTGTAACGGAAATCTCTATGAAATCTTGAAAAAAAAATTATTTTCGTTGATTTTGAGTTGATTTTCGTTTTGTTTTATCGTTATCTTTAATATCTTTCCGAAATTTCGAACTACCTAGTTTTATCAAGACTAAATAATTCCAATTTAAATAAAAGGGGATCACTAGTTATGCGTAAAAAAATACAGAAATTTTAGGCCCTTATTCCCTTAGTTGCGTCACTTGTCGTTTGTACCGACAACCAATTTTTCGTATTCCCTTAGTCGATTGGAGTGACAATCGTCATTTGAAGTGACTAACGTCTCTTAAATTGGTATTCCCTTACACCGCATCCCCAATGAAATACTTTTTACTTTTGCCTTACAAGATTGTATGAATTTCCAGCATAGGTAACAAACAAAAACTTTTGTACTACACGGCGTCATTTGAAAAGTTTCATGTCACTTGAAATTACAATTTCATCGCCTGAAATTTTCAAGCGACACAAAATGGATGAAGGCAAAAAACGATAGTTTTTCAATTTAAAATTATATTTTGACTATTTTTAGCAAGTTTTTAAATATATTACATATTTATAATTTATATATATTGTGATTATTAATAATTTTACATTGTATATGTGAAAAATAAAATGTATATTTCTGACAAAATGGGCATTATGTCATACACATATTCAAATAAGCGAAGGAATTAAAAAGCCTTCCCCATTTTATATTATGTCAATAATTTCACAAAAAAATTAAGAAATACAAATTTCTAACATATTCCGATTTTTTAACAACACAATTGACATTTCCTTGATTTTTAAATGTCAGAATTCCGTCAAATAATAGTAAATTATTAGTGTTGCCTAACGGATTCTGGTTTATGACATTTGTCGTGTCACGTCCCTTCGATCGACTTGAAGAATACCAATTTTAAGCTGAAGTGATACGACAATTATCACGTCGAATGAAGTGAGACGACTAATGAAGCATTAACCAATTTAACACAAATCCGCATTCGCTCCAATACATTCATCGATACCATACTAACCCAATGAATTAACTCAACCACAACCCAACTTGAAACATTTATGGTAGAACTATCAGTGGAAGTGATATTAGCGACACAATTCCTTTGAACCGAAATACAGCCCAAAAATTTATAAGATAAGGACCAATTATTCGATGATCGAAAAGACACTCTTCATGAATAATCGAAAAGAAGTTTTCAGTTGATAGTCAACAAAAAGGATTAACAAAATCTGATAGCAGCATTTAATTTCCAAGGAAAAGTCCTACTGGATAACATAGTAATCTTAGTGCCAGAGTTATCATCTTCCAAATTATCTAACCGAGCTTATTCCAATATCTTGCATAAGAAAAATATAGATTAGCATTCAAGCACCCGTAACTCAAAAAGTAAGGCATTTGGAGCATACTGCCCTTGAATATAATTAACTGCAAGACCTAAAAAACCCTTCAATATGAACAAATTTGGTCGAAACTCAATTTCCATATGATTAGTGCGGGGTTCTTTGATATTCGATACTTATTGAATTAGATTTAGTTTATATTTGAAAAATATATTAAATTTGAATTATACTAATATGATGTCGTTATGCGAATGCTAAAGTGTCCTATATCCATTTTTGATTTTATTTGACTTTGGAGGAGAAAATTGGGGTTCCGGGTCTAATTGAAAGGAAATTTAATATTTGTGTTTTGTAAAGTATTCAGAAATGTTAGAACACTAAACAAAAATTGATAATTCATCAATGATTAAATCACTTCTTTAATTAAATTAAATCCGAAAATTACAAAAAAAAAAAATTAATTCGTTCGTAATTCAAATTTTACATAGGAATTTCGTTTTTATCTAATTTCGAAGTAATTTTCAGATTTAATTAAATAAAAATATCATAAATTGTATATAAAAATGTTTTTATGAAGACTTGCTTGATGTGGAATATTGTGGATATCTCCTATAATTCTAAACAAACCATTTACTGAGTAAGTGCCGACTTCTAAGTTGTGGCCAATTTATCAACATAATACGTGTAGCAATTTATCAACATAATACATTCAACGACATTCGGCTTCCCGCAAAAAAGTTGAAACACAATATAGGAGGAAACTACAGAGACAAAACGAGAAAAAATAATCATCTGCTTGAAGTAAATTGAACCCCGAGAAACAAACACAAAAATGGTTGTCTGCTTTTTTTTGCAGATGTCGAGTTTCAACTTTTTTCTGTAAAATCGGCGTTGTGTGAATAAATAACTAAAATAAGGTTACATAAACAAGAAAACCAATCATTTGTTTTGATTTAAGACATTTTTTGTTTAAATTTATTTTTACGTTTAAAGAAAACAAATTTTTGTTTTGACATGTGCATCTGCGAAAATCTTTGAATGTCAAAATCAGTCTTTATTCACAAAATCAGCATTCAAACTTTTAACTGAAACCTTTACCATATATGTATATATTAACAACCTTTATCATATAATATATATATATATATATATGCCTTTACCTTGAAAACGAAAAACAGAAAAAAAAAAACCTTTTGTTACTTTTAGTGACATCTATCGGTGACATATGTAAGTAGTAGGTTCATCAAAAAATTACAAAAAGTCCTTTGAAGCTCAACTTAGTCCCCAGTGCTCAACATTTTAGTACTTTGGAATTTATGTCAATTTCATCCCTGGGCCACTGGTCAAATTAAAACGAAAAGCTTACTACAAATCGTGTGCATTAAGTCAATATACATTACATAGATGGCAGTGATGGTAGTAAAAATGTTGAAAAATCGCCACCTGGAGAAATTTCAAGTTCAAAAATTGTAGGAAAAGCAAAACAAATTCTCAAAATATTAAGAACGTGTCATAATTTTGTAATTAAACAATTTTTTTTCATATTTTTCTGTATAAATCTTAGACATCTAACGTACACTAGCAAAACTAACGATAAATTTAGCAAGTATTATTTTAATTCGTCAGAGCCGACTTTGATGTATTTTTCAAAATGAAAGTTCGAAAAATATATTTTAGAAATAATTTAATTTTAATATTTCTGCAGTTAATATTTACTTAATACCAATACAGTGAAAACCCCGAAAGCCGGAATGCCACGGGAGCGGCACTTATTTCCGGCTTTGGGGATTTTTCCGGCTCTTAGAATTGTTGTCTTTTAATACTACACAAGTAATTAAAGGTAGGTGTTGATGGATTAAATTTTTTCTTTAAGAATTGCGCCAAAAAAATTCAATAAAATACGTAAGTATGTTTACCCCTCTTGTATATTGCTGCTAAAGATATGTAGAACACTTTTGTATAAACATTTTGTAACATTTTTGTTTTTTTCGTTGAAAAACTTGAAGCTAAAAACATATTTGTCCACGACTAACGTATAATATGTTCATTATACGTTTGTTTCATCACTTATAATGATATCCATTATTCACTGCTAGTTTATCAAGTAGTCCCTTCTTTCATTATTCAATACTTCCAAGTAAATTATTTGATTTTGAAATTTTATCTACCTAGTAGTCTCTTGCCATTTTCATTATTATTAAACTGTGACGTCAAAATGTCAACGAAAACTATTTGAGGAGTATTTAAAGGATTTGATTATAAAACATAATGATATTTGTCGGTCGTGGACAAAGTATCGTATTCTACTCGCATATAATGGCTGTTATTCACTCAGATGATTTACGACACTCGCCTATCGGCTCGTGTCGGCAAACTTCATCTTCGTGAATAACAGCTATCATTATATGCTCGTTGAATAATATACTATTTTACTATGGATTCCTATGGAAATCAGTGAGAAGTTATACCGCTAAAAAAGACGTCATAATGTTATGGCTCCATACTCTAGAAGGCTTTGATAAAATACGACTAAATGTGGATTTATATTATCCATTCCTTTCAGTTCCTACACGTATCGTGTGAGACATAATCAATTTATACTATCCGTCAGACATTCATTTTATGAACAATATTTGTCTGTGTCGGTTCGTGTAGGAAAGGAAAGGAAAGGATAATATAAATACTCATATAGAAAATACATGTAACAATATTTTTTTTTGTCTGACACGATACGTGTAGGAACTGAAAGGAACGGATAATATAAATCCACCTTAATAATGTTTTAGTTCAACCGTTAGTTCAAAATAGGAGTACAAAAAATAGTAAATTGTTAATGGGGTAGTGTTAATTTTGGCAAAAGTGCAAGTGTACGACAATTATTTGACATCGTTTTAGGCTGTTTAAATCGTAAATCATATCAAACGTGAAAGTATATTAATTTAGATCATGATTAATATTATTTTCAGGTTGTTAAATGTAATTTGAGTTTAACAAAAATAAAACTGAATTTTTTGTTTGATTTGTAATTGTTTTTTTTTGTTTGAGTGGTGTACGGACAATTTTTTGAGACAGTGTACATACGAATATGTATACAGAGATAATATCCCTTCAAGCTGTGAAAATTTATAAACATATCCTTTATTTTGTTGTTCATTTAAATTTTTGTTTTTGTTCAACCATTTTTTCCCGTATCATGAAAAATTTGGTTTTCATTTTTATTTTGTTATGTAGATTTTATGAGTTTGAAATATTATGTACAAGTATGCTCATACATACATATATAAAAATAATAAATAAGGACAATAATACATTTATTTATTTACAAAACAACTTTTTAATAAATAAAAGCTTTAATTCCAGGAATATCCATCTCAATAGATGGTTTGGTACATGGTTTATAAATTTGAAATAATTGTTTCTCGGTGCTTAATACTAAAATGCAGGTTAAATGATAGTTTCTTGTTTGAATTTGGTTTTGATAATAACGACGTTGTACCTATTCATGTTGGAAAATTATATTGTGTTAGAGAAAAATTGTTATTTTCTTCTTGCATAATTTACCTAAATTTGGCTACACTTTTTTCCTTTATTTGAAAAGACAATGGAGGACTATTTTCAGGGGTGACAAAACAATTTTGCCAATTGTCAAATAGTTTTTGCCATATTAGGTACAAGTGTTTGTATTCAAATAGTATTTTTCATATGCTCAAAGGTTCTCTTTTACAGCTCTTGATACCGGCCTATAGCCTTTTATAGACATAAAAGCAGCATTAAGTCATATAATCAACTACTTTTTCATTACTCAGGTTAGCCTTAGTATTTAGACCTTAAACATTTTAACTTTTAATTTTTCAAAATGTATACATAAAAAGTCATTTCAATGCAACGGCAGCTAACCGTACATTTCAAATGAAGTGCCTGGATAATTTTAAAATAAATTTTGCCTTTTTTATGTCATTAAATATTATCGATAGATTTGATCGTTTAATTTTAAGATTTTTAGGGTTATGCCAGGATTTGTTTCTACACGGTCTACAATTATTGTTTCTATGTTATTTTGTGAAAATTTGAAGCGTCTTCTTACCATCACGTAGTACCATTCATCATTTATAACATAAATGATGATTTTGAATTTAGCAGTTTGAATATGATTTAGAAAAGAATGAATATGGTTTGGTTAAAGATGAATTTGATTTGCAAAAGTTAAATTTGGACTGCAAAACCATGTTAATGTTAAATTCACTAGTTACGATTAAGTTATGAACATTAATACCAGATATTAATTGCTCTCTTCTACAAATTTTATTTATTTATTTGGTTGTTCCATCCCTCTGACAACAAAGCCAGTAGCGTTTTTTTTTTAAAACTAAAATAAAAATACAAAGTAATTGAATAAAAATATAAAATAATAAAAATTACAATAAGAATTGATAAAATCTTGAATCATCCCACCTTCCTCCCAATTTTCTTAAAACCAAAATGACACCAGTGCTGAAAGCGACTGGTTACGTAATACGGCCAAATAAAAATTTGACTGAGCTATGCTGAAAGATCCAACTTTTCAAAGAAGACATTATTTGATTCCTAAACCTTAAAGTACGAATGGCGATAGGCAATCTATTAAAAATAGTAGGAGCCGATACTAAGGAATAATTGAAAAAAATGAGTTTTATGATCAAAAATTTCTGTGACTTGACTATGTAAGTTTTCTATATTTAAGATCTCGTTCACTAAAGACCATTGCTTTTTCCCGTTCCCATTGACCTTTTATAATTTGCTTAAATAAACCGTAAACCGTTTGCCGTACCCACACACGAGTTTGCGCAACAGTTACGCTACGATAATATTTGTGCAAATTTCAGTTGAGGCTTAATCATTAATCAGTAAGGATGTCTACTGAAGCCGCAAGTTTGACAATTATAATTTCTGGTGCTACGGATGAATCTACAAATCGAAAACGGAAAACAAGAGTTTGGATGAAAGGATAGTTAAAGAAAAATGTAACAAAGGAGCTAGAACTACTGTACCTTTTGATTATACGAATTATTTAAGGATGAACTCTGCGACTTTCAGCGAATTGCTAGAAATGGTAACTCCTTTTATCATAAAAATAGCAAGCATATTATTATACATAAGCCGCCAGGACCGGCTCTCATTATGTTAATTATAAACAATCATTTAGCATTGTATTAATGGCTATTACAAACTCAAATTGTACGTAATTGAAATCGTACGTAAATTGTATTGGACGGATCTCTGACGGAGGAGTATTTTCCAATACATATTTTAGTAAAAAGCTTCAACAAAACAAAACTTTGCATACCTGAACCAGAAAATTTACCAGGAACTAATATTAAAACGCTTTATGTTATAGTTTGTGACATGGTGACGATGCTTTTTCACTGATGGAAAACTTAATGAAATCATTTAGTCGACGAGATCTGGCAATGGAAGTGATAGAAAAGGCATTCAGTATATTAGCCACCCGTTCTAGAATATTGCTCAGAGAAATAAATCTACGTCCAGTGGCACTATTCTGGTTTTCCCAAAGAATTGGGAATTGAAATTTTATTATTGTGATTTTTTTTAGTGTATTTTGGTATTATTTTTGCCAAAGCATACTGTGGCGATTTGAATTTTTCCAAATTTTGGGAAAAAATAATTCCACTTCATAGCAGTTTTTTGTTTATTTTTCCCTAAACATTTTGTTGGGAATTGTTTAGTAGGCAGTAATGTTAAAATGGAATAATTTTTTTCCCAAAACTTGAAAAAAATACAAATCGCCACAGTATGCTTTGGAAAAAATAATACCAAAATACACTAAAAAAATCACAATAATAAAATTCCAATTCCCAATTCCCCGGGAAAACCAAAATAATGCCGCAGAAAAGCTATTGTTCTAGTGTGCTGCCATTACCATAATTTTAGGGAAAAAGGTTGAAACATATTGTCAAGGAGGGTTCGACGTTGAAAACCCTGTTACTGGGGAAGTATCAGCGGCCGATTGGAGAATAAATCAGATGTTAATTTCGCTTCACCATCTGCAAGGAAGGAATACTACAGCATCAGCCAAAGATATACGTCAGAATTTTTCACGTTACTTTAACACTGTTGGAGCTATGCCGTGGCAGAAAAAATATATCGTAAATAAATGTAATACATAATTAGTATATATAATGAATTGAAGAATGAATAAAAATATGAGAAAATCAGTAACTTGTCAGCTGTACGATTTCCTCCGATTCAGTGGTCTTATCCATAGTCGATATTCCCTGCATCTGAAATTCCTGATCCCTCAAAAAATTAATTTCGTCAAAGTACTCTTCACTATTTTTTTAGTTCCCTGCCGTGAGCGCTACGAAGGCAATTAATTTTTTTACTCACTTGATCTCTATCCGCATCTTTGTCCATTTCTTTCATTTTAATGACTAGTTGGTCGTAAAGTAACCACAGGTCCACAGCTTTTTAAATATATACTCTTATAACCTTCACTTTTCACCTTCCATAATTCAGGCAAATCTCGATGTATGTATAGGTTAATAAACTTTTGCCAAAATTATTTATTATCAGCCATATTTGCCATTTTTGGTTCTGTAGTGCGCAACGAATGCAAAAAACTGAATAAGTTTTATAGAATACTCTCAAACATCGACATACACGTGTCAAACAGTTGAACAACGTAAACGTTGTGCAAATAATTTCAAACATGTTTGAATTTATGCAAACTGTTGTGCAACAATGCAAACAGCACCATATACGATCAACATATTTGCACAACAGTGTTTGTTGCGCAAATTGTTTGATCATGTATGGTGCCCTTAAGTATAAGACACATAGCTAGACACGTATCCAACCACGCCTCCAGAGCAATTATTACTGTTGCATCCAACCAAAATAGAATAACCAGAAATTACGTAACTACACTGGGCCAAATAAAAAACGGAACAAAAATTTTCTTCGAAAAAATACCCATATTTAGACACTTTGTATCTTGGTGAAATAACACCTTTCAAAAAAAAAAAAAATTTGTTTCTAGTTGAAGGAAATTGTGTCTTCTTTTCGACACTGGAATTTGTTTTATTTTATTTTGTGTTTTATGACTTTTTTAGTAAAACAAAAGGTGTCTAAAAAAAAATATCCTGCTGTTTGAAACTGTAAACGAACTTGCTCGATATTTCATTCAAAAATCCAAATAGGCCATTTTATAGAGAATTTAGAAACCATGAAAATGATACTATGGAAATTTCTGTGCGACCACACCTTGTCTAGTTATTGAAGTTTTAGTTTGTTAAAGTTTTAGTGTTAAAGTGACTTAAAATTTTATCGTAGAGTGCTAAAACAAGATAAAAAAAATTTACTTCTACGCTTTTTCTCCGTTTTTTCTAAAACTGCAATAATTCCACAAGGAGTGGCCGCATAGAAATTTCCATAGTATCATTTTCAAGGTTTCTAAATTCTCTATAAAATGGCCTATTTGGATTTTTGAATGAAATATCGAGCAAGTTCGTTTACAGTTTCAAAAGCAGGATATTTTTTTTTAGACACCTTTTGTTTTACTCAAAAAAGTCATGAAAAAACAAAATAAAATAAAAAAAATCCCAGTATCGAAAAGAAGACAAAATTTCCTTCAACTAGAAACAAAATTTTTTTTTTTTTGAAAGGTGTTATTTCACCAAGATACAAAGTGCCCAAATATGGGTATTTTTTCGAAGAAAATTTCTGTTCCGGTTTTTAATTGGCGTAGTGTAGTTGGCATAGACCATCTAACTTTATACACAAGGACTTAGAAATTTGAATAACTCTTTAGTAAAAATGGAATTTTAAAGGCTATGTATTTTATTGTCTGGCATAATACTTGTGATCGGGAACGAAGGAGCCTCATAAGTCCCATATAATTACGAACTATCTAAAAACTTTGGATATCAAAATTTACCTGACACCATCGCAGAGAAGTGAGACAAATGGAACTGTTGAAAGGGTTCATTCTACAGTGATAAGTACAATGAAATAACAGTAAAGGAATTAATCAATATACAGTATATAGAGTTATTTTAGCGGTTTACAGACCACTATAATAACTCTATCTACAGAAGGTTGATGTAAATTCCCTTTAAAGGCTAATATACAACAGCTCTCTTAACTTCAGATAACCCTCGAGTTGTGCAGTTATTTGGTTCCGCGTAAGTCGAAACCGTGTAAGTCGAGAATCAGGAATTGCGCAGTCCATGATATTGCATTCCGTGTAACAGAAAACTTGAAGTTAGAAACTCGTGCAAAAGAGAAGATTTCGTTCCAAGTGCCAAAATTATGGAGTTTCAATACGAAAAATATTTTTATTTACATAGTAGGTATTAGTTTCATAAACATAGTCCCGTAGGCAAAAACAAATCTAAAAGAAATCTTTATAAACATTTAATTACAAAAAACACCGAAATGAATATCATTAAAAATTCTTTCTCATTCATCATCACTTCTGTCAAACCAAAATTGGTTTCGTTGAGTATTTCTTCCTTTAGGAGGCTGCATATCATCACCGCTGGATATTTCTTCGTCTGGATGTGCAGTACTAGAAAATGGTGCCTTCAAATATTCTAGAAATTATTTATATATATCCAAACCCTTATTTAGGATGGTTACAAATGTTATTCTATGCTCTTTACTGGGATCTGTTTTTGTAAAATGCCGCCCCAATTTGTATGCCAAATTTAAACCATATTATACATAAGCCATAGAAATATATTTTCTATTTTCAACAGGTCATCCTCAAAATTTTGTTCAATATTATTTGCTATTGTGTTTGAATTAAAGCCTGTTACAAGCCCCATCAAATCTTCTTGAGCATTCATATGATCAAATCCTTCACCAGTATGGCACGATTCTGGTTTTCCCAGGGAATTGCTTTATTTTGATTTTTTAGTGTATTTTGGTATTATTTTTCCAAAGCGTACTGACCGATTGGTATTTTGTTCATGTTTTGGAAAACAATAATTCCCAACTAAAGGGTAAACACACCAAGCGGTGATAACGGGCGACAAAATTAAATGCTTGTTATTTTGGTGATTTAATTTTAATGTATGTACATATATAACTAAAATATGCAAATTTGAGAAATTTGAAAAAGAAAGTTTCGACGGCAATTTTGAAAAAGAAGAAATGAAAGATGGTAAGGTGAATAGTGATTTTTATAATTATTATAATTATTTTATAATCCCTAATCATTTACATTTCCAAAGAGCCCAATTTTATAAATTTCGGATAGTTAGTTTTTTTTATAGCAATAAATACCAAGTGCATGCATTTTTTAAATATTTGACACCATGTATCTTAAAAAACAACAACAACAGCAACAAAATTATTTTCCATCAATATTTTGTTTAACTATTGCTACATTTTTTTTCGATCTTTTAAAAGATCAGTTTAAAAAGATTTGGTTAGATCGATTTAGAACATCACTATACCTTAAAGCATCCCATTTTTCAGAAAACGGCCCTCGACACCCTTTTTTCGACAAATTGCTGTTCGAATATTTTAAGAGTTAGGGAGTAACAATGTCTTATGAATTTGTAGATAATGCTGAAAACAGATGAGAAGGATGCTGCAAGCGGAAAAATTAGAATACACACATTTATACGGCATAAAATACATGAATTCTGCTTTCCGAACAGAATTCTGCTTTGTGTCTCTATTTCTAATTTTTCTGCTGCAGAACCGGCTGACATTACATAAAAAAATAAGAATCGTAACTAAGTTCATGCTAGTAGTTTCTTTCTTTTTTTTTTTTTTTATTTCAAAAATGTATGACATTTCTCAAAATGGAGGAAAATCTTATTAAGTTTGTGTGCAAAAAAAATATTTATACAATAAAAAAGATGCGAAATATAAAAAGGTATATTTGCGCAACAAATTATTTAATGAACTGGCTGTACAACTAAAAATTCCACGTAAGTAGTTTTAATATTTTTGACAAACAAATATATTATAAATATTTAATGCCAAATTCGATTTGCCAAAAAGTGGCAAAAAACAACAACAAAACCATGTTATTTTTTGATTTTAATCCACTTTTATTTCTATATTAGCCGCATTTCTTGACGCATTATTGATCCGGATCTGACCAAAGTTTACATTGAAAACAACAACAAAGGGTTGACTGACTTCTTGTCACCAACTGCCTTCTATTAGATCCCCTTCATTATTAAAATAGTCGACAAAGTTATGAGAAATATAGTTCGAGGAATCGTGTAGTTTGATAAAATTATGAAGCACTACTGTTGCTCAAACAATTTTCTCAGCGTTCTCTGGAAACACGTTTAGCGAATTTGTAAGAACTCGAAATTTCGCAGTCAAAATGCTAAACATGTATTTTCTATTTTAACCCTAGCTGAGGATAATTTTTTGTTATAAACTTCCTTGCCCTTTGGAAGAAGCCGCCCAGGATATGGTCGCATCAAATTTTTTTGTAATGGGAAAGCTGCACCCTCAAATGCACTTTTTTGAAGAATTCCACCATCAATTTGGCTGTCATATGCTCCGATATTAACAGCCGAAAACAAATAAATGCTGTCACATACAGCCATTAGCACAATGATGGACAAAATCGTAAATTCTGGAAGATGCAGAAGTAAGTTTAAAAATATTTTATTTTATTTTAAATGATTTTATGTTGGCGATTTGTAGATAAATTATTAAGCACCTAAAATCAATCATACTATTTTTCAAGCGAAAATCTCATTTTATTGAGCAATCCAGTATCTACCACAATAACAAATGCTAGAGGATTAATAAATATATTTACCTGCACCAGACAGATAGATACAAAAAAAATTAAATCAGACCATAAATCCGTTAGGATAAACATTTTTATCTTCGTAATTGTAGCCAAATTTATATAAATCCGACCAGCTAAATAAAGAATATATTGAAAAATCAAATTTCATTTTATGTATCAGGTACTCAGCCAAACAATAATAACTTTTATTTATTTTAAATTAATTTCTCTGTCTGGTTGTATTGTTATAAACAATACACATAAATTTAAAACTATATATATTTAGATTTTATAAAATGTAAAAATTGTTATAATCTTGAAAAGATAACTACAAAAAAAATTAAATTAAAACTCGACTCCAAATCGAAATGTTGATATTTTAAAATGAAAATCTTCATTTGCATTTCATTTCAACAGAAGTAAAATATGTATGTATCTGTATGTAGATTGGATATGTAAACGTACAGATAAAAGGAAAATTTGTGAAAAATCATATTTAAAAGTGCAGTACGGTAATGACTCATACAAAATATACGGGGGCGGGGAGAAGGCAATGAAGAGGAAAAAATGTATGAAGGTACACTAATATGCTTAACCAAAAATATATAAGAATTTATCATTAGAGACATGGTGGAAAATGAAAAATTATTATTAAAATAAAATTAAAGTATGTAAAAGCTTAAGTTTTTTTTTGTTAGCTTTCTAATTGGAATGGAAAACATTGTTGAATGAATACGTTCATTTTTTTACTGCATTTCGAGTAAGAGATTTCATTCATTGTTGTATAGATGCAAGAGATCTAAAATTATACAAGATGAAAAATAATATTAAATTGTGACTTGCTGATATTTAAGGACGCAATAATTACGATTGAATGGGGCATTTACTTATACAATTTATGAGTTTTATGAATATTGCAATAATAAAGGAATGGCCATCTATCATTTATAAGGAATGTACGGTAAATAAATTATCTTTCTAGTTCTCAATCTACATTACATAATTTTTCATTTTCAATGAAACGTACAAGATGAAACTAAAATAAATTTTAGTGTTGAATTAGATGAAGCCCTGAAATTAAAAATAAATTATACATTAGTTCCAATATTTAGAACGTTAGATACATTTAATATTTACTTACATACATTTTATCTTGAACTAATTTGAGTTATAATCTTGCCTAAAAAGAGAAATTGGAATTAGGTATGTAACATAAATTTTAATACTTATCTTTATTATTGTATCGATGACAGTTCATTGCCTTTATTGAAATTAGTTTGTGTGATTTTACTGTATTCAGTATTACCTTAATTAACTAGATTACCTTTAATAATTATTTTGTATTCAAACCAATTGACACTAGGTAAAGTGAGTTCAGTGCCATCTTTAATCAAATTTAAGTACTTGCATTCCAATACAAAAAAAGTGACAGCTAATTGTGCAATGTAATATGCATTCGACTGTATTAAAGAATGTAACAGGTAATTATTAATTTAACTAAGAAAAATTAGAAAGAATATGGAACAAAGTAAATTTAATGTGTAATTAAAAGTGTCGGTTACATAAATTTAATTGTGTAAGTTTGATAATTTATAAAACAGTACCTACTACAAATTAGAGTTCGAAAAATGAAAAACATCTTCTTAAATTGGCGCGATTTTATTCAAAATCTTGTTTCTTTTTTTGGTTTCATTGGAATTATAATGTTACGGTGTTGAGTTAACCAGTGAAGTTAGAAAATCATAAACTTATAATCATTTCAGTCACAAAAATTAAAATTGTGTGCTTTTTATCTCAGTTTTTCAGCTTTTACATGGGTAACATAATATGTAAACACGTTGAATCAATATGATCGGTCGCAATACAACATCAACAGAAAGTGATACCAACAGCTTCAATATATCGTTGTGCGATATTTTGGAGTATTTTGGAGATGCTAAAAGGCCTATCCGTGCCGGGGAAGATATCATAAATGCGGGTTGGGTATATGCTTTGGGTACCGCTCCCTCTCCAAATACAAAACAGGTAATCGGGTTAGTGATTCAAACTTCTGCAATGACAAACCACCCACATGAAGTTAAATTTGGCGGAACCTAGAACAAATTGGAAATGCATGTGTACATTTAAGACACGCCCAGGAGAAAAATGCGCGCACATACATAGCAGCCTGCTTGCTGAAAATGTTCAGGTAATTACTTTGATATCAGATTTATTCAACTTAATCATAATTTTTATTTCCAGAGAGCCTCAACTTGCGAGCGTAAGCTGTACTAAGCTGAAACCAAAAAGTGATAAATCTGCAAAATCTGTTTCAAGCAAATATAGTACTGTGACTGTTCAAAACATATGTCATGTGATTCACAAACAGAAAATAAAGCAATTAAAAACACCAACTGTAGAAGCAAAGAAACGTGTGCTGTCAATTCTAATAAATGGTATGTACTAATTATGAATGTTAAATAAATATTTTTTAGGTACGTCTCACTCGGAATTATTGAAAACAAAGTCTTACAATAGGTCACTCTTCATTGGCCACCCTTAAAAAAATATAGCTACGGACGAAGACGATTTTTTTAAACTCATAAATAGCCACGACGGCTTACAAAAGTTTGTGCCTTAAAAGAATGCATACATCAATGCAAATACGCCAATTCAATACCAAGACAAAATGGTAAAACTACAAAACAGGCAATGAATATTTGCAACTCTACTTGCAGTCAAACTAGTGCACAATGGCGGATAGAAATAAAATTAGAATTATAGCGAGCGTATGACCAAAAAGCTTCAATCGGTGTTCGATGGAAATTTTGCGGGAAATGATGCTACTAGATATGGACAACTATCAGAAAAGCGAGCCAAGCAAAGGTTTCGCCAGATTTATTTATTGTTCGAAGTGGGATTGGTTATTTTCCGCGACTTACCATTTCTCGCAGCTAACCCAGACGGTATTTTTTACAATGGAGATGAGTGGAAATTCTTAGAGATAAAATGTCCTGTTAAGGGAAAGTTTAGCTATTGTGTTACTGGCCACTTTGCTCTATTTGTATTAAAACAAACATAATGAATACAAGTTGAATCAAAAACACGTATATCATTTTCTACGTCGGATTTCGAACGGTCGTGATGCATAAATTTTGGTCGAATCATCTCGATACCTGCCTCTGATAATTCATTTCCAATCATGAACCCCTTATCCACCATTACCGCTTCACCTGGTTTTAATTTATCCAACAAGTCGGCTAAGTTGAACACTGCTTTATCGGAAGTACGTCCACCAACTGCTGTACTGATACAATTTATTGGTCCAGACGGAGAAACGCATATTAACAGTTTTACAGTATGAGTACCCTTGTAGTGTGAGTATGTACAAGTCCTGCAGAGACAACGAGCTTTAGACAACGAAATTTCACAGTTTTTATCTCGGTAGGCAGTCAAGTACAGTAATTGTATTTTTAAATTTAAAAAAGCAAGTCAGTAAACTCTTTAAATTCTCCTCTTTTGTTTGCCAATAAATACAATCCTCCAAAGTCTTTGATAGTAATTGTACAAAATCATTGAAATAGTTCCTATAGTAGCTTTTTGGGTTAAATCAAAGATAATTGCCGTTTGGGAGTTCGTTGAATTAGTTTTAATTCGATACAGGATGAGCACAATCCTGTTCTTAAACGACATGCCAATATTATGTGATTCAGATGGTCGGCTGATAGCACACGCTTCCTCAAAACCGTCTAATAGCTTTCTTGTGGGTATTCCCATCATTGAATTTAATTTTTCGTCTGAACTAATTTTAAAGGGCAAACAGTTATACATAATGTCATCCGCTACTTGAATGCATTTATTCAAAGTGGAACAGATCTCCTGACTTCATTTTGCGGTAACTGAAGTGTATTGTCATGTGTTTCAGATGATGAAACTGCTTATTAATTCAACTCGCTGTGAACTAGAAAACAAATAACACTAGATGAAAATCCAATTCACTAAATTAAAATAATTTAACATACATACTCTTGCTTGGCGACATTTCGTTTATGTAATCGATTATATCTGGCCTTGATTTGATCGGCACAATTTTTTGTTACGCATGATGATGTAGATAAATTCTCGGTGGGAAACCCTGAACTCAAAAGTTTGGCCTTTGCTCGCTTTGTCGTTGAAATTGGTATTAGAATTTTTTTCTTTTTGAAGTGG
Organism: Tipula helvola; assembly: GCA_963556165.1. Taxonomy (NCBI): domain Eukaryota; kingdom Metazoa; phylum Arthropoda; class Insecta; order Diptera; family Tipulidae; genus Tipula; species Tipula helvola. Next base: position 53,533,605 of record OY744482.1, read on the forward strand.
CGACTGCAGATCAAAAAAAATTTTGGAAACGGCTTGCCCATTTTTAGCATAATTTGCCATGTAAGCAGCTGTTTGCAATCATATAATACATCACGAGGTATTTAATGTAAAGAAATACCCGCTTCTCTATAACTTTTGCATCGTGGAACACCGCAAAGCTGTGCACGAGTCTTTGAGCTAATATTTTTTTTTTGACACGATTTGACAGCTACAAAAAAATTGTATTGGAATGGTGATTCATTAAAAATCAGGTAGACGTCACATTAGCTAGTGTCAATTATGTATAATACATATAATTTTATAAGAGATGGAGCTGAGTAAAACAAGGAGGCATTTAATGCAACGGTAAAAATAAATTTCTTTTAGTACAAATAAATCTTTGTGGTTCAATATTTGTGAAGCTAACTAAATTCAATCTTTGTGAAATTAAAAAAACATTTCTGTACTTTGTGAAATAAGCATAAACATATTGAGCTTATGCTTATTTTATTACTTTATAAGCATCATTGTTTCCATGGTCCTTCGAACCGGATCTGCATCCATTTTGATTTTTTGAAATTGTAAGATCATTTTTTTGTTTTGTGAAAAGCTATTAAGTGAATTTCAACTCAATAATATTTTACATTAACTTTGTGATTGTGAGTAACTTTAACCTTAATATAATGAATATTGAAAAATAAACGGTGGACATAATCTAAAAAAAAAATCAATATCATATTAGTGATCTAGTGAAAGAAGGTCTATACAACAGTAAAAAGATTAACTAAAATAAATAATAAAGTGGCAAAAGCCAGTTCAAAATGGCGGAAGAATTACCAGATTTGGTGAGTCAGCATGGATGGCACTGCCTTAATAAGAATAGAAGGTTCGCTTGAGGCAACTGCAGCCGATACAATGACTATTGTCGATTTAAACATACGCCTAGAGCATCTTGAGAAAATATTCAATAATTTTTCTGACCTTGATGACGCCATTGAAGCACATGGTTCAGCTTCTGAATTAAAAGAATTTGAGCGACGTTTTTTTAACCCTTTCAAACGCCATTTAAAATTGACTTTCTTCCAAAAATAAAATACGTAGCACAATTATGCACTGCTATGATATGGCATTGCTCATAAAACTGTAGTGTGAACATAAATACATAAGAGAACGACCGCACAGGAGAAATGAGACAAAAATTAAAAATTACGGTTGGTCGAAGCGATGAAAGTTGATGTACAATATATTGTACAAGGCGTTTGAGAGGGTTAATCTTAACTAATCAATAGGTAGCAGTTAAATTTTTCCATCGGTAAATTAACTATAAGCATCAGAAGGAATTGGTCGACGAATTACACAACACAAGAATCAACCAAAAGCTTAAAGACGATATTAAATTGCCCAAAATTAATATACCACCATTTTCGAGCGATTTCGCGCAATTTCCAATATTCCAGAATCTCTATGAGGTATTGATTCATAAAACACCCATATCTGATGTCCATAAGTATAAATATTTAAGAGGATTGCTGACCGGAGAATCTGCTTGATTATTGGACAAATTGTTTGCACAACTTCATTCAAAGGCGATCCCAGAAAGTTACGTTTGTTGGCTGATATTAGCTATGAGATTTTGCGTGCTTTAGACGTTTGGCTCATCTATATGCTGTTGGTAGGTGTGATGATAAAATTTGAGAAAGTTGGGCTCTGGAAACTTGTGATGGAAGATTTCCAACAATAGAACAGTTCCTGAATTTTTTAAACCAATCGAAGTTTCGCTTTAGAAAGGTGCAAGCCAGTTCGTAGCTACACAGCATCATCCAGTAGCAGATAAAAACTTTTAAGTTTACAAATTAGCAGGGAAGATTCGCAAGGTAATAACAGTTGTCCGTGTTGCTCGGCCGATCATTATTTATTCAATTGTCATAAGTTTATAAAAATGATTCCGAAAGACCGTCGAACATTCGTTGCTGAGAAGAAATTGTGTTTTGTGTGCGTCGTTCAAGGCACCGATGTGGTCATTGCAAGCGTAAACATAACAAATTACTACACTTAAATGAGGGTGCAGCTATATAAATGATGGAGACACCAACTTAGATGCCAAAAAAAACAACAGTTTTACACGAAGCTAGTTGAAGAACCCAATATTATCCCTAAGCAAGCGGGAGAGTTATGCTACCTAAAACTTTGGTTTATTTAAAAGATGGTTTTGGAAAACTATATAAATGCAAGGCACTATTGGATACCGGATCAGAAGCTTCATTCATTGATAAAATGATAGTGAGAAAACTTAATCTCGGTCGGAAGCCTACTCGTGTGGTAGTAAGTGGACTCGTAACGTTTACTGTTAACCCGAAAATAAATATTTTGTTGGGGGCAGATAGTGATATAGTAGAGAAACGATTTTTGTCCAGCCAAAACTTAAATACAGAATATTGCAAATTTCTTAAGCAGTATGAAAATTTAGGACATATTGAAACGGTAAAACCAGAAATTGGAAATTTATAAGGTTTTATTTGTCACATCACGCCGCGCCGTGATAAAAAAGAGCAGTTCAACAACCTAAGGTACGTGTAGTCTTTGATGGGTCATGCCGCAATTCTATAGTCGCAACCAACACTATGGGAGATATTGCTGCGTTTCCGGTCACACAGATATGCAATAACAGCTGACATCGAAAAGATGTATCGGCAGATTTTTATAGCCAGTGGCGTGAACATCAAAATGAAAATATTCGACATTATGAGTTAACTACAGTCACTTAGGGGACTGTTTCAGCACCTTCTTTAGCCAAGATATATTTGAATCAGCTTGGGTATGATGTACGAGATACCGAACCAAAAATAGCAAAAATTATTACCAACGATTTTTATGTAGATGACCTTTTAACGGGAGCGGAAACTGTTCATGAACTATTAAATATTAAAAGCAGACACTATACTATTATCTGCTGGGTTTTCTTTGAGAAAATGGGTGGCCAATAGTGACATTGCACATGATCCAGGAGGGTAAGAAATCAAGTCAACATAGCCAGATGTTATCAAAATTTTAGGGATACAGTGGAATCTAGTTGCAGATACTTTCAGTTTCAAAGTGAACTTAGAACCAAGGCAAGCGCGGTTACTTGCAAAATTGATATCAAATGTGTCAAAATCCATGGGTTACACTAACAATATAAGTATGAATTATTTATTTGGACAGATTCTACAATAGTTTCAGCATGGTTAAGCAGTCATTCAAGTATGTACATGCATATATATAATATACATAAATGGAAAACTTTTGTCCGCAACAGGACGTCGGAGATTTTATCGTTAGTACCTCGTGACAGATAGAACCATGTCAAGTCAGCTGAAAATCCTGCAGATTTGGCAACCAGAGGCATCATACCGTTGAGATTACTCGATGAATATCTGTGGTGGAAAGGACCGAAGTGGCTACACTTTCCGGAATCAGATTGGCTATCACAAATAAAACCAACAACAAATACTAAAGTAGTTAGGAACAAAACCACACAACTACTTCAAATTGATAGTAGCCACATTTACAAATATATGATAAATAACTTTACATGCTACACGAAGATGATAAGAATCCTGGGATACGTGAATCGATATATACATAATATATCAAAGGGGCTAGACTGAATAAAATACACATTCCTAACAGCTAACGAATTTGAAAGGTCACGTCAGTTATGTATGAAATGAGACCAAACAAACGACTACGATGATGATTTAAAGAGAATCAAAAGTCAATGCCTTTAACTAGCCGCAGCATACTGAGAAAACTATGCCCATTTGTCGATGATGACATAAAAAGTTCCTTCATCGTGGGCGTGGCCCACCCTTTACTTCCTTTCAACTAAGGCAACATTTTTGGATTATAGATAGCCGTAACTCCATCAAGAGCGGCTGAATCAATGGATCGGGAGATCTACCAAGTGAGCGTGTATGTGTATCTAGACCGTTCTCAAATATCAGAATTGACTATGCTGGTCCGACCATGATGGCAACAAAGAGGGAGAGAGGCGCAAAATTAATTTAAAGCTACATATCCATTTTCGTCTGTTTTCTTCAAAGGCGTTACATTTAGCGTTAGTCGGAGACTGTATACATCAGAAGCATTTATAGCAGCTCTAAGGCGGTTCATCACAAGAAGAGGAATCCCGAAGTACATCTACAGTAATAGCGGCACAAATTTTGTATAGGAGCTGAAAATAAAATGAAAAACTTAGCAAACAAGGCGGTAGTAAAATTAGATGAAATTGGCCAACTGGTGACGAATTCTGAGTTTTTATCGCAAAACGGCACAACTTGGCATTTCAATCCTCCAGTTATTCATCATTTCTACGGATTGTGGGAAGCAGCCGTTAAATCCGTAAAGAAGCACCTAGTTAGAGAATCCGGTAAAACACATCTCACAATGGAAGAGTTATCTAAGCTTTCTTGCCCTATAGAAGCTATTTTAAACTCTCGTCCTCTGTGTCTAATGTCAGCCGATGATTCCTCATGCTATATTGCACTCACACTAGCACATTTGTTAACTGGGGACCCAATTTTACATATTCCTGATTGTTGATCATCCTAACAATAAAATAAAACCACAAAATAAATTGTCCAAAATTTAAAACTAGTTCATGAAGCTTGTCTGAAAACAATAAAGTGTTTTTCATACCGGCTGCGTTGACTTATTGAGTAACCGCACTAAATCTTTTCATTCAACGTCTGCTGCACCAGGGTGCCTCAAATGCCGTCAGGGACATTATCTCAGCAAATGCGAGCAGTTCCTTCTTTTAAGCGTTTCTGAAAGACGAGGTTTCGTATCAGAGAGAAAACTATGTTTCAACTGTTTGTCTCAAATAGGCTGCCAAGTTTCGCGTTCACGTTCAATGATTGCAGTTTTTTGAATAATTTAAAGTTGGTTGATCCACAATATAACCAAGTTGCGCCAATTGATATCCTGATCGGGGTGGATCGATTTTTTCATATATTCCTAGATGGGCGACTCACAAATTCCAGCAACACCGCATTGGCTCAGCGAACACATTTTGGTTGGATTATAGCAGGAAGTACAAACCAAGATTGCGTGGAGAGAAGTGAAGCAGTACAGTTAAATAACTGCAACTTAAATATTAACTTAGAAATCGATATTGATAATACTTTAAAGCGTTTCTTTGAGAATAAGGAAGAAATAGAGTGTTTCTTTGAGAATAAGGAAGAAATATATGGTTGAAATTAAGAACATTACCGCTCAACTGGGAAACTCCGAGAGTGCCGCTAAAAGAAGATTTCTTGCACGGGAAAGAAAGCTGCAGGGGAACAATTTGCTAAAGGACGATTATTGTAAGTTTATTAAGGAATATATCAATTTAGGATACTTGCATGCTATCACTGACGCTGAACGCCAATTGGAGGAGTTCAACTAATTTTATTTACCGCATCACTGCGTGCTAAAGGAATCGAGTGAAACGACCAAGTTAAGAGTGGTATTTGATGGTTCAGCAAAATCGACGTCTGGAATGTCTCTCAACGAGACTATGCTAGTGGGCCCGGTGATTCAGCTTACATTATGGTCAATTTTGATAAGGTTTTGGTCCAAATTTTGGTCGCAACCAAATTTTGGTCGCTGATAAGGACGCTCAATTTCAACGCATATTGTGGAGAAGCGAGGTAGCCGACGAGATTCAGCACGAATATAAGAACCTTGCGCCAAGTAGCCTACGATAATCAGCACGATCATCCAAATATCTTCCAATACAATTTAGATGATTTTTACGTTGATGATTTCATTTCCGGAGCGGATACTGTTGAAGAAGCGCAACAACATAAAAGAGAGATAGATAAAATATTACAAACTGGTGGATTTGCGAAAGTGGAAGTCGAATTCATCTAATGTTAGAGAGTAGGTGAAAGTAGCTGGTTCCAGCCCACCCCAAATGGGGTGAATTTTTATATGTAAATTACAACAATACAAACGATTACATATGTTTTTTTATATGAAGATTACAGTAGAACCACGATAATTAAATCTCTATATAAAATGTAAACGTAAGTATATAATTTTATTAAAAATCCGTTGTTCAACTGTACATTAACTGTACAATATTTTTTTAAGACATTTTGTTAGATGGCAGCACAGTCATAAACTTTAAGCTTTGAACTTTTTAATATTAATTAACTTTTCGATAGATGGTGCACATTTCTTACAGTTTTATTATCAACCACGATAACTAAAACTTTATATAAATGTATCTAAAATCAGGTATTCAACTGTAAATTATTGTTATTTTCCAACTTTATCTGTAGATGTCACTTTTAAAAGCTTATTTTATGTACATGGTTTGTAACTTGGTTCAATATACAGTTTTATTATCAAGCACGATAACTAAAACTCCATATAAAAATATTCAAAATCAGGTACTCAACTGTAAATTATTATTTTTCCAAGTTTATCTGTAGATGTCACCTCTTAAAGTTTATTTTATGTACATGGTTTGTAACTTGGTTCATCATATATTGCATAATTTAACTTTGATACAAATAGAATGGTAGTACCTACCTGCATTGTATACAGTTGTATCATCAACCATGACAACGAAAACTCTATAATATAAATTTATTCAAAAATCAGGTACTCAACTGTAATAAAATAAAAAATATTGATTAGAATTAATTTCTGTCCATGTAAGAGAAAAATATTTGAATTGAAGTGTATTAACCTGATATATCACGTTTCATAAAAAATAAAATCATTTACATATACATACATGTACATATAACAAAAATCATAGTGAATAAACTGCGAAGGTCATTAAAATCTAACACACTAATTATTATACATGACTTAATATTTTGTTGGTAGTATATCATATTCATATGTTATGAAGTATAATCAGCTATATAAAAAATTAAAGTGAATAAGGTCATAAAAATTTATAAAAAATTTGAGAAGTTCTATTATTAGTCTTATTGCGTAAATATAGAAACGTTGTGATAATTATTTTGTGAATTAATAAATTTAAATAAATAAAAATAATATCAGCATTGATATAGATTTGAGAAGCTGATTTATACGTGTTGTGATAAATTAAGAAAACTTTGATCAAATACTGTTTTTATTGTGTATCAGTTTAAATACATATATTAAATTTAAATAAATAAAAATAATTTCAGCATTAAAGAAAAAGTAAGTTTAAATATATAAAAAGTTTTTATTATATTATTAGAAATAATAATTATTATTATTTACTATACATATTACAGATAATTAATACTAAAATGAACAACTGCGAATTATGTATGTCCACTTTTTCATCAAAAGAACATCTAAAACGTCACCAGGAAAACCAGCATCCAGCAGAAAAGACGTTATGCGATATATGTGGATGTACATATATCAATAAACGAAAGCTGGATTATCACCAAAAGAGATGTAATCGTCTCTATATTCATAATTCGCAACAGCCAGGACCATCAAAAAGAAGTAAGATACATCAGGATGTCAGCAGCCTAGTTAGTCTGGATGATCATACTTTATGTAGTGTGTGTAAAGTAAGTGTAAATAGAAAGTATTTAAATAATCATTTAAGGTCTAATAGTCATAAGGAAAATAATTAAAAGAAATATAATGAGGACGATGAACGAGCACCTTTAAATCGAGAGTAATCAGCTACAGAGTTTTAGATATACCTAACGAGCATATTAGTTGTAATGATTTTCTGATTGCAGTAAAACAGAAAATTATTACACTAATAAAGCTTCAAATAGAAGTACTTAATGCTGTTAAGGTTAATTTCGAATTGTTTGGAATATATACTAAACCAGATCTAAAAGAAGATGAAATTATCACTTCTTTAAAATCTTTTAACACTAAAAATCGGATATTAACAAAAAGTTGCGATTTGGAGGAAGTATATTCTGAAACTCTTGATGTATTGAATACTCAGTGTGAAGAGTTTCAAGAAAAAGAATCTGGATGGGCACTACAGAAGATGTTATATATTGAAATAAATTTTAATAAATATAATCCTTTGAGAGGATCATCATATATGGCTCTTCCAGCATGTATTAGAAATAAAAATGCAATAATTAATGTTCAAAATTCTGATGAAGCATGCTTTGCATGGTCAATCATGGCTTCTAAATATCCTCATTATAGTTCAGAACTAGTTTTAAATAATATTAATTTCCCAATGCCGTTAAAAGACATCCAACGATTTGAAGAGTTAAATAATATTAGTATAAATGTATATGGATTAGAAAGTAATCAAATTGTAGGTCCATTACATTATACAAGATGTAAAAAAGAACACCATGTTAATTTATTATTTTTAGAAGATGGTGTTAAAACACATTACTGTTGGATTAAAAATTTTAGTAAGTTAATTGGAAGTCAAATGTCAAAAAAAAATAGTAAAAAATGGGTTTGTGATGGCTGCTTAACATTTTATTCTAGTGAAACAAATTTAAATCATCATTTACAGTATGGGTGCAATAAAATCAAATGTATTCTCCCTACTAAAGAAAATGATATTTTAGAATTTAGAAACTATAAACATAAATTACAAGTCCCATATGTGATATATTGCGACTTCGAAGCAATATTAAAACCAATTGATTCGTGTACTCTAAATCCTATAACATCATTTACTGAAAATATTTTAAAACATGAACCCAGTAGTTTTGGATATTACATTAAATGTTCATATAATGATAGTAAATCTAAATTTGTTACATACAGAGGTAGTGATTGTGGAAAAATTTTCATTGATAAAATAAAAGAGGATTTAGAAATTATATACAATGACCTACACATAAATCGAAAAATGAAAAAACTTTCCTGCACGGAGCAATTAAATTACAATTTATCAAATCAATGTCATATTTGTAACGGTGATTTTAATGATGATGAAAACTGTAAAGTTATGGACCAATGCCATTTAACAGGAAAATTTAGAGGTGCTGCGCATACTAAATGCAATTTAAATTATAAGATAGCAGATTTCGTACCAATATTTTTTCACAATTTAAGTGGCTATGATTCGCACTTTATCATAAAAGAATTAGGTTTTGATACGGAACAAATAGATTTAATTGCTCAGAATAAGGAGCGATATATTTCATTTACAAAAATGTTCAAAATTAATGAGATTAAAAAAATTAAATTGAGGTTTGTAGATTCATTTAAATTTATGGCAGCTAGTCTTGATAAACTAGCTAACAATCTTAATGACTCTCAATTCGATGAAGTTAGAAAGAGTTTTTCTAATCAAAATGAATTTAATCTTATAAAGAAAAAAGGTGTTTTCCCATACGATTATGTAGATAGTTTTAAAAAATATGATGAAACTGAATTACCATCCAGAAATCATTTTTTTAACAAATTACAAAATACTGATATATCTGATGAGCAACATAATCATGCTCTAAATGTATGGAAAACATTTAAATGTAAAAATTTAGGTGATTATTCCGACTTATATTTAAAATCAGATGTACTTATTTTAGCCGACATATTTGAAAATTTCCGGAAAGTTTGTATGCAAACATACGATCTAGACCCGGCCCATTATTTCACAGCCCCAGGTTTAAGTTGGGATGCCATGCTTAAATTCACCAAAATCAAATTAGAATTATTAAAAGACATTGATATGATAAATTTTATTAAAAAAGGTATTCGTGGCGGATTAACACAGTGCTCCAAACGATATGCTAAAGCAAATAACAAATACATGAAAAATTATAATAATGATATAGATTCTAATTTTCTTGTTTATTTAGATGCTAATAATCTATATGGCTGGGCTATGAGCCAATCACTCCCGTATGCTGATTTCAGATTTCTTGATTCAGCAGAACTTGATAAATTTAATTTCGATCATTTAACAGATAATGAATCAGAATCAGGTTATATTCTAGAAGTTGATTTAGAATATCCTGATCAATTACACCAAAAGCATAATGATTTACCATTTTGTATGGAAAATATACAGCCACCATACGAAAGTTCAAAACAAAATAAATTAATTGCTAACCTAGAACCTAAAAAAGCATACGTCATTCATCAAACAAATTTAAAGAAATGTATTAAAAATGGACTAATATTATCTAAAATACATAGAGTTTTAAAGTTTAGTCAAAAACCATGGCTCAAATCATATATAGATTTGAATACCGATCTTAGGACTAAAGCTCTAAATGCGTTTGATAAAGATTTGTATAAATTAAAAAATAATAGTGTTTTTGGTAAAACAATTGAAAATGTTGACAAGAGAACAGATGTAAGATTAGTATCACATTGGGAAAATATTGGAAACAGATTTGGAGCAAATACTTTGATCAGCAAACCTAATTTTCATTCTTCAGCAATATTTGATGAAAATTTGGTAGCTATTCAAATGAATAGATTATCGGTTACGTATAATAAACCCATTTATGTGGGTTTCTGTGTTTTAGAATTATCGAAAACTCTAATGTATGATTTTCATTATGATTATATTAAGACGAAGTATGATGATAATGCCACACTTTTATATACAGACACAGATTCATTAATATATGATATTAAAACTATAGATTTTTATGAAGATATAAAACCAGATTTAAATGAGAAATTTGATACTTCAGATTATTCACATAACAACTTATATAATTTTCCATTAGTTAACATAAAGGTTTTAGGAATGTTTAAAGATGAATGTTGTGGAAGAATCTTAACAGAATTTATTGGGATTAGAGCGAAATCATATTGTATAAGCTTAGGAGATGATAATGAAATTATTAAGAAAATAAAAGGTGTAAAAAAAAATGTAGTTTCAGATTCGATATCATTAAATGATTTTAAAAATTGTTTAAATAAAAATGATAATATAATTAGATCACAATTAAATTTTAGAAGTATTAGACACAACCTATATACTCAATTGTTAAACAAAGTAGCGTTATCAAATTTTGATGATAAAAGATTTGTAATTCCAAATTCATACAAAACTTTGGCATGGGGTAATAAAGAAATTGATAATTTTTATTTTAATTAGTTTAATAATACATTTTATATTTCTTAATAAATATAATATATATAATACATTTAATGTCTTTTAGTTTTAAATTAAAATATTAAACCAAAATTATATATTAAGTAGTTTTAATAATTAAGAAAATTTTAATAGGTAATAAAAAAATAAAAAAAAAAATATAAAGTTTAAATTAAATCTGTTTTATTTATCCACGAGTTATGTGATGATTCAAAACCTAGCCACTTAACATAAACTTGATTACCTTTCTTCTTCAAAACTTTCTCTACGAGGTAAGTGTCAGGATGATGTGTCTTTTGCAGCTCTTTTTCATAAAACCGGCCTGATATTAGCTGTCCCTTATAATCCTCAAGTAAATACGTTACAGGAAATTTGTTGTTAATACTAACAACTTTAAATATTTCAGTAGTCCAATTTGGAGTATAACCTTTTTCGAAAACGGTTTTAAATTTGCTAACTCGAACGAAATCCCCAACTTTAAATTTATTTTTTTGCATTAACTTAGGATATGTATACACTTGTTTTAAAATTTGTTTTTCATTTGCCATAGTAACTTCTACAGGTGCTAATTTAATTGTCCTATGTTTTTTATTGTTGTAATCTTTCACTAATTTTTTTTAAAATATTCAGCCACTTGTAAGATCCTTGAAGACTAAATTTCCTCCACATATTTTCCTTAAGAGTTCGATTAAATCTTTCTACTATACATGCTTTTATTGGACTAAATGTTGAATAGTGGTTAATATTTTTCTGTTTCACAAGCTGTTTGAAATCTTTATTATAGAATTCAGTTCCCATATCCGTTTGTAGATTCTTTGGTACTCTTTTACTCTCATTGAAAATTTTTGTTAAAGCACCAACAATCATCTGTGATGTTTTTTTCTTTATAGGTTCAACCCAAGCAAATTTAGAAAAAGCATCGATTACAGTTAGAAGATATTTAAAACCAGCATTTTCTCTTGAATATGGAATCATTTCCACGAGATCTGCTTGCCATAAGTCATCAATACCCTTAATTTTAACATGTCTGCGTATAAAATTTTTACGTGCTGGCTTATGCAATTCATTCACTATTTGAATCCGACTCATTTTATGTAAGTGGATGAATTAATAATGAAAGCATATGAATTTTGGATTGGTATATATAAAATATTGTTTCCTCATAATGTTTAGGATTTATTTAAAACGAGAGATATCTTGGATTATGATCACTATAACATTCATCAAAATGAATGATCTTTAACATAATAAATGTTAGCTAATTTGCCCATAGTGTTGAAAACAGAGAAGTAGCGGAGTCGAAAACCATAATAAGATTGTTTTGAAATTAAATACTTTTTCTAAATAATTTTATATATAATATTGTTTTATTTATTTATTTATTTATATAAAATGAACATTATATCTATCAGTTTTTACCATAGTTAAGTGTTCTTTACACAAATGGTTTAAATTTTGTATTTCTCGATCATTAAAAACGTTGAATCGCTCCGGCATAAATATGATGTTCTCATCAGTCTCTATTAGGATTTTCACGCCATATCTCGTGTTGACTGATTTGACTTCTTGTACCACGTAGTTTCTACCCACATCCAGATCTTCAAATTTGGTTATTTTTTTCTCAGCAAACCTTGGCACATTGTTGAGTTTTTCTAAAAGTTGTTGACGAATATCCATGGTTGGTTGGTTGGTTGTTAACAATCTTATGCTTACTATCAAACTGATAATTTTCAAAGAAGCTCACTATAATTTATACTTATTATGGTTTAAGTTGACTTTAAAACACGCGCAGTTTTTTCCAATCTTACCACATCAGCATAAATATTACGAAGTATCGATTAAATACAAACCTTTGTCATTATATCAAGTTACGTTCAATGATTTCAACTTCCATATTCGTAAAATAAGGTCAATAAACATGTTTAATCATGGTTAATCAAACAAGTCAACATGTATATGTACATCACGTGGCCCCTCTGAAAACATCATTTTCAAATATACGAGAGTTTATCTAGATCTAGTATAGATTTGTACATTGTTCGAGTCACACGCGAAAAGTAAAAAACCTCATTTAAATGGATTCACCAGTACATCGAGAGGAACAAGGAGATACATGCGGTTTATACGGGTTAGAAGGTGGAATGAATAAGGTGCAGAGTCGGTTAAAATCATTCGAGAAGTTATGGAACAAATGGTTCATCGATCCATTAGAACTATCTCGAGCTGGATTTTACTACACAGGCGTGGACGACTGCATCAAGTGTTTCAGCTGCAAAGGAGTTCTCGAGGATTGGAATATCACCAATGAAATATGGACGGAACATGCATTTTGGTTTCCCGCATGCCGACACGTTAAAAACATTAGGGGTGAAGAGTTTATCGATAATATTCAAACCAAATGGATTCAAGACGGTGTAATTCATTGTAAAAATAATATTTAAGAAATAAAAAATTGATTTGAAAAAGTATAAATTGTTTTTATTCATTAATTTCTTAGTGTACGTACAGAAAGTTCATTCATTATTTTTTCCTTACATAAAACTGGTATTTCATTAAACAATCTCGAATAATTAAAATAGTTATATCCAGTTACTGGCGGTATAAAAAAATCCTGTATTTGTAGAGAATATGTTAGCTGATCGAAACATTTTTCTTTGTATAAATAGAAATAATTAGCAACATCAGTCCGTACTAGGGTTCCCAACTATTCGTTTTCCAAAGAAAGGACATCTAAAAAAATTTTAATTAACTAAAATACTTAGGCTAGGTTTCTCAAAAAAAGGGTAATCTCCAGTTAAATAAAATTTCCTCTCTTTCTTCTTTTATGAAATTTGCAGTTTGCTCCATAATACAAATTCAAAGCAAGCTGATTATATTTTTACTTAGACATATATTTGACCTGGCGGATCTCAATGGGATGGACGTCAGGTGTATTCAACATTTCGTTGTAAGCTCTGGATGGTTCCGTGAGTAGAGCCGAAAAAAATTTTATGTGGTATGGTAACGGACCAATTTGTGTCTATTTGTGCCGGTCTCTTAGGACAGTCACCCTAACCTATTTGTCTTTCAGTCAAATATTTAACTTTCCAGTTACAAAATTCATTTGAAAAAGAAATAAAACTTTGCTTGCATTGAATTTGTATTATGAAACTTCAGAAAAAAAGAAAGAGAGGAACTATTATTTACTGGTGATTGGTCTTTTTTTGTGAAACCGAGCATAATCTATTTAATTAACATAAACAACATAAATTAAACGTGGTTTCACAACAATTCCCTTAGTAGAAAAATTTGTAAAACCTTTTTGTTGGCTATCAACTGAAAACTTCTTTTCGCTTATTCATGAAGAGTGGCAGAGCATTCACAATGAAAAAACTTTTTACTTTTGACTTACAAGTTTGTATGAATTTACAACATAATGAACAAACATTTTTGTTCGTTATGTAGGAAATTCATACAAATCTATAAGTAAAAGGTAAACGGGGTTTGCATTCTGAATGCTCTGTAAGTCTCTTCGATCATCATTGTCCTTACCTTATAAATATTTGGGTAGTATTTGGATTCCTTACCTAGCAAAAAATAAAATGAGAGTAAAAGTCCCGAAAAGAAAAAAGTACAGACACAAAATAATTCAGAACAAAAGAAATCCAGAAAATTAAAATCTAGAAATACAGTAATCAAAGTGAGGCCCAAGTTAAAATTAAAATTTATAAAATGTCTATAAAATTTGAGTTTTAAGAATTTAATACTTTTAGAATTTTTAATATTTGTCGTAATGGAAATTTCTTCGTCAACCTTGCAGGCACAGTTCAATGGAATTGTGTCCCTAATATCACTTCCACTGATAGTTCTACCATAAATGTTTCAAGTTGTGTTGTGGTTGGCTTACTTCGTTGGGTTAGTATGATATCGATGAATGTATTGGAGCGAATTACGGATTTGTGTCAAATTGGTTAATGCTTCGTAAGCATTGCAGAAATCATCAAAGGAATAGTATCGCTTTTACTGATAGCCCAAATGTTTCAAATGTTGATAAAGGTATAAAATGCCTATAAAATTGATTTTTTTTATTTATTTTAATCAAAATAATTTTTCTGGATTTATTTTTTGGTAATTTCTGGATTTTTTTGGGGGATTTTTTTCTGGATTTTAACTTTTCAATTATTCTGCATTTTAAAATTTCTGTATTTTTTCACGCATAAGTAGTGATCCCCTTTTATTTAAATTGGAATTATCTAGTCTTGATAAAACTAGTTCGAAATTTCTGAAAGATATTATTTGATAACGATAAAACATAACGAAAATCCCAAAATCAACAAAATTAAATCTTTTTTCAAGATTTTATAGAGTTTTCTGTTGCAAATTATTCAAGTCCTTATTGGCCCAGTGTTTTGCTAGTGTCTTGGATTTTTAAACTTTATCTTTACTTTGTAACCATAAAATCTATTTTCTAATTGATTATCATCCCGCAATTTATCCATTATGCTAAATATGCCCATAGCTATCTTTGGCTAAAATTATTGCGGGATGCTTAATATATTTTGTAACTAACACCCAAAATTAAATAACAAAGAATATAATTAAACGGAAAAAGGACATTTCCACAAAATAAAGGACATTTTAGCTCACAGAAAGCGGAAAGGACAAATTTAACAAAAGAAGGACTGTCCTTCCCAAAAAAGGACGGTTGGGAACCCTAGTCCGTACTGTTTCGCTCCAGATAATGATTGATTGCAAAAATGATGATAAAGATGAGCAGCGTTCCCATTCTTTGGAATTTAAAACGATCTTCTTCCCTCCACTCGTAAATATAATACGTCTCTCATTATTTCTGCTGGTTAGGTTTATATCACAATTTCCATTCGTTTTTGGTAATTCAGCAAAGGAAATGTTACCATTGAAGTGGTTGTTTATTGTTGGTAAATTATTGAAAATTGTAGTCGTCCACATTTCAGCACTTAGTGTATGAAATATTGTATTTTTGAACAAGATTATAGTAGTTTCAAAAGTGTTAATATCATAACCAATATTTATATAACTTGAATGTTGATCATTTAAAAAATATGTATGAGCCAACAATAAATTAGGTATGGTTGCCATCTTTTTTTTAATTAAATTATTAACGCTTTTTACTTTAAGCATATTGTTTATGTTTCAAGGTAAATGTAAACTAGTTTTTCATAAAAATAACTTCCGTATTTATACTCTTCAAGAGTGGTACTATCTCTTTCACACATGGTAATAAAATCATATTTTATTCTTCTTATCGATGAACTTAAATAACCTTTCTACAAAATTCCTAAAACGTGATGAATCATGTTTGTTTTTGTTCTTGTAGTTAAAATCTTAGGAAATTCTTTTTTAAAAAGTTTCTTTATTTTTACATCATTTTCAATATAGTTTTTAACATTAAATAATTTTATAAATTTTTTCATTGAATTACGTTTACATCTATTTAACAAATATACACAACAATATTGGCCACAAACTCCGGTGAATAAACTTTGTAATTGTTTATTATTGTATATAATGCATTTACTGTTATATTTTAGGAACCTATTAATCTCAGGATATTTCGTTGGTGATCTTCCGTAAGAATCAAAAAATTCTCCACATCCATTTGATGGAAAATAAACAGCTAGCCAATGTTGCCCTGGTTGATTTGATTTGTCCGTATTAATAACATATAAAGCAGGTTTTGATTTAACCCTCTTTGGGATTGTGTTGATTGCAAAAACACCTTGAAAATACTTCTTAGTAAATTTATGTGTTTTCAATGCTTGTTGAATATCTAAAGTAGTTGTTGTATTGGCAATCATCATGTGTATTAGTATAAACTAACTTTTTATTTAGGATATAAGAGGTATTTATATTATTAATAATTCGTTACAATATTACGATTTTTATCTATTTCTAGAGTTGTATCATATTCCAAGTATACTAAACATGTTTTAGTTGTTTTAAGAGCTTCCCCAAATCGTGCCTCGAGTCTTAAACTTCCTTGATTCATTAGAGAGTTGCATGATAAAGTACTTGACATATCCGAAGTTAGATCAAAAGCTAACAGGAAATAACCATTCTTGAACATTTCTTTGGTAATCAAATTTCCTTGAGGTGTGTGTAAAATTCCACTCGATGTAAATATTGTTGAATACGCTCTAGCGTAACTGGACCCGTCTGCAAAATTCATTTCAATCGGTGCACTAGGAACTTGAACCCCATTTATATAAATTGCGAACGATGTTATTTTATTATTTTTAAAATTATATGGATTCTTAGATCTTTTCCCAGAATACGCATCATTATCTACCATTGTAAATATTAGATTTGTTGGGAGCTGTCCTAGAACAATATTATCTAGTGAAATTGAGTTTCCTCCGGCAGGAATTGTAAATGATTTAATTTCGTTACGCTTATAGTGATATTTTGCTGTTGTATTTTCAAGCATTTTATGATGTGCAATTAAAATATTTGGATTTACATGAGCATGTCTCAAGTAAAGTGTAGCTTCTGTAATTTTGACAATCGAAGTATCTGTATCAGCACCGAGTAAATAAAATTCCGGTTTATTCAATGTTAACGAAATTCGTAAATCTACATTGTTTAATAATAGCAAAGGTTGATTGAGCATGTCAGCATGCAATTTTCCATATACTTCTACAATTTCACTGTTTTTAGTTAATGCTGTTCTTAATTTTAATCCATCGTTTTCAGCAAGATTATCAAGATTTTTTGTCTCCAAACTCCATCCTGATAATTGCAAATGTGTTTTGTAAGCATCATCACCATAATTTAATAGTTGTTCTAAATATGCTCGATAACTGTAATTCCCATCTGTTGAATTTATATTCTTTCCGTTTAAAGAAATATTGACTTGATGAAACAGGGAATGCAGCATATTGTTAACTAAACTAGGCTGATCTTTATCAGTCTCTACATATAATTTGCCATCATTTTTAGTTATTTGAAATTTCAGACATAAATTTATTGATGATAAATCTAAATATGAATCACCATGACTGTAACAAGCAAATTCAATAACTGACTGATTTTCTAAACTGGTTATAGGTTTGTATGCTACTTCTTCATTTTTTAAAATACTTGTTTGAATTGAAGGTGGTTGAAATAAATCTAGCTCCGATTTCATGCATTCTGTAAACGCCATTATGTAAAAATATCAATAATCCGTTTCTTGTTTGTTTTATTTTTTAATATATTTTTTCTCTTTTTCACGCTGTCGCGAACAACTCTCAACTGTTTACAGCGGCTTTTCAAGCAGCCTTTTATTGATTTTTTAGCTCCTGTACCAGACATTTGTTTAATTTTTTTCTGCTGCTTTATCTCGTAATTTATCAACCACTTGTATTGATCTATCACGAAGTATTTCATTAATCGGCTTTTGTGTCTGAAGAATGTCTGAACCAACTTGAAATGCTTCACTTGTTAAGCCATTAAGGGCTGATGTTAATATTGGTTTTAAGTAGCGGAATATTCCGCCGAAAAATCCTCCTAATCCTGTTCCCTTTTGATATACTCTTTGAGATCGTAATAGTGGACCAAAATCTTCATTGTTATAGCCACCACCGCCGGATTGGTTAGCGTAGTACTTTGTGTAATAGTTATCCATTTGTAATTAATGTAATCCGTAAGATACCTCTTTATATACCTTTGCGAAAGTGAAGTACAAGGTAGGTCATAAAAAGTCCATCTTTAAAATTAATTTGTTCACCAGTTTCATCAGTTATTAAAATACTGATCTCTGATATATTATACTTTTCAATGGGGCAATATTGAACATTTTCTATTTGATATGATCGAGATATGCTTTTATCAACGTCTGTTCCTAGGGGATGCATATACAAACATGCTACAGATGCATCCCCGATAGTTCTCGGTTTGATTATATTACAATAAAAACACATGAAAAATGGAAATGGATTGATCTTAGTCTTCACATCAATATAATTATCTTTAATATTTTTTATTTTAGCTTCATTCTCTTTTGTTGCTTTGAAATTTTTAATTTCCATTTGAAAAGATTCTATAAACTCTGGCCATCTCGTTATTTTAATCTGAGAAAATATTACATCAAAAAATTCCACAAGTGTGTACTCTTGATGACATTTTATTAAAGGGTTAACACCTTTCAACACTGGTAGCTGAATATATGGTTCTTCTTTGTTATAATTGATTCTAACTAATTCAGTTGATGAGTTATACCGATCAAAGAAATTAGCTTCTTCGATTGGTTGATAAAATTTAGGGGTAGTTGCATATAAAAATATTATTAATTCAACGTTTAAAGGAAGTATGTATTTTGATGGCGTTTTAATTGTAATTTTTGTTTGTTCACTTATGGAAGTATGAGCAACGTTAGTTAGACCAACATACCATTTCTCATTAGGATCCAAATTTATAGTGTTAGGAAGTTTAACCGTGAACCTCGATAATGAATTGTTTGGGTAATATTTTAAAGAACTGTTACTTAAAAGCGTTACGTGTGTGAAATTATCCATCACTGTTCTCATTAATAACTAATAAATTAATAAATAAAAACACCGATTTTATCCTTTATATAACTTTTTATTTTTAACTTTTTTATTGCATTCTTGTCCAAGGATGTTTTCGTAAGCGTTCTTGTTCACTACGTTTTATTGTTTGAACTGTTAACGTACGTTCACTTTTCCTCTTAGGTGGGTCCTGAGTTGATTGCATTGATAATGGTTTTGGAGGCTGAAGATCTTTCCGGTTTTTAAAAATATATTTTTTTGTTGGAACAGAGATTGTTGCACCGTCTTTCATTTCAAATGTTCTGTACATGTTAGAGTCTGAAGAAGCTCTTTCCCGCAAAATTTCTTTTGGATCAATATACTCCTCAGAAACAATCCTATCATCATCATCACCATCATCATCATCATCAACATCAAATACACCGTCATTATTTTCAAATATTTCTTCTGTGTCTAATTGTGTAAAATCTGGTTTAGTTTTTTCATCAACATTTGTGTACTCCTCTTCAACTTTAGGTATATCAGTTTGTGTACCAATATCAAAGCCTTTTGATGGTGAATCTGGATTTGTTTCTTGGTTTGTAGAAAAAATTCTTTTAGTTTGAACTCCCACTCCTTGAACATGACGTATTGCTGGTTGATGCCAATTAAATTTATTCTTATAAGCATTTTTTCTTTTCATTGATGAATATGTTAATAAGTTCTGCCTATATAGATGCCACTTATTCAAATCAGTTAGTTTGTTGTTATGTAGAATTGATTTCATATTTTTATCTAATTCCGATAGTTTACTATCATCAATTAAATATTTTTTAATTTTTTCGAAAATTTCTGGTTGTATAACAATCATCCGTTGTAAATTACTCATGATGACTGATTAATTATTTGGCCTATCAATCCTGATAAAATAGTACCGATTAAAACGGGTAAGAATCCACCTTTTTGTACAAGAATTTTACGCTTTGAAGAGAGACCCAGTTTTGGACAAGCTAAGCTGCGAAGTTCTCTTTTATACTTTTTTAATTTTGTTTTACACTGTTTAGAAATTCTATTGTTTCCATTTAATGTGTTCAGTGATATTTCACATAAAGTTTTTATAACTTCCGGGGGACAGACCTTAAGTAGCGCTTTTCTCGTTTGTGGGTTACACTTTTTTAGCACATGTAGAATATGTTTGTTTGCCTTCAATCGTTTCATTTTTTATACACACGTTTTTATTTTCAAATAAAATAGTTGGACAATAACATGTAAAATAATCTTTTTTTAAGATATCTGTACAGAAACGAAATAAATCATTGGCTGACTGTGTTAAATCAAATAGTAAATAACCGTGAGCTCTCGAAGTAGCCTCGTTATATACCCTCATAAGTTCTGCTGTGTTTTCAGGGTATATTTGTCTTGCTAGAGAACAAATCTGAGATCTATCTCTGGGATTTTTAAAAACTACCAGATATTTACAATTTAAAGAAATATCTCGACAATATTTTGCTTGGTGAAACACATTCTGAGTTACTAAAATAACTGACAAATTATTATGATGTGAACCTTTGGTAAAAAGTTCGCAAATATTTGTATTATAAGCTTCTGTCATTAGATCATCTAATATTATGATACTTCCGTCTTCACAATTTTCAAAAGTGTCTGGGATATTTTTTATAATTTCTATCTGATTTGTTTCATAGATATCTTGTGGTATCGCTTTTGAGTTTCCATTACACCATACAATTTTATTTACTTTTCTACCATCATTCAAATGTTTTAATAAATTTATAACGAAAGTAGTTTTTCCACACCCTGATGGTCCCGCAACCATCATTGTAAACGGTCTAACAATATACATTATTCTAATGTATCATACAATAAATGCGTACCCTTTTATAACTTCTTAATAGAAAATAATTTTATTTTCGTCAAATGTAGTTTAAAAAGATGATATACAGATAAAGCTGGTAAAATAAAAAAATTATGATCAAGATTTCAATGCCAAGGTTAAATTATAAAATATTAATACACATAACGTACTATCCAATTTCAATTATACAATTTTGTTTCTTATCTTCTTTTCTTACTTTATGCTGATTACATTTTACAGTTTTTATTTATTGTACGTTGAACTAGTTTTTTTCAATGCCAAGGTTAAATTATAAAATATTATTATAACTTTGTAGCATCCGATTTCAATTAAAAAATAAATATTATTCGTCTAAGTTACAAACCATGTTTACATAATATACATAAACTTTGAAATGTGACATCTATAGGTAAAGTTTTAAAAAGTAACAATATACAGTTGAATACCTGATTTTGGATAAATTCATATAGAGTTTTAGTTATCGTGGTTGATAATAAAACTGTAAGAAATGTGCACCATCTATCGAAAAGTTAATTAATATTAAAAAGTTCAAAGCTTAAAGTTTATGACTGTGCTGCCATCTAACAAAATGTCTTAAAAAAATATTGTACAGTTAATGTACAGTTGAACAACGGATTTTTAATAAAATTATATACTTACGTTTACATTTTATATAGAGATTTAATTATCGTGGTTCTACTGTAATCTTCATATAAAAAACATATGTAATCGTTTGTATTGTTGTAATTTACATATAAAAATTCACCCCATTTGGGGTGGGCTGGAACCAGCTACTTTCACCTACTTTAGAGAATGCAGATCAAATTTCGATGTTCCAAAATTCACTAAAAACCAGAATATTATGCCTCCAATGGAATGTTGTTGATGACGTTTTTTGCATTTAAGTTAAACCTGGAGGAATGTGCACAACCAACCAAGTAGCGAATTGTTTCTGAATACTCCAGAGTGTTTGAACCTCTCGGATGGCTGTCTCCAGAAATAATCTTAATGAAAATAGTTTTTCAAAATCTTTGGTTGATGAAGCTGGGGTGGGACGATGAGCTACCCAATGACATCTGTAATGGTTTCTCAGATGCGAGCGAAATTCATAT
The DNA here is from genome assembly GCA_963556165.1 of Tipula helvola. NCBI lineage: Eukaryota > Metazoa > Arthropoda > Insecta > Diptera > Tipulidae > Tipula > Tipula helvola. The sequence goes on from OY744482.1 coordinate 53,556,090, forward strand.
GGTGTATAGTGTATTGCAGAACGGTAGATGAATTTAATGGCATCCAAAACAAAAGTGGCACCCATTAAAAAGGTATCGTTGTCAAAACTAGAGTTGTGTGGCGCACACTTGCATGCAAGGTTACTGACTTTGGTAAAGGAAATTATAAGGCAGCCAGTAGAATGTTACGCTTGGACGGACTCCACTATTGTGTCGATGTGGTTATCAAGTCATCCGGCAAGATGGAAAACTTTTGTAGCCAATCGCACATCAGAAATTTTAAATCAAATGCCGCGAAAATTATGGAATCATGTACGATCTGAGCAAAATCCAGCTGATCACGTCTCGCGAGGAATACTGCCATCAAAATTGGTAAATTAACGGCAATGATGGCATGGCCCAGAATGGCTTCAAAAGACTGATTTGGTTTACAAGTGTCAAACTGAGGAAGAAGGCCATGCAGACCTCGTAATCGAAGAACGGAAGAGAAGTAAACTCCTCGTTTTGAACGCCGAAAACGAGGAGGATCTCTTTGATCAATTGATGCAAAGGATTTCATCATATACCAAGCTGATTCGTATTGTCGCTTATGACTTGCGGTTTATTACAAACGTGCGTTTGCTTAAGACTGAAAGAGCGTTATGTTACCTCGCTGTGTATACAGAGAGGGTCATTTGGTCAGGAGATCGATTGTTTATTGAAAGAAGCAGAAATGAAAAAAACCAGCGATATTCTGTCATTAGCGCCGTTTGTAGACGCGAATGGTATTTTGAGGGTTGGTGGTAGACTGAGACATTCAGATTGTCAATATGACTACAAACATCCGGTGATTCTACCAAGAGGTCACATCTTCAGCAGAATTGTTATAATGCATATGCATAATCTACGCACCCGGGTCTAACACTGACGTTTCATCTGATAAGGCAACAATTTTGGATAGTTGGAGGAAGAAGCAGAATAAGAAAAGTTGTGGGAAAGTGCGTCATATCCTTTAAAAATAATGCGAAGATATCCAAACAGTTGATGGAAGATTTGCTGATAGCAAGGTTGAAACAGCAAGGCCATTAATTACATGTGGCGTTGATTATACAGGGCCAATACAGATTGTGTCAAAGAAAGGGAGAGGCGCTAGATTCACCAAGGGTTATATTGTAATATAATAATTTTGGCACATTTTATTTTGAGCGTAAGCTCATTCGCAATAGAATGTGCAGTAATTTGGCAACATATAATATCACACACAGCCGTGTATTTCTTACCTGGGACAATTTCAGCTCCGTTAGCCTTCTTTTGGAAAATATCTCACCTGGTTTAAGTCCATTATCGGTTCTATTCCAGTCTTCAAACTTTGGGACACATTCAACCAATTAGAAATAACTGCTTCGCCGAATTTTCGGCACGGCGAACTTTTGTTTTGAGATTAGCAGTACGAAACCAAACTACCACACAGAAAACTCAAGGAAAGGTTTTCATTTTTAGAGTCAATACATTTTGTATTGACTCTCGGGTTAAAGTACGGGAGGGATTTGGATATTTCTACTTTTTTGGTAGATATATTATAAATGACTGGCCTCTTCATTTTTCTGATTAACAAGTCGAAAATGTTGTGAATACCATTATTATTAATATATTGTGTCTATAAAAAGCCGAAAGAATCTTATTGATCATTTTTTCCACTTAGTTGCGATATAAACTGGGAACAATTATGAAATTTCTCGTTATTGAAGCAATCATCACTAAATCCGCTATCTTTTAGTAATTTATATACTTGAGTATTAGATGATTGAAACTTCTGTGTTGGCTCTTCGTTGCTCTCTCGAACAGCTTTTAGATCACCGTATAATCTGCAAAAGTCGCCACCGTGTTATTTTCTATTGAATGCAAAAAATTAAAAATTGTTCAAAATTCATGTTTTCATAAATTCATTTCCCAATTAAAATATGTATAATCGTTATTAAAGGTCAAGCACATTATCATCCAATATTAAATATATGGATGTGAGAGAGCTTTATTAATTGCGATTTAAATCACTAAGGATGAAATAATTCATTTTCTATGTACTCATTCAACTACTGTAAATTCGTAACAAACCACGAGGGGCTGCTATACATAATACTGGATTTATTTGTTGGGATTTTCTTTTCAAATTTAATATTATTACGGGAAATTATAATATGAACATATAAAAATGTGTGTAAACTGGATATAATGCGCAAAAAATGAAAATCCCATATTTTGAATACATTATGCTGCCTAATGAAAAATGCCAAATTGAATTGTACCATAAACCAGTTAACGTAGCCATTATGGAATTTTTCATTATTTATATTTTGTTGTTTCAAATCCCCACTAAAAAATTATTTGAATATTATATTTGATATTGTTGATACACATTTTAATATTTTTATTTTATGTGTGATACATACAATTTATTGTGTGCTTTGAAAACTTTTGATTTAAAATGTAAATTTTCGTTTTTTTTTTGTTTTTATCTTAAATTTATTTATAAAACTATATAGAATAAATTTTGCAATCGAAATTGTTAGTTTGAAACCACATAACAATAAATTGCATGGAAATGTATTTTTTTTGTGCTGGGTAGCAGCTCTCTATATATGATTTATGTTTGTGGTTTTTTTTTTGGTATTTGAGAATTGTAGTTTTGTAGGTAGACATTTGAATGTGATTTATATTGAATTTTGAGCTTTATTCGGTTTGTATTGTTTATCTATGTGACTTTACATTTTGATACATGACTGTTGTTAAAAAATAAAAACCGTTTGAGCACAGTACTGAATGATATAAATTTAAATTTGGATTTGATTTTGATTTTTACTATTTTGAAGTTACCAAAAACATGTTTGAAACCCTTAATTGAAATATACATATACCCAGAGATTAAATGTTAGTTGTAGATTTGCAATTTTGATTGGTAATTTCCATCAATCTATTCTCAATACATTAAACTGCCTAATACATAAACAAACATTCAACAATTGAAATATGTAGATACATGTTTATTTATAAAAATATAAATAATCCAGCTTAATCGAGTTTCATTTAAATTAGACTTGACAACAAGCAAAAATTGCAAAGTAAAAAAAAATCCAATTTCCAACGTTTATTTTTAATTCAGTCCACTTATGCTTTCACTGCGAATATATCTCTCTCTCGTATTAACGAAAAATGGTAAACAATTTTTCGATTTACTATTTTATTTATACATATCTGTATAGTATAAAATAAGTCATTTAGTTTAGTTCAACTAAATTCTATTTTTATTCTAAAATTCATTTTCCAAAACAATCAAAAATATTAAGTTTATTATATTTTTCAACTTTCAAACTATTTTAATTGTAAAATAAAAATAAATATACGAACAATGTGTTCAAAAGCTTTATGCATTTTTCACAATTTGTATATGTATGAAATAGTAGAAAAAATTTTAAATTCCCATCAAACTTAAATGAACAAAAAAAAAAAAAAAAAAGCATAAGCTTTTCACCCCAACCCTCACAGCAATAAAATCGGAATTCTCACGAATTTAAAATATTTTTCTAGTTTTTTTTTATATATTTTCAAACATTTTCACTATAAATATAATATCTGTTATATAGTACATTTTTAAATTATATTCATCATGTCCAAATTATCGCTTCTAAAAACTCAACCTAAAAAAATAAAACAGCGGCCCGGTACAATACAAAACAATGAGCCAAAGAGAAATGTAAAACGATAATAAACATACAATAGAACAACTAAATAACAATAGAGAATTATTTTTAGAACAACACAACAAAATATCAAGCTAAACGCTGGTAAAGAATTTTTTGTTACCAACCCAATGCGGTTTTGGTAAAAATGGATTCTCACTCCAGACTCCAAATTATCCCAGTAAAATTACAAATATATATAAAAACAAAGTTGTAAAAGCTCGATTCAACACAATATTGTTGTATATGTATATACATATTTATATATGCTCCGTATACAAAATAATAATACCTATATGGACGAAAATAATATTTTTGAGCATTTTCAGCAATTTTCCTCATTACACATAAACCTATTGCTTTTTATTTATAAGCTTTTTGTAATTGTACAATTGTACATATAACATTAACTTCGATAATTTTATTTGATTTATTGAATTTAGGGACCTGAATTGTTGTTGTTGTCAATTAAATAAGTTTAAGTTCGATTTATTGTTCAAAATGGTAGTTAAACAATTTAATTAGTGGCGATTATAAATAAGTATTTTGAAAATAAATGTCTAATTGTCTGTGTATTGTATAAGCATTTAATGTATGTTTTTATAAAGGAAAGAATTTTATATGAAATTTATCAAAATAATCATGCAATCTAAATGCGCGTTGGCACAGCAATTACAGGCCCTAAAACCTGTCTTTAGAGATATAAGATAAAAACACCAATCGGAGCACAATTGCTGATTTTGTATTTTTTTTTTTGACTCTCCGTTTGCGGTAATCTGATTTTCATAAAAATCGAATTTTTTATGAAACGTTTGGAAATAATTACGCAACCTTGATGCGTGTTGGCACAACAATTACAGGTCCTGAAACCTATCTTTAGAGGTAATAAGAACAGCAATCGGAGCAATATTACTGATTTTGGATTTTCTTTTACTCAGAATTTGCTGATTTAAAGTGAGGTGATTTTCTAGGCCAATGAAATATTTATTTCAATTTGTATTTAAAAGCGTTTCAACACTAAAGGCATTGTCCTATATGCAAAACAGCAAACTGGCATTTCAAACCGTCAAATCCAATTTTTGGCGAAATTGTTTCAAAAAGCCACATCAAAATTACTAAAAAAATGGTTCAAATCTATAAGAATCACCTGACTCTTAGAAAAGTTTATTAAAAAAGATTTAATTTCATTCAAAAAACCCCCAATTTAAAATTTTATCGGCAGTCAAGATAAATTCCGTCCATCAAAATATAAAATTGAGCTGAAATAAGAAACAATTTTGCCAAAAATTGGATTTGACGATTAGAAATCTCGGTTTGCAGTTTGGTGATAGCGGTGGCATAAGGAAAGAGAATTGCGAGGGTTAACCTGCCCCCTTTTTCCCCGCCGTAGGTGTATTGCGTGATAACGTTTATAAGATTAGAATTATTTTAATTTAATATAAATTATCTGCTGCAGGTTCTCTACGCACAAATTGACACCAGAATGGTTCCTATTAGATAAGGCATTCTCTCGCTACAGCGCTATCAAGCCTTTGCAAATCGCCATGTAGATTTTAATTTTAATTAAAATTTATGTGGAAAATAATTATTTTAATTTACAATAAATTATCTGCCACAGATAATGCCCTCTATGCACAAATTGACACCACAATTGCTCCGATCAGATGCGGCGTTCACTAGCTCTAAACATTATAAATTGTTATTTCGTAGTTTATAATTTTAATTAAAATGTATGTGAAAATTAATTATTTGTATTTAAAATAAATTAATCACCGGTTCGCCGCCTGATGACGTCATTCTGATAATATTATGCATGAGGCATGAAGTCTTAGGATCAACCCAAGAAATCATACATTTAAATTAAAGGTAATTCTTACAGTTGGTGGGTGCCACGACCAAAGGCAAAATTTCGGGTCAAATTTTCTGAACATGCGGTGTAAGATGTTATCACCGTTGAGCCATTTCCTATACTTACTGTCCAAATTTCACGTAATTCGGTTTTGTCCGTAAGAATTCTGAGGTAATAACCTATTTTTACCATCAAACACTGGAATATGTTTCTTCGAAAGCAGCTTAGCAATAAATTTAATTAGTCATCTCGAAGTTAGTAGGTTTTGAAGCCGAAAATTAAAGTTACCGCTCCAACGTCAAATCTTTACTGAATTTACAGAGATTATTTTACAAATCAAATCGTTCCCAGGCTAAATTTGATTTAGGAAAGGTCGACTTTGGAGTGCAAAAGTATACATTTGGAGTGCATATTCGGCTATATTACAAATAAATCAACCCAGTGTTGTACTCGCGACCGTGCGGATTGGATTTTGTTCCGATGTTTTTTTAAAATAAAAAGCCAATCTCCATAACCAACGTTATAATATTTTTTTTATTAAGACAAAATATCTGGTTGAGCTCTTGCAGAAGAATGGTCGAGAATTTCTTTTATATTTGTATTATCGATCATTTTTTTGTATTTACCTATTATTGTACATAGATACAAAAAATAATTATTAATGAGAGAATATTATAATATTATATAATGCAAGTATGTAATAAAAATATAAAAGTACAAGGTAATAAATGTAAGTATATAATGTATAACAATTATAATTTAATAATATCTAAATATGTATTATATAATGCAAAAGCCCAGGGGTGGATTATAACATCATATAAAAATATGAATTATACGTACAGGATGATTCATTTTGTTCTCTGGCTAGAATTCATTAACTAATTTTATACTTAAATTACAATTAACAGTTACTTAATTATAATATAATATTAACAATTACAATTCAATTTTTAGTTTGGCGATTCCCAATCATATAATTTTTACATAAACAAAACAAAAACAAAAATTTCAACCGACGTAGAATAATATTTTGAACTTTTCCTGTTTGTTTTTTTTTTTTTTATTTAATAAACTTTATAAGTCTGACTCATGATACAATAATTACTCATCAAACATTTTTAATTTATTATTATGTACTGATTTGATTTTGCGATTTACACGTATTATTGAGGAATTCAATGGTGACGATATTTTAATGATTTCATAAGATCCTGTCCATAACGGCTCCAACTTATTCGATCTTGTTTCGTTTTTTAATAAAACTTTGTCACCGATATTAAAAATTTGAACATTTGTTTTTTGATCGTAGTGTTGCTTAGATTTTTCCTTATGAACAATGAGGGCTTCCCTTGCTATTTGCCATGAATTTCTAAGTTTGTTTTGAAGTCCTGACAAGTAATTATCATATGTGTATATCGGGTTAATGTCTTTCTGAATAGAACTGGGGAGGTTTGGTTTATATCATAAAAAAAGTTCAATTGGCATATATCCAGTCGAAGTATGGGGAGTTGAATTAAAATTGAAAATAGCGTAAGGGATCCATTCATCCCAAGCTAATGGATCGTTATTAACAAAATGTCGCAAATATTCGGTTAGCGTACGATGGGAACGTTCTAAAGCACCGTTGGACTCAGGATGGTAAGCGGTTGTATTAATTTTCCTAATTTTAAGGATTTTGCAAAGTTGTCTGAACATTTCTGACATGAAATTTGATCCCTGATCCGTCACTATGGAATTAGGCAAACCAAAGCTGCATAAAAAGTGTTCAGAAAAAGCTTTAGCCACTTATTCGTCTCTTGGGACGGAATTGGAATTGCCATTGAATATTTTGTGTGATCGTCTTGTATCGTTAATAAATATTTATTCCTATTATGCGAAACCATCATTGGACCTACCATATCCATAAAAATTTTATCGAATGGAATTCTGGAAGTTGTAGTCATCTGCATGGCACATTTATTTAGACGAGATACTTTATTTTTTTGGCATAAAGAACATTTTTTAATGAATGACTTGATACGCTTATTCATACTAGGAAACTCGTACTATTGTTTGAGTCGCTTGATTGTTCTTGAATATCCCTGATGTCCACCAAGAGGAGTAATATGGAATTCCTTTATAATTTCATTTAAGTCTTCTTCGGATGTGAGAGCTTTTCGTGTCGATGCATTTTTGTTCGGGGTACACTGAAAAAATTCTTGACCATAAGCTTGATGTCTCATCATTTTCACTTCAATGAATCTTATTTTTCCTTAAAATAAGTCAAAAAACTATGAATTCACATAATTTTTATGGAAAACGTCATTAAAAATATGCATCGATCAAAATTAAATTCATTTGAAAAAAACCATTCTCTGATGTATGTTATTTTCATTAAAATATGGATTAGTTTTATAAAAAAATCATTAATTTTAGGATATAGACATCTAATTTAATAAAACACACCTAAAATTAAAGCAAACTTTATTTCATAGGTTTTATGGATTTTTTGTCTAAAATTTAACCACACAAGTTAATATAACTAACGGTTTTGTTGCATAAATGTTAATAAAGAAAAACTGCTAAACTTATTCATCTTATTTCCAGATTCGATATACTACACAAATGAGTGAAAATATAAATAAAAATTTTAGTTAAAGCAAAACAAACGAATTGCGCAGACAAAATAATTTATAGAATTATGCAATACATGACAAAAAACGGTGAGATTGGAGTATTTTTAATATATTTTTTCACTAACACTTTTAACTAAATATGTACTATTTTCAACAGGCTTGTAGTACATTAGTGTTGGTTTTGGCATCAGCACGGTTGTTTGTTGTATAGACATAGACATTTGTGTTGGTTTTGAATCAATATGGTTATACATAAAAGTAATGTGTATATAATATGTATTAAAATGTTAATGCAAGTATTCCTTGATTCAAAAACCCTAAACATCATTACAATGTAGTAATATACAAAAAATAAGGAAATACCAAAATTTAATGTTTTTTCGGCAAAAAAAATTAAAAATTTACAACGGGATCTCTTATAAATCCAGAAATGGTTTGATGCGTGATTATTCTTTATTCAAACTGTACGTAGCACTTGTGTAGTGCAAAAATTACAAAATATAATTAATATTTTTAATAATAATAATAGTGAGTGTGATTAATTAAGCCCACATAGTGTTTATTTATTGTTATATTGATGTGATAAAAATTGCATACGCTGTTTAGAGGTATAAAAGTGAGTAAGTCATTTACAGTGATTTACCTATAATTATAATAACTACCTAGTGATAGATTTAATAAATTAAATGCGTTACTTGTTCCATGCCATTTTGTGGTTGTTTTGCTATTTTCACATAAATGTATTCATTTATATTTACATATCTAAATTAATTTGTAATTAAATAGTGGATCAACAAATTCTTGAATATAAAAATTCGTGTGGACATATGCATTTTCTTGTACAGTATATATTCGTATAGTCAGTCACGAAACTCAACATAACCAGTGAAAACATAAAGCAAACCTAAAGGATTTGTCAATGCCCGAAAATAAGTCAGGGAGACTGAGGATCTTATACTTATGAATTCGTATCGTATTCAGGAATAGCCCCCCAGTTATTAAGCCTAAAGATACCAATAATTTTTTTTTAACTTATCCAGTATATTTTAATAAGTACATTTGTTTCGGCTATTTTAGATTTTTGTGAAATCCGTTAGTATTTTTATTTTTTCGAAAAAATGTTAACGGTTTTGTATTATAATTTTATTTTTTTCTCTAATTAGTATAAGGTTTTTGGTAAAATTCGAGTAAATCACTCTTAAATTTTAGAAAATGTAATACGTCCTTCTTCGATTTACCTAGAGTTTTTAGATTTTTAGGCGTATGTCGATTTTCGTGACGAACAATATACAGATACATATAATGGATATACATATATTGCATATTAATATTTTACATTTGTTTTTAATAATTTTTTTATTATTATAAGCCATAATAATTAGCCATTTATTATTACATATTATACGCAATCTGTTATGAGTGAATACAAAGGTAAATTAATATTTTTTTATTTGGAAATTACACAATAAAAATATTGCTTGATTAATATTATGTTCAAATTTATAGATATTTTTACCGTTTATTTATTATTTATAGAAGTTTCCGTTATTGATGGTGAACTAGTCAGCTTCGGCGAGTTTTGTCCCAATAAAAATATTGTAGTGCATATTGGTGGTACTAACGAAGCTAATCCCAACATGGGTTCTCAAAGTGAACAATTAACATTACAAGATGTATGTCCTCAAACACAAATTTTACATGTAACATTTGGAAACCCAGAAGAGGAATCATCTAACCAGGAATCATTAAACGAACTATAATTGATGCTACAAGAATGGAATCTTTTACATCTAAAAGATAAATTTGCAGGTAATCTTTTTTTTTCAAAAATACAATAAACACATCACATATTAAAATTTATCAAATATTAAAATTTCTATTTTATATGGGATACCAATGAGAAGCGAATGAATACGATCGAGTTACTGATCTCAAAATAATAGCAGAACCCGATTTGGATGCCATGTTTCCAATTAAATCAGAATTAAGCCAGAAATCAAGACTTCGGGAGAAACTTGCCGAATGGCGTGAAAATAATGTATCTATCTAGATATTACAATATCGTATAACATCAATTATAAATAAATTTCATATTCTATGATATGTATTAGGGTTTTAAAGTGCAAGTCGATCTTTTGTCTGGAACAACAGCATCGGTGACTACTTCCGTTAATAATTGGTTGGAAACCCAAAACAACACATCAACAATGCCTCAGTCGCCAGTCACAGCTATCCTAAATTCACCTTCACGTTTTGTAAGCATAATTATTATTATTTTTTTAATAATGTGTATTCCTAGAAGTGTAATGTGAACCGGTTATTTTGAAAGTGGTGTAAGTTAATTTTTCAAAAACATTAAGTTAGTGACAACAATAGAGTTATAATTAGTATAATCTTTTTATCGGTAAAAATTTATAATTAAATAACAAAATTTAAATGTCTAATACTTATGCAAAAAAAAAAGAAAATTCAAAATCCCATATATTATTTTATTTATTGATTCTCAATTCTTTCATTATCTCATTTCAAGAAAATGGAGTTACACCACTTTCAAAATAAACCGGTCCATATGCATTTCTTTGTTAACTACAATATTATTGTTCTCATATAATAATAACTTTTTAGTAACTAAGCCTCATCTTTATATTGCAGGATTTAAAACATTTTTTAAACACAGAGCGTGGCCGCAAAATCGTTCAATGTTATCATAACACATGTCCACCAAAATTAGGAGAATACGAAAAAAAAATGTTAGTAGATAGCATTTTAGAATACCACTATACTATGAATTTAAGTATGGTATATGATGACTTTGATAGAATTGCGAATGATATCGAAGCAACATTTTTGGGAGAAAACAAGATAGCTGGTTATTTACTCGCTGAAAATTTGATTAAATTATCATTGATTGTTTTTTCAGGGTTGGTATTACCATCGCATTGATAAACAGCGTCCAACAGGCCGATTATACAATAAGTACCGAAATCAGGCTCCTCGTTTGAATAAAATCGGGTACTACGGAACACCTAAACGGTTGAAAAATTTTGCCGACAAAGAAGCAATTGGTAATGTGTTTTAAATTTTTAAGCCGACGTCACAATTGAGTGATTTTGTTATGGTGATGTAATATATACAAATGTAATATGCCACTCTATTGTGTGGGTGACATAACATGGTATCAGTTGATCAGTAATATACTGTTTTCGCCAGATTTGTTGCACGACGTATTTTTACACGATTTAATTTGTTTGACAAACTCAAGCAGAATATAATAATTTACCTACATGTTTCTTTTCTATGCATCAGCCGTATTTTTTTTAAAATTTGGAATATGATTTAGTTGGGATAATTTATTTCTTACAAAGCAAATTACGCGATTTAACCCCAAAAAATTGTATTTCTTTAAAATGTTTGGATGTATTTGTATGCAGTTTTTGTTTTATCGTAGCTAAATTATATTCCAGTTTTTCAATGAAATACATATAGCTAATGTTTTGAAAACTAGAAACCAAGCGACAATCAAATTGATTGACATAAACTATTGAAGTGATTTTCGCTTGGATAAATCATTTCGGCAAATCACCATATTACTACATCGCCCAAGTAGAACATCGGCGTTATAATTTCAATATAAACTTTGACAGTGAGTTTCTTAATTATCAACTCTCGGTAGCATTGACTTTATTGAAACTGAAACTGAAATTTCACACTGTTTTAAGCTTAAATTATATTTTAATTAATTTTTAATTAATAAACTCCTGACATTTCCAAGAATTGCCTTTCGAAAATGATGGCAAACACAGTCGAAATGCTTGCACTAAATAAATAAACTTGTATTGGCAAAATGTATTGGCAAATAAAATAGCATTACATAACGAGCTATATAATGCTTTATTCGATGATCACTTAAAACCGAAACACCATATTCTAATCCATTATCCCTCTATCATTAGAAAATCGGGTCCCCCTATTCAATATTGGTGTATGAGATTCGAATCGAAACACCGAGAGATAAAATTTTACACAAATGCTACAGTGTCACGAAAAAATCTCCCAGTGTCTATAGGAAAAAAATGTTTAACAAAATTTGCATACACAATCTTAGAAAATATTGGTTTTAAGGAATCACTTGTAATAAATCGATTAGGAAACGCTTCACAAATTACTGAAAATCCGTATTTTGCATTAATTGGTGAACAACTTTGTTTAGATTCCAGCTTTTATCAGTTGGCAACCTCTATTACTTTTCGTAATACGTTATATAAAATTAATTTTTATATATTTGACAAAATTAAGAATAAATTATTGAAAATTAATGATATTTTAATAAAAAACAATGAAATATACCTAATCACACAATGTCGCGTGATTGAATTATACGACAAACATTTGAGAGCATTTATGGTATGAAACCTAAAATTAGAATATGATATTGTAAAATTGGGTGAAATGAGTTTAAAACCCTTTCTGTTGTATACATTACCTAACTTTAAAATTTGTTTTAAGCCACCTTTAATGTAAATAACGCGTAATTAAATGAAAAATGAAGAAAGTGTATATATATTTTATTATGGTTACCTATAGTTTTAATACTTAAATTAAAATAAACTAAATTGAAATAAGCTAAATTTTTGTTTTATTAATTTTGGATCACAAAGAATACTACATATTAATGATTATCTGCTTTGGCGGATAGCATTTATGTCCATAAATCTAGGATATACTGATCCATAGATTAAGGAGCCACTCTCAAATTTATGCTTACACATGATATAAGCTTTATGTAAATCAACCTCAGCGTTTGGTTAGTTAAACTGAATTTTAATGTTTCAACTAACATACGTGTATGCATGTTACCAATAAAATTGTGGATTATTGAGTATATAATCAAGGAATAAATCATTCAATTAAAGAAATTCCATCGAAAATTTTAAGTTTGAAGGACAATGGTCCATGTATTTTTTCATAAAACCAACGAAAGGATGTAAGGTTTAAGTTACATTTCTATGTATAATCCGATTAAATTCAATGTTCATTTCATCACATTAGTTTCGTTCCACACATCATTACGTTAAGGCCAAAAAAACAAAAGTTGGAAAACAAGTCATAAAACCAATGAAATTAATTACAAAAACATCGAATATAGGCAACATTTTTTTCAGTGTAGGATTTGTAGAATGAGGTGGTAGAGGAAACGAACGACCAAAACTGGAACTATCGGGAGTTTGAGTTATAGCATCCTCAGATATATCACCAATGTCATCTTGAGCATCTCGTTTTGATTGTGCTCTGATTACAGCAGCAATTATTTTAGCGGATTCAGAGATGTTGAGGCTTTCACAATTTTTTAAACGACTAAGTGCATCTACGTTTTGATTAAACTTTCCCGGTTTATATTCTATTTCATACGAATATTCATCTAATTCGAGTCGCCATCGGATTATACGAGAAGAAGGTTTCGGGTTTTTTTCAGCCAGATTAAAGGACGATGATCAGTCCTTATTACAAATTTCCTGCCATAGAGGTAAGGATGAAATCGTTGCCCAAACTATGGCCAACAGCTCCTTTTCCACGGTAGGGTAGTTTCTTTCGGCATCGTTTAGCAATCTACTCGCAAATGCGATTGGTAGATCTTTTTCTTCGACATTCTGTGAAAGAATCGCTCCGATTGCATAATCACTCGCGTCAGCAGTTAGAATGAATACGTTATTGAAATTAGGACGTTGAAGTATAGGAGATGAAGTAACGGCTTTTCGTAATTTATTGAATGCTTCGTCACAATGAGCATTCCATTCAAATTTGACATTTTTCCGTAACAATCGACTTAAAGGTTCGGTGATCTTGGAATAATTTTCAATAAACCGTCTATAATATCCAGAAAAACCAAGAAAACATCTAACATCTTTTGCGTTTATCGGTAAGGGGTAATTCATAATGACCTTTACCTTAGAGGGGTCTGGTTTATCACCATCCTGCGTTACTATATGTCCTAGATAACTAATTTCAGTTCTTAAAAACTGGGATTTGCTAGGTTGTAGTTTCAGATTATAGGAACGTAAACGTGTTAGAACATCAATTAATTTGGAATTATGATCTTGAAGGTCGTATCCGTATATAACAACATCATCAAGATATACAAAACATCTTAAACCATTTAGTCCTAATAATATTGTGTTCATGAGCCGCTGAAATGTTATTGGAGCGCCCTTCAGACCAAATGGCATTCGCAGGAAATGGTAATGACACGCTTGGGTACTAAATGCTGTCTTTTCTTTATCATCAGAGTGCAGTTTAACTTGATGATACCCATTTGCCAAATCGAGTGTTGTGAAATACGTTGCTTTCCCCAGCTGGTCTAATATTTCTGTTATGTTTGGCAAAGGGAAAAATTGATCACTAGTAATGTTGTTTAACCTACGAAAATCTACAACTAAACGCCATTTCCATCAGCAGGAGATTTCTTGGGAATGATCAATAAAGGAAAGTTCCAAGGACTAGTACTTGGTTCGATAATTTTTTCGTTCATCATCTTATCAACTTGTTTATTAACCTCCTTCAAAGCTGCTTCTGGGAGTCGATATTGTTTGACGTGAATAGGTTGCGAATTTTGAAATGTTGGAATCTTATGACAACACGCATTTGTAGTAGAGAGAGTATCGCCTTCTAAGTAGAAAACATCGTTGAAATCACGACAAAGTTTCAATGTGGAAGATTTTTCTTTTTCAAGTGACTGAGATTTAGACTTTCAGTAAGCTTGGTCACTCTTCCTTCTACGTTTGGATTCCATTTTTCGATATTTAGTACTTCAAAGGAACTAACTAATTCAAAGTTTAGTTTTATTTTATTGATATTGACTGGATAATCGTTGGTATTCACTAAGCTTACTGGTATTGTATTTTGGGAAAAACTCACTAATGAGTTAGCTCAAAGCAACCTTGATTATACAAGCCATAATCTAAAAAACGAAGCTTTTATAAGGGAATTAGAAACGAGGAAAAAACCAAAATTTCCATAGTAAAACACATAAAACATATGGGAAATCACTTTTTTTCCGAAGACAAATTTGTAAATGAAAACGTTGCAAATTCTTAATTATGATTTCTGAAATATTTTCATAAATGTTTGAATTTCAACATATATAAATCTCGTTTAAGTAAATCATTTTCATTTTCTTGTAATAATTGATTTATTTAAACCAAAATATAAAAAAAAGTTCATAACAACAGCATTCTGGTCAAATTAAAAAAAAAAGCTTACTACAAATCGTGTGCATTAAGCCAATATACATAGATGGCAGTGGGCAGTAAACATTTTGAAAAACCGTACCAAAAAAATCCACTTGGGGAAATTTAAGTTCAAAAATTGTAGGAAAAGCAAAACAAATTCTCAAAATATTAAGAACGTGCCATAATTTTGTGATTAAACAATTTTTTTCGTATTTTTCTGTATAAATCTGAGACATCTAACGTACACTAGTAAAACTAAAGATAAATGTAGCAAGTATTATTTTAATTCGTCAGAGCCAACTTTGATGTATTTTTCAAAATGAAAGTTCGAAAAATATATTTTAGAAATAATTTAATTTTAATATTTCTGCAATTAATATTTACTTAATACCAATATACCCTTCCTGTATTTTGCTGCTAAAGATATGTAGAACACTTTTGTATACAAATTTTGTAACATTTTTGCCTTTTTCAATGAAAAACTTGAAGCTAAAAAACACCATTTTTACTATGGATTCCTATGGAAATTAGTGAAAAGTTATACCACTAAAAAAGCTTCAAAAAAATACGTCATAATGATTATGGCTCTATACTCTAGAAGGCTCTGGTTAGCTACATAGACACCTTGAATAATTTCGTGCGACAGACAAACGTACTCGTTTTGCGTTTGATGTGGATTGGATGTATGTATAATTTTTTCACAACGATCTGGAAGTAAATAATCGGAAATCTCGATTTCAACAAACGGTTTAGGTAAACAGCAAAATGCTAACTGATATTGTGCGAACGAATATCTTCGTTTGCACATTGACAGAGTTTAATCAATTCAATTTGCAATTGCTCGATTAATATTAACTCTTTTTTTAATTGTTGCCAATCTTCTATGCTTTTGTATTGCGTCAATTCATAAGCTCTACCAGATAATTTAGATTGGACAATTTGCAAAAATAATTTTTTGTCGTTTTCTTTTGTTAGAGGGTTATAAAATATTTCACAAACGTTTATATATTTACGAAGTAAGTTAAACGAACCATCGAATTCGGGCACTAATTTTAAAATATGGTCAATATTTAACGACATGATTGGATCTATTATTTTGAGTCTTGAACGCAGCAGAGGTTCCGATTTTACAGAGTTATCAGAATTAGAAGATTCGTCAGAATCAATGTAATATATATTCAAATCAGAATGAGTTTTATTATCGGAATCAGACCTACTCAAATTATTATTGTTCAAAATATTACTTACGGTTTGTCCAATATTATCTTCAATTTCGTTAAATTTAATTTCCCTATATCGTAAATGAATGATGTCCTCTTCATCAGTAATTAATGAAAATAACTAAAATATAATTCAATTAGATATTTTACTTTTATGATTTACAATTAGAATAAATAATTTACCAATGATTAACTCCACTTTGTTTAACTTATAGCTGCACAAATGTTAACAAATGTTGTTTGATGATTAATTATGGTGTACCGATCTCCGTTCGAATGATGCAAATGATGTGGTGGTACTGGAACCTGAGTTGTTGTGTCTATTAGTAATACTGGACGTAACACTGTTAGCACTATTGCTTAGCACGTTTTGTTAATTAACACTAGGTTTACGGAAATTTCTTATATACCTATCTCTACGGCACGCGTCAATTTGACGCCGTGTTAAACAAATAAACATTTTGTAAAATAAGAAATTAATTTTTAAAGGAACATTGTCATACAGGTGTATTGATATCAAAATCATCATAATAATAATAAAAAGAAAACGGCAAGCTGATTGGTCAGTTCGGACAAAAAAAAAGATAAAAAATTTGTTTCACGATTTAGTAAGAAATAAAAAATTACATATTGTTATGCAATCCCCATGTTCTGAAACGTTCTCAGCCATCTTTTACCAACGGTATTTAGAGAAAATATTACTGTCGGTTAAAAATTAATTTTTTTAGCCCCTACTGAAAAACGCGACCCACGCGGAAATGACAGAAATCATATTCAATTTTATGTGTCCGTTTTCCACAAACAATCTTGCAATTTCTACAAGTGTACTTACTTCTATTTCTTTTGCAAAATCCAACTTCACAGTTTGACGCTGTGCTGATGTATGAGGCTCTTGAAGGTCAATATTTGGGCTAATTGAAAAATGAAATTCTCTCTGGATATATTTGATCCGGTACATTGTTTGTACCGTATCCAGCATTTATGTGTGAAAAACCTTTTTGCTTTGTTTTTGTTTGTTTTGATTTTGGCGTGGATACATCTTTGTTTTTGTTTCGTTTTTATCTCTGCTTTCTACACTACATATATTACTCTATACATAAGAACATAAAGTAACCCTGTAACAGCCACTGGATACATGAGATAACGAAGTATTTGCACTGCGTTACCGTTGTGTCAAATTGACGCGTCCCCGTAGAGATAGGTATACCACATAGCAAACTTCGAAATTCGAAGGCGTAGAAAAAAATAAATTTTGCAAAATTTCGTCTCGAGAAATGCATAATTGTAGGCAAAAGTAGTACGAGATAAATCTAACCGATTTCCGAATTTTTCTATGTGAAATTGAAAATGCGTCAAATTGACGCGCTCCGTAAACCTAGTGTTACTAATGACTAAAGGAAATTTCGAGCACACTATTTGCACACACATTAGAATTTTAGCTAAATGCACTGTTTTATCCGTCGGTAAGGTTTTGAGCATTTTTATCTCATCTTCACCGCTGGTTTTCCGCTGTCACCAATGTTGTACTCGCGACCGTGCGGATAGGGTTTTTGTACCGATGTTTTTTTAAAATAAAAAGCCAATCTCCATAACCAACGTTATAATATTTTTTTTATTAAGACAAAATATCTGGTTGAGCTCTTGCAGAAGAATGGTCGAGAATTTCTTTTTTATTTGTATTATCGATCATTTTTTTGTATTTACATAATATTGTACATAGATACAAAAAATAATTATTAATGAGAGAATATTATAATATTATATAATGCAAGTATGTAATAAAAATATAAAAGTACAAGGTAATAAATGTAAGTATAACAATTATAATTTAATAATATCTAAATATGTATTATATAATGCAAAAGTACAGGGGTGGATTATAACACCAGCAAAGAGTTTAGCGAATTTTCTACCAAGTCTACCCAACTGCCTATATAAATCTTCGTGGGCTTTCTTCTATTTTTATTTACGCTACTGAAATTTTCTAATTAGACCAAATAAAGTCAAAATTCATGAGAATCTAAAAATTAGGAATGCTTTTGATATAAAGTCGACATGATTGAGTTCACGAAAATTTTATAAAATTTTCCGCATAAAATGACTTCAATTTAATCAGAATATGTATGTACAAAATATAAAACCACGGCTACATAGGTAAAGCACAACTATTCAATTTTTTCTGTTGTATATCAACAATATAGCATAAACAAAACTGTTTTGTTCCATAGTTTATGTTGTACTATTGTGTTAATAATATGTATAAAATATATACATACATGATACATAATAATATGTCATCTCTTATATAATAGTTTATGTGTATACACCGGCACCGAAACACAATGAACAACAAAACAGACACACCACAAACTAAAATCATAAAAAACTAACCTACACAAAAAAAAAAAAAAACAAAGATAAAAACTACAAAAAACTACTGCCACAAATAATAAAAACTACCATAGTGCTATGTACCAGGATACATGAAACGTATAGTACAGTATTATAATGGAGACTAAAAACTGAAAAATAAATGATTCCAAGACGAAAAACATGGATTTAGTTTTTCCATTTGGCCTGTTTCTTTCTTCTCCACCTACTATGTACACTCATCCTGTGCTTTTATAATAAACATTTTTTTATTTTATTTTTATTAAAACAATGATCTTATATTATGATTTTTAGGTTACACAAAACACAAGTTACAAATATGTATATGTATTGTAAGTAAATTGTATCCTTACTCCAAGTTCATACTAAAGTCTCAAATAAAAGCAAATATGAATTTGTTGCGAATTTGGTTCGAAATCCGCCCATCATCATCAACATGATTTCCATAATGTTCAACGTATAGAATTTTGGAAGCTTAATTTTATTTAATTGAAAATGTACGAAAAGCATAAGAAAAATTGTTTGTTTTTTTTTGTTTTTTGTTTGTTTGCGTTCTTTTCTTACATAGAAAATTATGTATGTATACATACATTAGATTAAAATGTCAAAAAATTATTTACATTTGGATAAGAATATTAATGGAATAGAGATAAGGAAGAAAATATTTTCATTTCATTAAAATATTTTTTCTGGAAATATTGTATTATATATGTACGTATGTACATACACATCTAGCAGAAAGGAAAAGTCTATTGGATTTCATTGGCTAATTTCGTTTACGGATATACGGACAATTTTTTAATTTTTTTTTTGTTGTTGTTTCTACTAAATTAATTTAGTTTATTGAAAAAGTTTCATTTCTCTTCCGTACAGACATTTATTTTATTTGACAGATACAGCACGATTTTTATATATAACACAAAATATGTATTAATTTAATATACGGATTTGGTTAATAAATACTAAAATTAATTTTGGTCATACAGCAAAAAATTAAGGTATGCGGAAAATGTTTTGCAATTTTGTTGGGTTTGGGAAATAGTATACAAAATTCTGAATCTTTTGTAAAATATTAAAATTCAAGAAACGTTTCAATTCTATATTCCCCTCTCAAGTTTTTGCCGAAATAAACTTTCAATCGAGTTAAGTCGAAAAAACTAATTTTTAAATTTCATTGTGGTTTACATTGCTTTGATTCTAATTTCATACTTTGTATAATACAGGTGTGACTTAAAAGCTAACTTAAAACTATCTTGAAAACTACCTTAGCCCTAAAAATATTATTTAAATTTGAGTTAAAATCCAGCATAGGTATATAGGTCACTTTGAGTATTAATTAATTTAGCATCTATGCGCGATGCTCTGCATAAATTCGTTCTGCAGACTTAGTAATTTATTTAAATTCGCTTCGATTTGTCTTGCGACGAATTCTTCTAGACGAGGCAAATTCTGCTCATTCGTGTAGGGTTTGGGTCGGTATGTTCGTGTAATCAGGTGGTCTTGCCCAGCAGTTAAATATGAATCTAAGCGCTTTGTTCTGTGCTCTTTGTGAGATGTTTTTGTCGGATTTGGACAAGAGGTTGTACCAGGCCGGGCTGGCATAAGTCAGAATTTGTTTGATGTATAGTTTAGAAATTAATAATTTGTTTTTAGGACTTAGTTTAGGTACTATTGGAATTTAAAAAGGAATACAGTGAGTTGAAAGCCATAAATACTTTTTCTCTTACGCTGGCCATATGTATGCTAAATTTGATTTCTACACTGAAATGGCTTTTTTGAATTTGTTTTGATATGTAAACAAACTGGGGTTTAGGTGGATTTACTTTGATTTTCCATTGTTTGAAATAGTCCGTCAAAATGTCTAACTGCTTCACGTGTGTTTCTGAGTTTTGCCCATTTATAGAGACAAACAATTTCCGTTCGTTGAGGTATGATGCCAGAAACATTGTTATATTGCCGGACGCCCTTCTGGATTAAGGCAAGGCTCCATAATACGACAAAACGTACGATTCGAATCGGTTTTTCGTGATCCTGGCTACATGGACGAGAAAATCGTTTCGAAATTCTATGCGAACGCGACCAACAAAAATAAAATTTTTCAAATGAGGTTTTGACTTTGTGGCTATGTATACAACGAAAAAAAAAAATCGTCATACTGGAAGATGAGTTCGTTTTCTGGTTGAACGATTTTTTTTTAAATTTTTTTTCTCGGAATCGCAATATCATACGACGAAAAGGAAAAACTCCTTGTTTCAATTAAAATAAAATAATTTGCTACGAACTGTAGTTCGAAAATTTAAATTTACATGTTCCGTTAAAATTTTTAATAATTAGCCACAGTTTAAAAAATATAACAATAGAAGTAAAACTTGTTAAAACGTTGTAACAAAATCGTTCGTGTTGGCTTTTATGGAGCCTTGCCTTTAGTTTGTATACAAAAGCCCTCGTGCCATACTAAGTCGAATGCTTTTTGAAGATTAAGAAAGACCGCACCGCTGTGATTTTCCGACGTCTTTTATTTTCTTTTAAATCGTTTACCAGCCGGGTTAGGGCATTGTAAGTAGATTTTTGGGGGACAAATCCAAATTTTTCCTCTGGGATCACTGATTCTATGGACGTCCAGCTCGGCAGCAATCCTCTCCACGATCGGCAGCAATCCTCTCCACGATCTTGCTTATTGAACTTAATAGGCTGATGAGTCTGGTATTTTCTGGCGTGAATGGCTTCCATGATTTTGGAAAGGCCACTATTTTTGATAACTTCCAGATGTCTGGGAAATAACCGATCTCTAGCATTGTCTGTTCGGATGATTGCTTCGGCCTCCTCGGCGTCTGTTTGAGCTGATCTAGCAACATAGGAGCTGGGTGGGAAAAAATGAATGATTCTATCTATTGTGTTTCAGGATCGTGATTTCTTGCTTGTTTTTTGAAAATTTCCTAGTATACTCAGCTATACTATTAGCTATATAACGACAGGGTCCACAATGGGGCCCTCAGCTCGCTCCAGCACAACGTTTCTGTTAGATCTGACCGACTTGATTCTTTTTATTTCTCTGAATAGGTTCAGATTATCCGGCTTTACATTTCTTAGCCTGTCCTCGAACGATCTTTGGTAGTGTTCATTCATTTTGCAATGAATGGTTCTTGTTAGGCTGTTCACTTAGGTGCTGGAGAACAGAAACGGAAACCTGCAATGCAGGTTCCTAGTTCTGCTCCTGACTCTAATCATCTCCATTATGTATGCAGGCATGTTACATGATTAAGAAACTTAACTGGTAAAGAAATATCCGTAGCATTTTTTAGAGGGCTCGTGAACTCATTGTAGCACTGGTCAATTTTTAATGTAGATTTGAATAAGAGCCAGTCTGCTTTGCCAAAATCAAGAATGGTGGTAGGAGAAACCGTTTCCTTTAATGCTATTACTGGTACGTTAAACTTTATTGACAAATGGTTTGAGCAAAAATCATAGATGAGTTTAATGCTTGAGATTGTTATGTTTGTTGAGACGACGAAGTCCAGAACAGCATTTCCCCTTGTAAATGCGTCAGGGGCGAGAATTTGCGTGTTATTGCTTTCTCAATATTTCATGAGACTTTTGCCGTGCAGGCTCAGGTTTCCATAGGACGTTACAGATTAAACAAATTATCGTACATAAATTATACGTACAGAATAAACAAATTATTTAAAATTCTAAATCATTGGAAGTGACCTTGCAGAAGTAAGCTGAAACAATGTGAATGAGGTTGTTTCGTCGTTAATTTTTACGGAGGTTTACCCTCTGTTCTGACTTTACTGGTGTTTGTTCTATAGACTCTGCAGTTTGGTATTGTCAGTTTGTGATTATTTAATATGACTAACCTTGACAAAAATCTCTAATATAAAGTGGAACAGCACATGCCGAAGGATGAATAGCTGATAGGTTAATCAGTCTAAATATGCGGACTCTGGATACCAGGCACCCCCCCAGTTTTATTTAGTCCTCCTGTAGTAAAGCTGAGTGACCTACAGGTGACTTTCTATTTCCAGCAACTTGCAAGAGTAAAATCAAAATGGTAGGCGAGGCAAGGGTAGGAATATACAGGAGTGGGACTGCCCTCTAGAAGACCTTGAGTCCCAATGCTACAGCTGTTCTATCAGAAGTAAATGATGTAGTAAACATCTACGAGAGAGAGCAATGAGCCCAGATAGTATGTATCGCGTGTAGAAGTACTTCCTACAGTAAAATCTAGGAGGGAGAGCAATGAGCCCAGTAGTATGTATCACGTACCGGCCGACAGTATTATCAGGCTCGTTAAGAGCCTGCAGATTGACTGGACGGATAATTAAGCAGGGCTTGGAGCACAAAAGATCTTTTAGGTCGCAGTGCGAGGTGGCTAAATGCCCACATGGCCCTAGAACACTAATTCTAATTCTAATTCTAGCCCAAATTTACTTTAAAATTCTTCCTAAAAATACCACAAATTAGTTCTAAAATCCACCCTTAAATTCAGCCTAAATTTTACTTAAAATTCCCTCCTAAATATACCCTTTACTTCAACCTACCCTAGAATTAACCGTAAAATTCATTGGAAAACCCCCTCCAAAACTAACCATGCACTTCACTTTAAAATTCACCCTAACCGTCAGGAATCTAGAAAGCGAAACCCCTTAGAAGCTTAAATAAGAATTTCATCAAATTTAAAAATTCTGGAGTTAGGAAATTTTAAATAGAGGGACAATTCATATACTGGAAAAATTAATTTAGGATTTTACAAATTTTATAAAATCGTTAAATTCAAATTTATCATTTGTAACGTAGTATAGAAAGAAAAGAAATTAGGAAATTTAAGAAAATTTAGAAGTTTTGTATTGTGGGAATATTAGGATTTAATAAAACTAATGCGAATTTGGGAAGATAAAAATGGGAAATGGGAGTGTAAAGATCTAAATCTGTAAAGTTATTATAAACTTAGAATCTTGATATTTGTAGCGGTTCACCCAATGCACCACTACAATTCATCCGGCGCCAACACGCTCGCCGCACATTGGGTGCCACCTGTACCGGCACATTGGGAACTATGTCACATGACATACAATGACCAACCACTGACCGGCTTGTCCAAAATTCAACGAAACAAATACGAAAGACACACAACACAAAACAAAATAAATATTTTTTAAACAGTCTTATCTCGGATTGAGTGGCAGCTGCACGTGCGCACAAAATGCCGCACAAATCGCGCGGTTAATAAAAACCAGAAAATGGTGGTGACAAATATAGATAAATATTTGTTAAAATAAATTAAAATTAAATAAATTAAATTTAATAAAATAAATTTATTGAAATTTAAATAAAAATATTTCAAATTACAAATTAATTACGTCAACGTTAATTAATTAGTTACGTATTTAATATTGTGTAACCCTAAATATTTAGAGAATTTCATAACATTTTTGAAATTTATAATTTGTATTAGGAATTAGTTCATTTAGACATTTAATAAATTGGAAATTTAGAAAATTAACAAATATGGAAATTGCAAATTTTAGGAATATGGAAATTTAAATAATTTAGAAATACAAAAATATAGAGTATTATTTAGAATGTTTGATTTTAGAAATATGTACATTGTACATACATATATGGTTCTTTCGTATAAAAGAAAAAAATTAGAAACCACTGCTCTCATTACGAGAAACTGCACTGTACTCTCCCATTCAGTCGCGGGTTATAGAAAAACGGGGTGCCAAGCAAGTTTAGTTCCTCCATTGCCTACCGGTATAAACAATTGTTTTTCCTGATTCTTTATTGAATCGAAAAAAATAATTTTTACGACGCAGACCAATATCAAAAACTTGGAATTTTCAATCTTTCAATAATTTCGAAATAATCTCAAAAATATTGGTCACAAAGAACCTCAAAAATTATAAATACGAATTATCAGTGAGTCAAAGACTCCAATCCGTTGTTTTTAATTTCAATGTGTTTTTATAAATGATGAATTTGAATTTGGCAGTTTGAATTTGATTTGGAAAAGAATGAATATGTTTTGGATAAAGGTGAATTTAATTTGCAAAAGGTTGAACTTGGGGTGCAACACCTATATTGTTGTTTGGTCGATGCACGAACGTAAGATTCGTAAGACGCACAAGATTCATAAGATTCTTAAGATTCGTAAGACTCACGATATTTATAAGATTTATAAGATTCTTAAGATTTATGAGATTCATAAGATTACTACATAAAATCAACAAGATACATTACATTCACAACTAAATCGACAGTGATGGGTAATTTGGAAAATTTAGAATAATTTTGTGAGAAATTCGTTTTAAATTCAGAATAGTTTTGTGAACCGATGTAATGTGTGACACTATTA
The DNA here is from genome assembly GCA_963556165.1 of Tipula helvola. Taxonomy (NCBI): domain Eukaryota; kingdom Metazoa; phylum Arthropoda; class Insecta; order Diptera; family Tipulidae; genus Tipula; species Tipula helvola. The sequence continues at coordinate 53,581,444 of OY744482.1, forward strand.
TTTACTATTTATTAGGTGTACCGGAAAGTTCTGTCCGTTTTTAGAATAAAACAAAATAATAAATTTTTCGTACGTTGAATAAACTTCATTGAATAATATAATTTTCATCGTTAATTATGACTTTCTTGCGTGATTACAATTTGTATATCCCGTTTTTAAAAAATGCCTTATCCCTAGAGGCGAAAAATTTATTCATTGCTTCTCTGATAACTTCTTCGTTTTTTAATTGTTTGCCCTGCAAAAAATTTTGTAAGGACAGAAACAAGTGCTAATTAGAGGGTGCTGGTTCAACTTCGGTTTAGAGGTGAATGGGGCAGGTTTTTCGGATTCACAGTATGCCCTTTTTCTTACGACGTTTTCGTAGGTAATCCACTTTTCATCCCCAGTTATCATCGCAATCATCGTGCAAGCAGAGATGTGCATATGATGACTCGATCAATCAAATTTTTGTCACTTAACCTATGTGGCACCCATCTCGAATATTTCCACACCAATCCTAGTTTCCGAATATGGTCCGAAATGGTTTGTTGAGCTGAATCAAGCTTTTCTGCAATTTCCGATGTTGTCAAAAAAGGATTTGCTCTAACATATGATCTTGACAGTATCGTCGTTGATCAAAGATTGTCGCCCAAAGCGTGGCTTATTAGAAAGGTCGAAATGACCTATTTGAAATTTTTCGAACCATCTTCTGCATGTTCTATCAGAAACTAAACCTTCATCAAACACTTTCAACAAATTTCTATACTCTTCTGTAGCATTTTTTCCTTGTTGGGATCCGTACAAAATACAGTGACGTAAATGAAATTTATCAGTAGCCATGTATACACGATCGCGTCTTACCTAATACTAACATAAATCATCTTCGCTTTAGTTCATTTGCAGGGTCAGTATGTATGTACACATTCAGTGATAAAAAGAGAGAGACAAATATACGTCAAATGAATATATGATATTTGCGCAACATGAAAGGATGGAACTTTCCGGTACACCTAATACTTTGTAGATGTATTCTTATTTGCTAATTGTGTCGAAAAAAAATATTATCCATCTGATATTAGATTGAGGTAACAATTTGGCAGACGAATAAATCAGTTTGCTATTTATTGAATAAATTATTTTAAACTTTTTAAATGAATGAACATTTATTTAGTGCATATTCCGTTTAACGCAGGAGTTAATTTTTACGAATACATAGACAGTTTAAGAATTTAGTAAACATCTTGAAAAAAAACTTTGCCCTCGTCGAAGAACTGGAAAATGGTTTGTCTCAAAAACAAACCAAGTTCTATTGGGACGGTATTCACAAAGTTACTTAAAAGATGATGTCTTTCTCAGAGCTGTGAAACCCCTTAAAATATTGAGGGGTTCCGGTTCCGGTTTGGTTATTGGATTATTATTTTATTTCGGTACAGTTTCGGTTCTGTTCTTATAATAGAACCCATATTTCGGTTCCGGTTCCGGTTCGTAAAGGGTTCTTAAAATTTATATTACAAAAAAATAATTTTATTCCAGAAAATATATTAGGTAAATATGTATTCAGTTTTTCATAAAACTTTATTTAATTTAAACAACTTTAAGTTTAAAATACACTGTCTTTAATTGCAATTAAAGAAAGTGTATTTTAAACTTAAAGTTGTTTAAATTAAATAAAATTTTCAAAGTTTGTGATAAAGCGTGTTTATCGGATCGCAAGATGTCGAATTATATAGTTTTTCATACAATGCTATATATGTATATTTATTTCAAACAAGTTTTAATTTAATTAAAAAAAATATAAAAATAAGATCGTTCAATTCAGTGCAGTCGTCAAGTAAATATATTAATTAATATGTTATTTAACTTTTTAAATTAAATAATGGATTATTTATTTAATCTCAAAACTAAGATATCGTCTAGGGAACGAAGTTTGCTGCATTAAATATTAATTACGATAATATAGAATATATCGGCTACATCACACTACCAAAAAATATATTTACCCCCAGAAGAATAATATAGTACTGCTTTAATTTTTTTAATTAATCGTGGAAAAAAATTATTAAATAATACAAAATGTTTTATTTATAATATAAATACATTAAAATTAGAACCCCAGAACCGTAATTAAAGAACCGGTTCCTGGGTTCTTTTACTGTTTATCAAGTAATGATTATAGGGTTCCGGTCGGTTCCCGGGGTTCTTCATTTAATGACGGTTCCATGGGTTCCGGTTTTCGGTTCCGGTTCGGTTTCACAGCTCTGGTCTTTCTTGAAGTTTTTACTACAAAATCAGCATTATTACCCGGTACACCGGTTAAATGGCATTTGTATAGGATGAATAAAAATAATTCAGCAAATACAAAATTATTCGTATTCACAAAGCGTGTTTTCAGCATAAATACAGTTTAATTTAACCAGTAAACAGAAGTGATAATGTAATCCGTTGAAGAAGTATTGAAAAATAAGGATTAGAAATTGTTACAAATAAAATCGTGTTTTATTGGCAAAATTGAATCAAAATATACGCCACACACATATTAGATCGAAACCTGCCAGCGAGAGTATGTATGTGTGTTTCCAACTAAATTATCTCAAATTTGTAATTTCTTACTCGACAAATAAAAAAGGTTTTTTGAATCGTTCTCTAGTGAATCGAGGTTCAAATCTATTCTCAAATTAAGCTAAATTTTAGTAAATATTACCTACATCTCGTTTCAGTTAGCAAGTCTGAATACAAGGCATATATAATCATACAGAGTAGGTACGTTAAACATTTAAAAATCGAAAATCGTCCATTTAAAATAAAAAATAAAAATACTACGAGTATATTCAATTCAAACAACAAATATATAGTGTTAAATCTCAGTACATACAGATCAAATGTGATTTATTAACTAAAACACTGAACTCTAATTTTCACATAGAATATGTATTCTAAAATTCGTTATAATTATTTTTCGGGACCGACAAAACTACTAACAAATCAATCAAACCTAAAGCAGCTTTTGTTACCGCACTGCTATAGCAATATAAAAAAAATTGTACCCAAACAAAATACTGGAAATTGCATTGTTTTATGTATAAATGTATAGACCAAATAGCGAAAATATGAACTAAATGCAACAACACAAAACATTGTTGGAACCGAATTATTTTCCATTTTGGTATTATAGCAAAAAAAAAAACTTGAATTCAAACAAAAAACAACAGTACAAAACATATGGTGTTACTCTATATCTAGCGGCAATCATCATGCTATATGAATCAAACAAGCGACCAACAAAAACTACACTTAGTATAGGAAAAAGCTCTGCATGAATTCGAAACAAAACAAAAATATATAAATGAAACTCTCACTAGGTTTATAGATACATTGTGTATTATGAATATAAACAGAGAAAAAAAAAACTGGAAACCCATATTTATAACTACATACACTAAAAATAAAAAATAGAATAAAATTTGGAAAAACTACAAAAAAAAAATGTTTTCCCGTTTACGATATACACAATCACACGAAATAAACAAAAAAATATTAAAATTCTATATTATTAAATCGAAATTCAAACCGGACATTTTCCGGACACATAGAGACGTGTGACACTCACTTCTAGGAAGCTTACATATTTGTAAAAAACTGCGCGCTAGTTTTCCCAATAGTTTATGTTGCATAATTTTATTCCAGGAACTACTGAAAATATACATACATATACAAATTTATTTATTTTATATCTCACTACATAACTTATTTACTCATTTGTATTTATGTATGTTAGGAAATGCTTTTGTATTTTTTTTTTTTAATAAAAGCAAATAAAACGTAACAAGGAACTCTTTTATAAAGTAGAACACAAATGTTCAGATTAATTTTTTGTATTATTTAGGTATTACATTTCTTCAAGTTTTCACTAAATGTCTTGTGATGTCCAGAAAAAAATCGAACTGCCTATGTAGCGCCAGAAAGTCGTAGATGCCAAAAAGTCGGAATCTAATTTCAATTGGTTTCCGGATCAGTAAACCAAACGTGACAGAGCCACCATGAGGAGATCAAATCTTTTACTATAATGTTTCTATTCAGTCATGGTTAAAATGCCGACATAAGACGTTGCACTGAGGTATTCCGCTTTTATTAAATATGTGTTCCAACCGGAGTACTACTGTAATTCAAAATTTTATTTCAAAATTTTATTTGATCTTGGTGTTGATAAACTCCGTTTATTCTTCAGTATGAGGTAATTGGTCAATTGGCAGCTCAAGCTTAATTCGCTCAAATTCAGCCAACAATGGCGAATAAGGAAGTTGACAATAATGGTCAACGGACAATTCAAGGGTCAGTCGCTAATGAGGAACCAGAAAGGAGCAGTAGGAAATTATGATGTTAACACAAACCGCTTAAGCTCCAGTCACCAGATGTTGACGTAACGGTAACACACATGAGTTTTCGGAAAATTTAATTTTCGGAACTGGAAAATCCATGGAAGCCTCAACAAACCTTAAGAAGAAAATACGTTTAACGGAAGATTACAAAACTATAAAAAATTTTATAGTGAAACCTACACATGGTCCTTCGAAGCAAAAAACAAAGGGGCTTAATCAGCTGTACCTATACACGGTCTTCCGAAGCCAGAAGACAACCGGCAATTATTCAGCTGTGCCTATACGTTCAACTGTGGATACAGCTAAAAACAACCTGAAGAAAAAATTCAGCGAACTTCATTCATATCTAGAAAAGCCGGCAGATTCTATTCATAATAAAGCAATGAAGCAGCTTCTTCAAAAACAAGAACCAATTGGAGGAAAAATCAACCCTACAAACAAACTACAACAAAGATGAGGAAAGCCGAGAAACAAAAAATATTTGGAAACTAGAATCGAACAGCAGTGAAATTACCAAATACAATAAATATTCTACTTGGGGCCGATTATTACCCAAAAATCATGTAACAATATTATAATAAGCCCAAATCAACAAAATGCATAGAAGACTGAATTGGGATGAATTATATTCCAAAGTACAAGATCTAGATCAACCAGAAACAAAGACACAATCAATGGTACGTTATGTCGGCCTAGAAAACCAATTAAAAAAGTTTTGTTATGTTTAGTTAGTTTTGAAAAGAAAGCGCGTGGCAAGTTGCAGTACGTTGAAAGAAAACAACTTCACGATAGGCAAATTAAAGAGGAAAGCCGCAGATGAAAATGAAAAAAAAAAAAAAAAAATTAAAATTAAAATTAAAAAAAAAAATAAAAATAAAATGAAAATGAAAATAAAACTAAAATTAAAACAAATAAAACTTAAAATAAAATTACAAATAAAACTAAACATGAAATATAAAAATGAAAAAAAAATAAAAATAAAAAATGAGAAACAAAAATGAAAAAATAAAAACTAAAATTAAAATTAAAAATGAAAAATAAAAATAAAAATGAAACTGAAAAATGAAAAATAAAATTAAAAATGAAAATGAAAATAAAAATGAAAATGAAAATAAAACTAAAAATAAACTAAAAATAGAACTACAAATAAAACTAAAAATGAAAAATAAAAATAAATTGAAAATGAAAATGAAAATAAAACTAAAAATAAAACTTAAAAAATTAAATTACAAATAAAACTAAAAATGAAAAATAAAAACGTAAAATGAAAAATAAAAAATAAAAAATGAAAAATGTACAATAAAATTAAAAAATGAACAATGAAAAATGAAAAATAATTAATGAAAAATTAAAAATTAAAAGTTAAAAATTAAAAATTCAAATTTACAAATTAAAAATAAAATTGGAAAATTAAAAATTAAAAATGTAAAATGAAAATAAAAATAAAATGAAAATGTAAATAAAACTAATAATAAAACTAAAAATAAAACTTAAAATAAAATTACAAATAAAACTAAAAATGAAAAATAAAAATGCAAAATAAAATATAAAAATAAAAATTTAGAAATAAAAATGCAAAAAAAAAATATAAATGAAAAATTAAATTGAAAAATAAAAATAAAAAATGAGAAATAAAAATGAAAAAATAAAAATAAAAATGAAAAATAAAAATAAAAATGAAAATGTAAATGTAAGTGAAAATGAAAATGAAAAATAAAAATAAAAATAAAAATGAAAATGAAATGAAAATAGAAATGAAAATGAAAATAAAACTAAAAATAAAAATAAAATTTAAAATAAAATTACAAATAAAACTAAAAATAAAAAATGAAAATGCAAAATAAAAATAGAAATGAGAAATAAAACTGGAAAAGTAAAAATAAAAATAAAAATAAAAATAAAACTTAAAATAGAACTACAAATAAAACTAAAAATGAAAAATAAAAATGAAAAATTAAAATGAAAAATAAAAATTAAAAATAAAAAAAATAAAAAATTTAAAAAAATTTAAAATGACAATAAAACTATATAAAACTTAAAAAATAAAATTACAAATAAATAACAATGAAAAATATTTAATAAAACATTAAAAATTAAAAGTTAAAAATTAAAAATTAAAAATTAAAATTTACAAATTAAAAATAAAATTCAAAAATTAAAAATTTAAAATTAAAAATAAAACATTAAAAATAAAAAACGAAAAATGAAAATAAACATAAAAATGAAAATGAAAATAAAACTAAAAATAAAAATAAAAATAAAACTTAAAATAAAATTACAAATAAAACTAAAAATGAAAAATACAAAATGCAAAATAAAATTGAAAAATAAAAAATGAGAAATAAAACTGAAAACAATAAAAATAAAAATGAAAATTAAAAGTAAAAATAAAATTAAAAATCAAAATCAAAATAAAAATAAAACTTAAAATTGACCTACAAATAAAACTAAAAATAAAATTACATTAAAAATGAAAAATTAAAATCAAAAATGAAAAATGAAAAATTAAAAATAAAAAAAAATAAAAAATAAAAATAAAAAATAAATTGAAAATGAAAATAAAACTAAAAATAAAACTTAAAAAATAAAATAACAAATAAAACTAATAATAAAAAATAAAAATGTAAAATGAAAAATAAAAAATAAAAATAAAAAATAAATTGAAAATGAAAATGAAAATGAAAATAAAACTAAAAATAAACTAAAAATAGAACTACAAATAAAACTAAAAATGAAAAATAAAAATAAATTGAAAATGAAAATGAAAATAAAACTAAAAATAAAACTTAAAAAATTAAATTACAAATAAAACTAAAAATGAAAATGAAAATAAAAATGAAAATGAAAATAAAACTAAAAATAAACTAAAAATAGAACTACAAATAAAACTAAAAATGAAAAATAAAAATAAATTGAAAATGAAAATGAAAATAAAACTAAAAATAAAACTTAAAAAATTAAATTACAAATAAAACTAAAAATGAAAAATAAAAACGTAAAATGAAAAATAAAAAATAAAAAATGAAAAATGTACAATAAAATTAAAAAATGAACAATGAAAAATGAAAAATAATTAATGAAAAATTAAAAATTAAAAGTTAAAAATTAAAAATTCAAATTTACAAATTAAAAATAAAATTGGAAAATTAAAAATTAAAAATGTAAAATGAAAATAAAAATAAAATGAAAATGTAAATAAAACTAATAATAAAACTAAAAATAAAACTTAAAATAAAATTACAAATAAAACTAAAAATGAAAAATAAAAATGCAAAATAAAATATAAAAATAAAAATTTAGAAATAAAAATGCAAAAAAAAAAATATAAATGAAAAATTAAATTGAAAAATAAAAATAAAAAATGAGAAATAAAAATGAAAAAATAAAAATAAAAATGAAAAATAAAAATAAAAATGAAAAATAAAAATAAAAATGAAAATGTAAATGTAAGTGAAAATGAAAATGAAAAATAAAAATAAAAATAAAAATAAAAATAAAAATGAAAATGAAATGAAAATAGAAATGAAAATGAAAATAAAACTAAAAATAAAAATAAAATTTAAAATAAAATTACAAATAAAACTAAAAATAAAAAATGAAAATGCAAAATAAAAATAGAAATGAGAAATAAAACTGGAAAAGTAAAAATAAAAATAAAAATAAAAATAAAACTTAAAATAGAACTACAAATAAAACTAAAAATGAAAAATAAAAATGAAAAATTAAAATGAAAAATAAAAATTAAAAATAAAAAAAATAAAAAATTTAAAAAAATTTAAAATGACAATAAAACTATATAAAACTTAAAAAATAAAATTACAAATAAATAACAATGAAAAATATTTAATAAAAAATTAAAAATTAAAAGTTAAAAATTAAAAATTAAAAATTAAAATTTACAAATTAAAAATAAAATTCAAAAATTAAAAATTTAAAATTAAAAATAAAACATTAAAAATAAAAAACGAAAAATGAAAATAAACATAAAAATGAAAATGAAAATAAAACTAAAAATAAAAATAAAAATAAAACTTAAAATAAAATTACAAATAAAACTAAAAATGAAAAATACAAAATGCAAAATAAAATTGAAAAATAAAAAATGAGAAATAAAACTGAAAACAATAAAAATAAAAATGAAAATTAAAAGTAAAAATAAAATTAAAAATCAAAATCAAAATAAAAATAAAACTTAAAATTGACCTACAAATAAAACTAAAAATAAAATTACATTAAAAATGAAAAATTAAAATCAAAAATGAAAAATGAAAAATTAAAAATAAAAAAAAATAAAAAATAAAAATAAAAAATAAATTGAAAATGAAAATAAAACTAAAAATAAAACTTAAAAAATAAAATAACAAATAAAACTAATAATAAAAAATAAAAATGTAAAATGAAAAATAAAAAATAAAAATAAAAAATAAATTGAAAATGAAAATGAAAATGAAAATAAAACTAAAAATAAAACTTAAAAAATAAAACTAATAATAAAAAATAAAAATGTAAAATGAAAAATAAAAAATAAAAATTGAAAATGTACAATAAAAAATGAAAAATGAAAAATATTTAATAAAAAATTAAAAATTAAAAGTTAAAAATTAAAAACTAAAATTTACAAATAAAAATTAAAAATAAAATTCAAAAATTAAAAATTTAAAATTAAAAATGAAACATTAAAAATTAAAAATTAAAAATGAAAATAAAACTAAAAATAAACCTTAAAATAAAATTACAAATAAAACTAAAAATGAAAAATAAAAATGCAAAATAAAATTGAAAAAAAAAAAATGAGAAATTAAACTGAAAAAAATAAAAATAAAAATGAAAATTAAAAATGCGAAAATCAAAATCAAAATAAAAATAAAACTTAAAATAGACCTACAAATAAAACTAAAAATGAGAAATAAAAATGAAAAAATAAAAATAAAAATGAAAATTAAAAATGAAAAATAAAAATAGAAATAACAATGAAAATGAAAAATAAAAATAAAAATAGAACTACAAATCAAACTAAAAATTATAAATAAAAATGAAAAATTAAAATTAAAAATAAAAAATGAGAAATAAAAAATAAAAACGAAAAATAAAAATAAAAATGAAAAATAAAAATGCAAAATAAAAATGAAAAATAAAAAATGAGAAATGAAACTGAAAAAAATAAAAATTAAAATGAAATTTAAAAATGGAAAATCAAAATAAAAATAAAAATAAAAATGAAAATGAAAATAAAAAAAAAACTTAAATTAGAACTACAAATAAAACTAAAAATGAAAAATAAAAATGAAAAATTAAAATCAAAAATGAAAAATTAAAAATTAAAAATAAAAAAAATAAAAAATTTAAAATAAAAAATTAAAAAAAATTGAAAATGAAAATGAATATAAAACTAAAAATAAAACTTAAAAAATAAAATAACAAATAAAACTAATAATTAAAAATAAAAATGTAAAATGAAAAATAAAAAAGGAAAAATGAAAAATAAAAAATAAAAAATGAACAATGAAAAATGAAAAATGTTTAATGAAAAATTACAAATTAAAAGTTAAAAATTAAAAATTAAAATTTACAAATAAAAATAAAAAATAAAATTCAAAAACTTAAAATTAAAAATGAAACAAATTAAAAATTAAAAATGAAAATAGAAATAAAATGAAAATGAAAATAAAACTAAAACTAAAACCTAAAATAAAATTACAAATAAAACTAAAAATGAAAAATAAGAATACAATTGAAAAATAAAAATTAAAAATTAAAATAAAAATAAAATGAAAATGAAAATAAAACTAAAACCTAAAATAAAATTACAAATAAAACTAAAAATAAAAATACTAATAAATAATATAATAAAAATAAAAAATGAGAAATAAAAATGAAAAACATAAAAATAAAAATGAAAATTATAAATGGAAAATAAAAATAAAAATTAAAATTAAAATTAAAATGAAAATAAAAATAAAACTTAAAATAGAACTACAAATAAAACTAAAAATGAAAAATTAAAATCAAAAATCAAAAATGAAAAATTAAAAGTTAAAAATCAAAAATTAAAATTTACAAATAAAAATTAAACATTAAAATAAAAATAAAATCAAAATGAAAATAAAACTAATAATAAAACTTAAAATAAAATTACAAATAAAACTAAAAATGAAAAATAAAAATGCAAAATAAAATTGAAAAATAAAAATAAAAAATGAGAAATAAAAATGAAAAAATAAAAATAAAAATGAAAAATGAACAATGAAAAATTAAAAATATTTATTGAAAAATTAAAAATTAAATGTTAAAAATTAAAAATTAAAATTTACAAATAAAAATTAAAAATAAAATTCAAACATTAAAAATGAAACATTAAAAATTAAAAATGAAAAATGAACAATGAAAAATGAACAATGAAAAATAAAAAATAAACAATGAAAAATGAACAATGAAAAATGAAAAATATTTAATCAAAAATTACAAATTAAAAGTTAAAAATTAGAAATTAAAATTTACAAATTAAAATTAAAAATAAAATTCAAAAATTAAAAATTTAAAATTAAAAATGAAACATTAAAAATTAAAAATGAGAATAAAAATAAAATCAAAATCAAAATAAAACTATAAATAAAACTAAAAATAAAACTTAAAATAAAATTACAAATAAAACTAAAAATGAAAAATAAAAATGTAAAATAAAATTGAAAAATAAAAAAAAAAAAATCAGAAATAAAAATGAAAAAATAAAAATGAAAAATTAAAAATTAAAAATGAAAAATGAACAATGAAAAATGAAAAATGAACAATGAAAAATGACCAATGAAAAATGAATAATAAAAAATAAAAAATTAAAAATTAAAAGTTAAAAATTAAAATTTTAAAATTGAAAATTAAAAATTGCAAATTGAAAATTATAAATTAAAAATGACAAATGAAAATAAAAATGAAAATGAAAATAAAAATAAAAATGAAAAAGAAAAGGAAAACATGAAAATGAAAATAAAAATTGAAAAAACATAAAAATGAAAATGAAAATAAAAATGTAAAATACAAACCACAAAATACAAAATTTAAATGGAAATATAAACGAAAATGGAAATGGAAATAGAAATGAAAATAGCAAAGCTGTTGTATAATTCTTGTATTCGATATGTATTTAAACTGAAAAAATATGATGATGTTTCTGTTTATCATAAAAAGCTTTTACCTATTAACATTAATGAATATTTAAGTTTTAGACTTTGTGTTTTTATTTTCCGTATTTTATTTAGAAAATCACCGAATTACTTATTTAACAAAATACACTATGGAGTTTCGTCGCGGAATAATCACATTTTGGTTCCAAAGAATTCGTGTGTTCAGCTTCATGATAGTCTTTTTGTCAGTGGTATGTGCACTTATAATAGCATAAATTTATGTATTAGAGATTCTTGCTCAATTGATAGGTTTAAGAGATTGCTCATCGAAGTGGTATCTGGAAATAGTTAAATACATTATGTATATTTTATTATTATTATTATTTTTTTTTGGTATTTGCACAACAACAACAACATTTATAAACAAAACAAATTATTTATAAAATTAATTTCTAATTTATTATATTTTTTAATTTTGTATCCTTTTTTTTCTTAATTATATATTATATATTTTAATTTTATGGTTTTACACCATTTTTTTTTTAATGTTTAAGCTTTTATTTTATTGTTTATGGTACATACAATTGATTCAATGAGATTTCATCTCAAATTGTATTTTGTTGTTTTTTTAATAAATAAATAAATAAAATTAAAAAAAACAAAAAAAAAATGGAGATAGAAATGGAAATGGAAATAGAAATTAAAATATAATAAAAATGGAAATGGAAATGAAAATGAAAATTAAAACGAAAACGGAAATGAAAATGAAAATAAAAACAAAAAGAAAGTCAAAAGTCAAAATTAAATAAAAATTAAAACGGAACTAAAAATGAATTAGTAAGCTACAATCATTTCAAAATTAAATTTTTTTTTTTAATATCTACCATTTTTATAGGAAAACACACAATGTTGCGGAATTTATTTGCAACAGGACAAGATGGAAACCCCATGCATACTACCAATATATTGACATTGACACCCATTACCAAGTTAATGAAAGCTCGTTAGTAGTATCTTTTCCTAGATCGAGGAACAGTAGAAAGGGGGAAATTTTCCTTAATTGAAATCAACTGCGATTCAGCGTACACATGTACGCTGCATGTAGGTAGATTAATTACAAATTTCCATTAAAGTAATTATGTATTTGCCAAACATTTAATTGGTATAACGAGTATATATGTACTAGAAAAAATTGGTATATCAAATTTCATAACAATAATTTTGTATACGTATTTCCGCAAACACTACACGTGGATGATCGGTTAAAAATTATATATATTATTCTGTTTATCATATTTATTATTTAAATAATACAATTTTACAAAATTATATAATATTGTATGTTTTAGTAATAAGTAAATACATACATTCATTGTAATGTAAACTAAACATATTTTAATTAAATTATTGAATAATATTAATGTGATACCCAATACCAATGTATTAATTATCGTCTAATTATAATTTTTTGTAATAAGGATATTTTATGTTTATGTATACATGTTGATATGTATCGCTTTTATTTAAAAATTTTGTTCTATTTATAGAAATATAATTTTATATGGAAATTTTATTGATTGGAAATTATTATCATTATATTATCGTATAATTGAGTTCAAATAAATACATTTGATTTTGTAGTCATATATGAAATTATGTATATAATTTAAGAAAGTAACCATTTTTAATTAAAAATACCTTCAAGGCATGTATATGTTTGTTTACGTAAATATACAAAATAATGACGTATGTATACAAGTAGATTGTAAAAATAATATCCGGGAGGTAGGAGTATATTGTGTGTAAATTTTCTACATATTGTTAATTTAATTTCTTTAATAAGTCGATTGATGTGATTGACGTTTAGCTAATTAATTAAATTGGATTGATATACACATTTTCTAGTAATCACTTTCATTTTTGTGTTTAGTTTGTAAACAGGTGAATTTTTACGTTTGCACATACATATATACATTTGTTCTAGTTACATTTGATTTAAAGTACCATGTTCTTTCAACTGTTGCTAGTTTATTGTTATACATTTATGCTTTAAGATAGCTCCATCTACAGTCTGTGATGTATGTTGGACATTAAGTAGATTGGAAAACTGTTCAAACTATGTATGTATGACATTCTATCAGTCACGCATTTTCCATCTACAATACCGCTTACACACGAGCTACACATTAAAGTTTAGTAATCTCAAGCCGTCCAAGTTTTAAAAACACTTGATCGACTTTGACATTTAGTTTAAAATAGCTCGATCAATTCCGGGGATGCAGCACTCTTCGAGCTGCATGAAAGCTAAAATATTTGATAATAATAAACAATATTTGTAAAGATTACAATAGAGGGCCTCCATTATTACAGTTTCTTAAATCCAACTCCAGAAATTAAATAATTCAAACCAAAGCGAGTCGTTTTTGTACGTGTTTTAATAATGATTAAATATTGCTAATCCGCACCTAATTGAAAATGTTAAGGCTAAAATGTAGAAGCATTTAAAATTTCGAGTGGCAATTAAAACGTTTAATACATAAATTTAGTTGAACATAATTTACTAAACTTGAACACATGATTATTTTCAACCTTTTATTAAAACGAATTCATCACAATCTTAATTCTTTATTTTATGCTACACTAATTATTTAATTCTAAAGCAAACTTAATTCCAAAAAAAGCAGTAAAAAAAATTTCCATAATTTCCTTTCTTTTTTTTTTTTTTTTTGTGAATACACATTTTCCATACTAAACTAGTGTAGAGTAGAAAACAAATTTGTTTCAGCAAAAAAAGGTGTTACCCCAGTGTTGACATGAATTAATTAATTTTTAAGTTTTTTTTTTACTAATTACATTTTACATCTTAATTAGTGGATATATACTCCAATTAGTCAAATTTAACGAGTATCTTTATATTTAGAGATCCAAGAGATATTTTAGATTAGCAATGAGAATGCGCGTCGTCGTCTTGTTGTGAAATCATTGTACGTGTGTACAAGATACCACCATCAAAATAATAAGCTTTGTACAAATACCCACACGTTACATTTATAATTAAATGAAAACTTTTAATTCTGTTATAAAAACTTTAATTATTTGTGAAAACCATAAATTATAAATTCGCATATTCGTTCCTATTGAATACGTGTACATACTCATATATGAATGTTAGATCAATTTCACAATAGATATGCAGCTTTTTTGAGTTGTTTGAAATTCCTCACATAATTATGTGTGTATAAAAAAAACAGGAAACCTTTATTCATCATTAAAAATAAAACTTTATAAAGAACAGAAGAAACTTTTATTATTTTGTGCCGTACACTTTTCCTTTTTTTGTTTGTGTACGATTTATATTTTTTTTTTATATCATTAAATATAAAATAATTACATTTTGTTGTGTGAATTAATCAACATAGATTATAATGTAGAGATGATTCTACATACAATGCTCTTCTGTCCATAGAAATGTTCAAAGACAGACGAATATACAGCACCCACATTTCATTGTTCATTGAGAAATGCGAGTACTCCAGTTAGATGATGGCAGAATACATTAATGCCGTTTGTACTGCATATACGTATGCATATATGCAAGCACACATATAACTTACATACCTAAGTGTGTACAGCGCTTTTTTTTCTTTTTACCTAAAGTATTTTTTAATGTACTTTGCATATAATATGTTACATAGTTTTAATGCTACTGCTCATTTTATCATTAAACAAAACGAAAAAAAAAGAAAACCATAAAAAATGGAATTTCATTGAAATAAAGAAAAATGCATTCCTGCTTTTTTTTTGTAGCATTAACTCATAAAAATGTAGAAATCTACAAGAATTTTTTTTAACTATTCATTTGTACTACAGTATAAAAACAGCAAACTGACGGTTTTGTTTTTGGTTTTGTATTTTAATATAAATAAAAATATATTTTGATGATGTTAGAGCTTTTGTTGTTGTTATATATGTATCTTTATATATATACATATTTAATAAGAACATATAGCAGCACAATAGTGCTTTAATAAATTTGTAAACTTAAGATATCTAACAGTACATTAAAACTATACAACCGTGCACGATATGTGCATATCAACTGAAATTTTCTTAATAAAGCTTCATATTTTATATGTACTTACCTATATGTGTTAAGCTTTGAAGCATAATAACCCGGTTTTATTATGATCGGTTAGCGAGATATATTTTTTTATTTACATAGGTATACCGAAAGGTTAAATAAAATGATTCGAATAATTTTATATTTAAAGCCGAGAGACTCAGATTAGTTCAACAAAATTAGGTAAGATTCAGTTTGTTCTAGCAGAAATTTATTTAGGTACAGCATTGGATTTCCGAAATAAAAATTCCAATAAATTTTATTAGCTGCAATTTGAAAACAAAAGGATACTTGCTGCATAATTTCTTGTCATCCTTGTTATTTAAATTGTACCGATTTGGATTCTAATGATTGGAGGTCATGTTTTACAAATTATAATCCCGATCGTGATGCTCATAGGAAGTGCTCAGGATAAATTGGCTTGTTGAAGTTTAATCTATAGAATTAGGTAAATTTCATTTGATAGCTTATACAAACTACTTCAACAGGATTCAGAATTTTGTGTGACTTAAAATTCGAAGTCATTTTAGAAATTTGGCGTCTAGAAGGAAGACTTGTGGATTGCCATCTACATAGTTCATCGTACAATGATTTAAAAAGTAATAATTCTGTGGAGATTGCAAATTTGTTTCCTTCTTTTTTACTAAGGATGATGTAGACCAGATAACAAACTGATTGATGAATAAGATCAAAAACCAAGCTAATTCTAATAGTATTTTGCTTAAACTCTTTAAAAGGCAGAATGATATTAATAAATCACTCCAAGAATTTAAGGATGGATGTGGTTATTACCGAGTTTAAGACCAAATCAACAATCATCAAATCAACTCGAAATCAACTTTCAACTGAACCCAAAACTAAATGCTTAATTTAATTTCCAAATCAAGAAAAACTGATAAACTAGATGTGTTCAATTTAACCTCAAACTTAACACCAAAATAAACGCATAACAAAACGACCCTATCTCGACCCACCACCCGAAACTCAACGCCCTTTTCCTCAACTTAACTCATCGTTCATCTCATACTCAATCCCAAACTCGATTCCTACTCAAACCAAACCTCAATGCCCCACCCAAGCTAACCTCCAACTCAAACCCCAAACCTGAAAACCACATCCAATTTACATACTCAACGCATATAAACACGGATGCCTTCGAGATAACATCTGGAGTGCGGCAAGGAGACCCAATAGCCTAAACTCCCTTCAACTTACTATGGAAGTATGTCATTCGTCAGCTCAATATGGCATAGCGCAGTTATGCCTGTATTATAAATCAACTTAGCTATTAGCATTCGCTCACGATATTTGCATTCTGGGTCGCAACATCATCTCTCTGAAAGAAGTTCGCCTTCCATTGGAATTAACAGCCCAGCAAATACGCCGTCAGATCTTTTCTAGAATTTAAAAAATTTGGGAGCCAAAGTCGAATAGAAAATTTCATCGCCGCACAGTTAGTATAAAATTACACAGCCACACAAAAAAAAACAAATTTGTTTGGCCGGGGGCCTGACTATGTATTCTATATGTTTTTGGGGTCGCTGAAGCCGAATCCAAGGTCGGTTTAACCCTAGCACGTCAGGGTTTGGCCATAACCTCAAAAAACCTAGTAAATAAGGATTTTCAGCACTATTAAATTTATAACTCTATAACTTGAACGGTTAACTCCTAAAACCTATAAACCCATAACCTCATAACCCAATAACCTCATAACCCCATAACCCCAAAAAATCTAATAAATGAGGATTTTTTTTTTTTTTTTTTTTCGTTATTATTTATTTAATTCCATTTAAAAAGTTACAAAAACTATAACAAATAGAAAAGTACATAAGTATACATGTGTATGAAACGAAAGAGGGAGAAAAGTATACAAAATAAACATAGAATAAAAAAGAAAATAAAAAACAAACACAAAAAATACTTAAATTAATTCAAGTCTCAAGTATTAATATATGTAGTTGCAAATGCGTCGCGACACAAATAACATTGGGGAAATAGTTTTGAATAGTTTGTTAATATGCATCGACCAATTTAGTTTTGAATCAGTTACCAATCCCAGATACTTGAAAAAAGATACTTCTTGAATGTTAAAATTGCCGAAACTAAAATATGATGGGAAGTTGTCCTTTGGTTTGTTTTCAAAAATAATGTAGTTGGTTTTGCTGAGGTTCAAGGACAAACGATTAGCCAATAGATAATTGTTGATCAAGTGTAAATCATGTTGCATATGTTTTGTGACATCATTTAAATTGCTACTGCTATACACTAAAGCTGCATCATCAGCGTAAAGCTGCAATTTACCAACCAAGTTCAAATTAAAAAAATGAATAATAATGGACCCAGAATTGATCCTTGTGGTACACCAGCAAAAATTGATGCATAATCACTGTAAACGTTGTTAACAATTGTGCGTTGGCTGCGATCAGTTAGGTAGTCTTTTAGAACTGATAGAAATTGTTCAGTGGGTTTGAGTAGCTTGAGTTTTTCTATTAATATAAAATGATCTACACAGTCAAAGGCCTTTCGAATATCAATGAATAAGACACCAACATGAAGTTTCGCATGAGTCCCTAAATAAACATTGTGCATGAGATTGGCCTCAGCTGCTTGGGTATTCGAGTTTTTAATAAATCCAAACTGATTCTCATTAATAACCTTATGCTTGAGGAAAAAACCGTTAATATTGTCATAGATGATTTTCTCAAAAATCTTAGACATAGAATTAAGGACTGAAATAGGCCTGTAATTAGAACACATTTTCCTGCTTCCAGATTTGTGAATAGGTGAAACCACTGCTTTTTTTAATGAACTAGGGAAAATTCCATTATCTATACAATCGTTAGTGACTTGCATAATAACATATATGAGATTCTCTTTATGGATTTGCAAAAACTTTGCTGATATTAAATCATATCCGTTAGCAGATTTAGTATTAAGAGAACTAATAATTTTGTCAATTTTATATAAACATACCTTTGATAATGAAATGGGTTCAGAGCAGTTATATATAGCATAATGTCTGAAACTATGGATAATTTCAAGATTTGTGGTCGGGGGTTGGTCAAAGCAATTAAAAGACACTTCAATGAAGTGTCTATTGAAAATGTTAGCTACCGCAAAAGGTTCCAATAAATTACCAAAGCGATCAGATATTACAATAGGGTTAATCGTCTTGGTACGATTAAAAATAATACGATTGAACAAATCCCAATTTTTCCGAGAGTCAAAATTATTCTGCCTAAACTGATCACCGTAGTATTGCTTCTTCAGGAATTTGTTTTTATTGGAAACCAAATTTCTGAAAGATAGAAACTGCTCTTTGAAATAAGAGTTATCAGGGAATTTTTTATGCAAACGATAAAATTTGTCCCTACGAGAAATTAATTGAAGTAATTCACTGTTGATCCAATGTTTATTTTTCTTTTTTATTCGAACAGTGATTGTATGTCTACGTATTAAATCGGTTAGATAAGCAATCAGACTGGAAAATTCAACGGTAGTCGGAAAACCAAACTCACTTAAAATTTTCGAAATATTTTGATGATCAATTATCGTTTTAGTCGCTTCTCGCAAATTCAAATTCCGCTGAGAATGAAAATAGAAATCTAACACAATAGCTTTATGGTCCGAATAAGATACGTCAAACGTGTCAAGATTATACCTGTGTGAAATTAAATCTGTGATCACATAATCTAAAATAGAAGGGGAATTGGACATTCTTGTATAAAATTCAGAAAGTCGGGGATTCAAAATAACAAAACCATTCGAAAGAACACTACTTTCAAGCTTTTGTGTTGATAAATCATTAGCCAATAAATAATTAATATTCAAATCACCTATTACAATAGAATTTTTGTAAGTATTAAATATATCATCTAATTTATGAAAGAAAGTATCCAGATTCGATTTTTGAGACCTATATATTCCACAAATTTTGATTTTAGACGGCAATAATTCAACGATTAAGTAGCTAGCATAATCTATGGTGTGAGAGAAAATTACAGTTGAACAAATGCTGTCATGAACAAAGATAGAAACACCACCGCCACGATCATCATCCCTAACGCAGTTATAGGATGTAAAATTTGGTAAATTGAAATACTGGGTTTCATTGCTGTACATCTAAGTTTCAGAAATGACTAAAATTTTAGGTTTCTTTTGAAATGAAGAAACAGTCATTTCTATTTCATCCAATTTATTACGCAAACTTCTTGCATTTAAGCAGAGAATTCTTTCATAACTATCATGGACGTGATCAAAACTACTATATTTATCAAACGAAATGTTGATTTCATTGGCCAGATTATATTCATCATTAACAGTATTCATCACTAACAAAAATACTAAAGAAAAAACTACAATCACAAGAAAAAAGAAAAAACACAAAATGTACTAGTGTACTTGATATTGATGAGAAAAAAAAAAGAGACAAAAATAAAATAAAATATAGCTATAATTAAGAAGACAAAATTAGTTATTGAATAACTTCTACGCTTTGAGATTATGAATATCCTCCATGCTGCTGATAATTGTTGACGTAGTGTCATCTTTTTTAATTTTAACATAATAAGTGCCATTACGATACCAGTAATTGCTAACCACTTGTTGTTTTTGCAATTGCCGCAGCTGATGTAATAAATCCAGGTTGTACTTCAGCATTAAATGCATATAACTCTATAATTCGAATGGTCAAACCCTAAAACCTATAAACCTATGACCCCATAACCCCATAACCTCATGACTCCATGACCCTATATCCACATAACAACATAACCACATAACACCATAACCCTATAACCCCATAACAATATATCTCTAACTACACAGCCAAACAAATAATTCGGTCTTGGAGTCTGACTAGGTTTACTGCATGTTTTTGGGGTAGCTGAATCCGAATCCGAGGTCGGTTTAATCCCACTACGTCAGGGTTTGTCCATAACCTCAAAATCCTCTAAAACCGTTAAACCCGATAATCCTAAACGATGTCAAACCTAAAACTCGCTCACCCATCGAATCTTCGACTAAGTCTATAACACCGACATCAAAATACTGAAACAGTATCGCTCAATCTTCCACGGCGTAGATTTCACAAAATTAAAGTTACATGCGTCATATTCCCTACAATCTCGTTTCCCGTGTGTCAACATCCAGGGCACCTCCTCCCGAGCGAGCCCGTTATCCGGCTGAGTCCCTGGATCACGGCTGTTTTGCCGTCACCGAGAAAGTGCGTTACGATGCAGGGAGTCGGATACCCAGTATCGGCGGCTGGTCGGGTGCCTTGGTTGGTGACTTGGCCAATATAGAGTTTAGGACTACAAGAAAAAAGAGCAAAGTTATCTTGCAAGAACACAATTGTGAATCGGAGCCCAATGTGTTCTGTCATGTATGCTCAAAATTTGAAGTGAGTTCTCTACGAAAAGTCATCGATGATGATATTCGAGAGACTTACAAAGATATTTTTGGTTTCGATATGGATGAGCCAGGGATTAAATGCTGGGCTCCCAACATCATCTGTAACTGTTGTCGAAAAATGTTCGGCAGACGGAAGAAGGAAAAAATAAAGAGAACATCGCGTTTTCCGTTCCGACGATATGGAAACGCCCTTCAAGTGCTGATGAGTGTTTTTATTGTTGCAATGATATCCAGGGGTATAATAGTAAAAATAAAACAAAAATCGTGTACTTGTGTACTTGTAATGCCAGTCATGTGTATTCACCCGAGACAATTGCTGATATGATGGAAGTGGACGAAAAAATATATATGGATACAGAATCGGCATCTCAGATGAGTGATGAGACAGTGATATGGATGATGAGCTCCAAAAATCCAAAATTTATATCGCAAGCTGCGCTAAACGATCTTGTACGAAATTTAGGATTAGCAAAGGATGGTTCAGAATTTTTAGCATCCTTTCTTAAAGAGGGAAATCTGTTCGAGCCAAAGACGATGATGATCATTCTATTGTTTATTGTACAGACATAGTAGGTGTCATTAACGAACTGAAACCAAATTGTTATGATGCCAAAAAGTGGAAACTTTTCATAGACTCATCAAAGAGGAGTATAAAGGCAGTTTTGCTACACAATACAAACATTTATGTTTCAGTTCCCATTGCCCATTTCATTGATATGCAGGAAAAATATGAGAACAAGGATATTCTACTGCAAAAAATTGATTACGAGACTCATAGATGGCAACTTTGTGGTGTTCTTAAGATTATAACGATTTTACTTTAACAACAGTTAGGATTCCCAAAATTTCCATGTTATTTATGCTTATGGGACAGTCATAATCGTGAAAATCATTATGTGAAAAAAAAAATTGGCCTACAAGAACATCATTCGCCCCAGGTTCCCGGAATGTCATCCCAAATCGCTAGGTGTTACAAGCAAAATTCTCATCCCTCCCCTTCACATCAAGCTTGGTCTAATGAAGCAATACGTTAAAGCGCTCGATAAATCTGGAGCCTGCTTCAAATATCTCGTTGATAAGGGGTTTTCGATGGCCCTCAGATCAGAATGATGTTCCGAGATACTGCCTTCACTAGTACAATGAATCAGAAAGAAAAAACGCCTGACAAAGCTTCAAAGCAATTGCTCAAAATTTCCTTGGCAATAAAAAAAGCCCTCATTACAAACAATTAGGTGAAAAAATGATTTCTGACTTTCAGAAGCTTCAATATAATATGAATTTGAAACTTTATTTTCTTCATTCCCACCTCGATAAATTTCCTGAGAACCTTGGGGACTTTAGTGAAGAATAGGGAGAACGATTCCACCAAAATATTAAGGTCATGTAAACTCGGTATCAGGGACGATGGGATGTAAACATGATGGCTGACTTTTGTTGGACGCTAAAGAGTGAATCAAAGGAAAGTCGGAAACGAAAGCGTACTTCGTTGCACAGATCATTTAAAGAGAAGAGGACGCGATATAGCTCAAAAAAGAGACTGACTAAAGCTTTGTTTTTATATTATTTTATTCGTTTATTGATTTATATTTATTTATTTATTTACATATTTACATTTATACATTTATTTACACATCTAAAATCAGCCCTTCCAAGGGCTATATGATGTATAAAATTCGGTCACGCAACCTCCTCGCGGTGGACATTGGTACATTGGGCAATGCTAATGCTGACGGTCCTACAAATGTTAAACAAGGTTATACAGAGATAACTTGGGAATGATGACGATATTCTGTTTTAACTTCATGAAGTTTAAGCCACGAATAGTTTCGCGGTGGAAGATTAAGCGATACTGTTTCAGTATTTTGATGACTGAGTTATAGGGTTATGGGGTTATGAGATGTGTTATGAATGTGGTTTTGATACATAAAGTATGTAAACGCAATTGGTTATTTATACATAAATGCATTTACATACATGCTCTATGGTCATAGTATAGATATGGCATGATAATGAAGAAATTGTCCTCCACCAAAGCATGTTATAAATAGCCAATTCCATATATGTACATACTGTATTTATAAATAGCCAATTGCGTATATACATACTGTTTGTATAAATATAGCCTTATCCTAATATTATTTATTATTTATTAGGTAATAAGTATAAATAAAAAATGCTTACCATGTTTTCAAAGAATTCATCGTGTTCCAGTTGTAGTTCCAGTGTTCATCTAATTTTTGTTTTGTAGGTATAGTTGTGATTGGTACAAATGATAATGCATTTGGGGACTTCTTGAAATGCTCCGCTTGAATTTTCGTAATTATTTCATTTTGTGCCATATTTTTTTATGTGTTTGACGACATTTGATCCACTTTTAATAGTAATATTTCATGTGCTTTTTCCATTAACAGAACATGTCTCACCTTTTTCATTCGAAATTATTGAAGATGGGTTGGTTACAACTTATTTCTCTTCTCTGTGATCAAACGTGTCATTGTAATTGGAAATTGGAGGTGTGGTTTTTTGATTGATTGATTGATTGAAGTGTTCGACTAAGCTTTAAGCAAGATTTCCCGGAATTATTAATGACCGGAAACATTTTTAGTCTACTTATATGATTATTACTATTAGAATTTAAATTAAAACTGTAGAGCTAATAATATAATCGAGATTATCTGTTTGATCACAATATTTCCTCATCCTGGTCCCTGTCGCTACTTACAACTACAATTTAGTTCAGCGTTTCAGCAAAATCTGCCACTAAGATTCTAGTGGTTTGACCTATAATAGGCGCTGTCCTGTAATGAATTTTAATTAATGTTATCAGTAACCCAAAATAAAATACTAAAATTATAAGACTCTCTTATACCCAGTTACTAGATATAAAATTAAAATTAAAACATAACTTCTCCCAAGAACTAAATTAATCGGCAGTTTCCTACATATCCGGAAGAAGAAAATTAATAACATTGCAAATCTTTCCTTCATAAATTATTATGATCTCTTTTATGTTTTATTAAAATTAAATTAAAATTAAAACTGCTCTCTGAAATACATTTATTAGTTTGCTGGATCAGATTCCTGGGCCCTTCTGAAAATCATGATCATAATGAATTTATAATTGACTTAAAGCTAATAACTATCACCGAAATCAGCTGTTTATTCACATGATTTCTTCCATATTGGTCCCTGTCGCTACTTAACTACAATAACTACAATTTTGTTCAACCTATAATAGATGTAAAGTTTCAGCTAAATCTGCCTCTAAAATTCTGGGAATTTGATCTGTGATGGGTGCTGTCCTGTAATGAATTATTGTTAATGTTACCAGTAACCAAACTTAAAATTATAAAACGCTAATTAGCTCTTAAGGTATGAAGTCCGCGTAGAAGTGCTATAAATTAAAAAGACCCAAATCTAGACAACACAATTTAAACTACATATTCGTTGGATGCTTGAAGTTTCTGGAAGCTGAATCAAAATCCGCGGGAAATTCTGAAGCAAAATCAAAGTTAACCACTTCTCATTAAATAGTTGCTTCCATTAATAGGTTTAAAGTTATTTCTTAGAAAGTAATCATCATAAGTTCAAAATTCCATTCAAAACTTATAGCACAGTAGTTTAGAGACGACCTAATTTAATAAATTCAGTTAGTATCGGCCACCTACTTTAATTATCTCCTAGGACTACGTAACTCCACCTCGTGATGGAAGTGTAATAGAATGTGATAAAACAAATACAATAAAATCAAAAATAATTAAATAAAAATTAAGATAGAGATAACGCACATTATATGTTTACTGTAGACATTCCATGCTTTGATTTCAGTTATTCATGCCAACCACAGTTTTAAACTGTGAAACTATCAGACCAAAACCAATATACATATAAGCCCTTTTACTTTGGTAATTTAAAATAGTAATTTGCCTAAACATAAAATATTTGAATTTAGAATGATTTTACTACAACTAATTCTATGCCCATTATAATTCCAACCTGTACTACTACGAAAACTAAACCAATATAATGTATACGCCGACTTACTTTGGAAATTGGAATAATAATTGTTATAAGAATAAAATGTAATTTATGCTCAAAATAAGACCGGAAATAATTTCTTCTTACCTCCATCAGTTGACCTCAAAAATTAGACAAAGTAAAACAAAGTTTCAAAATTTTTACCAGAACCATTCTATAACAAACCTGTTTTGAACTACTCCAAACGGCATGAAAACAGGCGGCATTGTCGCTGCAAAATCCCAAAGTAAGACTATAGTAGATTATCAAATATCAGAATATCAGCTAACTGATAACCTCCTTCATCACAACAAATCATTCCAATAATTTCCCATTTGTAATCATATACACATGCCTTAAAAATTCAAACGGTAAAACATGCAAAACTAATAAAGGTGCCAATTAACAGTTAGAATTGCTGGATTATAAATAATTTATTTTTTTTTTTTTTTTTTTTTTTTTTTTTTTTTTATTGTAGTAGTTAAAACTTTCAAAAAGCCAGCGCCAAGTGATGATGGACCTCACTTGACAGTGTGCGGTTTATACTCACCAAAAAGTCTCCTACATGCCACGGAGAGCCCAGACCGGAACCGCTTTCGCATTACTTCGGTCTGGTCCGCGCTGCTACCCATTTTGGGGCCCTCATTTATGTTCTACACCTTACTTTGTTAGGGGTCCGCCAGACAACCATCGCTCCGCTTCTGCCGCAGCACTGACCCAACGTAGTCTGCGAAAGCTCGCCACGCTGCATCAGACCGCAGAATCGCTTCAACAATGGAGTCTGGTGTGACCCCGTTGAATACTAAAGCGAGCCGTCTTCTCTCTTCAATGAACCTACCGCACCGAAAGAATGTATGACAAACGTCATCGCACTCTTCTGGGCAATATCGGCATTGAGGTGACATCAGCTTTCCCATCTTATGCAGATAGGCCCCAAAATAGCCATGTCCAGTAAAAAACTGGCATGTGAAAAAATCAAGCTCTCCGTGGCCACGATTAATCCAGGGACCAAGGTCCCGAATCAATCGGGCCGTCCATCGACCACTATTCGCCCCATCCCATCGATCCTGCCATACCGCAAGCGTAATGCTGCGGGCTCTCACCGCAGAATCCTTTCTTCCAAATTCAGCGCTCAACCGATATATCTCCCGACGCTCCAGCGCCAGCAGATCTATCGGGATGACTCCGGCGACAACCAAGGCTGCAGCTTCGGATACTGTGCGATAAGCGCATGCGATTCTTAGTGCCCCGCGCCTTTGAATCGATATCATCCTCGTACGGTATTTTTTGACCTCCATCGCACCGGCCCAAATCTCAGCTCCATACAACAGGATTGACTGCACCGTTGACATTATAAGTCTTCGTTTACTAGGGCGGGGCCCTCCTATGTTCGCCATCAATCTACTAAGCGATACAGTCACTTTTGACGCTCGGTCACAGGTTCTTCGTATATGCTCCCAGTAAGTTAGACGATTGTCTAAAGTGATCCCCAGATATTTCGTCATTCCTTTTGACATTACCTCCTCTGCTCCAACCTTCATAGGGATAATGGTTGGAATTCTCCGCCTAGTGAGCATGACGATCTCCGTTTTTGAGGTGGCCAACTGTAGCCCGTGCTTATCCATCCAATCGTTTATCCTCCTCATCACTTGATTTAATCTGCACTGAGCCAAAACTGCGCTTCTAGACGTTATCACAATAGCCACATCGTCTGCATACCCAACCAGGAATACTTCGTCAGGCATCTCTAGTCGCAACAGGCTGTCGTACATAGCGTTCCATAGGTCGGGACCAAGAATCGAGCCTTGGGCCACTCCAGCAGTAATTTCCTTCACTTTTTTGCCGTCAGACGTCTCATATACCAGCCTTCGATTCCTCAAATAGTCCCGAATCATTAGCAGAAGATAATTCGGGATAGCGAAAGATCGTTGTAGCGCCTCGATCATATCTTCCCATCTCGCCGAGTTGAAAGCATTTCGCACATCCAATGTCGCTAGAAGCACCAAAGGCCTCGCTGCGCGGCAAGCACTTTCGGTTCTTTTAACTGCGTTAATTACTTCCTCTATTGCGTTTACAGTTGATCGTCCCTTCCGAAAACCATATTGCTTCGGAGACAAGCCACCGGCAACCGATATGGCATCTTCTAGCCTAGGCTTTAATAGCTTTTCCAGCAACTTTCCCATTGTATCCAGCATACAGAGAGGTCTGTATGATGACGGGGAGTCGGGGTCACCACCTTTTCCTTTATTTATCAGCACCAGCCGGGCCATCTTCCACCGTGAAGGAAATACTCCTGCTGCTAAACAACCATTGTACAATTTGAGTAGTAATTGCGGATATCTACCCGCAACCACTTTCAGCACCTCCGTTGGGATGCCGTCGTGCCCAGGTGCCTTATTATTTTTCAGGTTGGTCACCGCATATGCCAACTCCCCCTCGGTAAATGTGGGAATTTCTACGACTTCATTCTCACTATCTTCTTCTACTCTCAATGAGGGTGTTGGGAATAGGGCATCAACAATGTTTGACATTGTTTCTGCATCCAACGCGACGTGCGTGCTCAATAAACCCAGCTTTCGAGTAGCAAGCTTATATCCTCTGCCCCATGGATCGCTATCCACCTCTTTGCACATGTCTCTCCAGCATTGCGCCTTGCTCGCACGAATAGCCATGCCTAGCTCTTTCTTTGCCGCTTTGTGCTGAGCTGACTTGGCAATTGCTTCTTCTCTACCTTGTGCTCGTTGCGCCCTTCGCCTAAGCTGCAGAGCTTTCCTTCTCAACTCTGCGATCTCATTCGTCCACCAATAAGCCTGCTTCCTGCCGTTCCACTGTTTTCTTCGTGGCATAGAAGAATCACAAGCTTGTTGAACCAGCCGTGTAATGCTGTCAACAGCCGCCTCAATCTCGACTCCATTCGCAATATCCTGCAAAGCCAGTGGACTGCTCGCAAGGCTAGCCTCAACAAATGCGACGAGCTTTCCGCCGTCTAACTTGGTAGTGTTCCAACTCAATGGGTTTCGATACATTGCTCGCTGTACTTCTCGCTCGCCGTCGTGCAATTTGAAGCTTATGTAATTATGGTCGCTAGCGGTATAATCCTCCATCACTCTCCAGTCTTTCGCCAATGAAGCTAGCCGTGCGGATACCAACGTTATGTCCGGTATGGAGTTGCCGAAACCTGGCCTTCGGTATGTTGGCGTAGATCCCTCATTTAACACGCATAGATCCAGTCTTGAGGCCATCTCCAGTATATGTCTCCCCCTGGTATCTTGGTGTGGCATGCCCCATTCTAATGCACGAGCATTGAAATCTCCGGCTAGCACCAATTCTCCTGATACATCACGAGCAGAGTCCTCTAGTTCATTCAGTTTGGATTGAAACTCCGAGATCGTATCGTTCGGTGAAAGATACACACTAAAGAATGTAACATTTCGACTTCTTATCCAGACGAAGCCATTTCCAGAGCCGTGGGCATCGATGCGCACTTTATGGTTATCGACCACCCATATTGCTGCAGTTCCCAAAGGATCTGAGAACCAATTTGTGCAAACTCTGTTCTGGTATTGCTCGCAAACGACTGCTACCTGGACTTCTGCCTCACAGGCAAGCTGCGTCAATAGGTCTTGCGCAGCTCTACATCCGTTCAAGTTTCCTTGAAGGACCTTCATGAGCGATTATTACCTCCCTTCGCTCGCCGCAGGAACCTTTGGAAGGTCTCGCAGCCACCTGATCCTTGCACATGGTTGTTACCACCAGGTTTCCCAGTGCATGTATAGCATATTGGTTGCGATTCGCACACCGCGGCCTTATGCCCACCCTCGCCACACTTCCAGCACTTATTGCTACGGTCAGGACCTGCACAGTTATTCCTGATATGTCCATATCCTTGGCACTTGTAGCATTTCTGTACCTCGGCTCTCACCCTAATGCGTCCAGAGACCCAGCCAATCTTAATACGCCCTCGAGCAAGCAGATTGTTAGCGGCTAGATCATCTAGTTCAATGACCGCTTTCCTTTGCTCCCGCTTATCAGCTTTGAATAGCGATACTTTGACTTCACCTGTAGCAACATCGCCAGAATCACGCTTAACCGCCGTCATCACCTCTTGCTCGGTGGTAAGGCTATCCAAGTCAAGGACTTCAATTTTTAGCCGAGGTATCAGGCCGCGTACCACTCCATCGTTTCCTATCGCCGCTTGTACAGTGTCCTTCAGCTTCTCGAGATTTACACCGCGATCTAGCTCGAGGAGAACTCTTCCATCGTTGGCCTTTCTTATGGTCCTAATTGCAAGTTCAGGGTCATCCGGGCACACGTTTCGTCGGATGGCACCAAGGACCTCAGCGTACGTTTTCCCGCCGACTGGTTTGACGACCACCGCATTATTTTGCGTTCTCTTTCTTGGCCGCTTCCCTCTTCTCAATCTACGCCTTCCACTCTTTCCTTCTACCCAAGGTGCACCGGATGCAGTTATGATAGCATTGCCCCCTCTGGGTAGTAAAATGGTGCTTTCAACATCGCCTCGTAGATCCGTTTCCAGTTGCTTATTCCCCGCTTTCCAAGGGGGTATTGCGGCCATTTCTCCATCGGTCCCTCTTCGGGCTCTGGTACCTCGATCAGGCTCCTCCGAGCTAGAGGCCATGCCTCTCCTTCTACTCAAATTAATCGGCTGAACCTTCAACCTCTCTTGGTTAAGGTTGGGTTTCGCTCCCCGGCCTGACTCTTGGAGCTGCGCCTCTCCCTTCTTCCAGTTGGTGCGACATGAGACTATCGCATCCAACAGCTCCTCCATTTCTATTAGGCCATTCGTCACAGTCCTTTTTATAGTTGGCTGCATCTTTGCCTCCACCTGGATTCTTTTCAGGAGTGCCAGTCCTTTGTGCAGTGTCTTCTCCTCCTCCTCTTTCATCAGACCAATGTGCTCCCTGATGCCTCTCTCTTTCCGGGATCTATCTTCCTCTTCATTACTATACTTCCGGATGAGGTCATCGATCTTCTGCTGCGACATTAAATCCTCGCTCATTTCCACCTCGTTCTCAACACTTGTGCCATTATCTGAATTAGAGGCCAAGTGGACCACCTCTAAGTCATTGCGGTCGCTGGATGACGACGACGTGGGGCCCGCTTGCTCGCCCCTCATCTTTAATACTTAATTTTGTTCACCAAATAGCCAACCTTACTCTTTCGCCATCTTGCTTATTATCTGTAGATAAAATCCGGTAGTAGATAACGTAAAGATTATCGATAAAAACTCAAATCGATATAATTCCAATATAATTTAAATTTTTTATTATTATTTTTTTTTTTTGACAATAATAAATAATTTATTAAATGCATCATCATGTTCATTAATAACACTGAAAATTCAAATCAACTAATCAATTATTCATTTATCTCTAATATATTAATCAAAATAATCCAATTGCGGTTTTTATCTGATTTGCTATGAAAATCACAAATCAAATTCGTGTCATCGGACCACCACAACTACTGACAACATATCAACTGAGGTCACTCTACAGCAGCTTAGCCAACACATTCTCTCAAACACTGTATACACGATGAAAACATCCCCCACCCACACACCAGCAATTCTAACCGCATGACGATTTTATGGTAGAGATTCTTTCAATTTTCACTCCACTCATCCATACTTGAAGATTCTGGAAGATTGATCCAGGTTTTGTACGCCTTCCTGAAAATCAAATCGAGATTTATTCACCCCCCCCCCCCCCCCCCAATTATCGCACTCCAGAACTATCAACTTAAAATTCAAAATTAAATATTTAAAACTTTCCATATCTGAACTAATCAATGAGGTTAATAGGTTAACAAATTTACTTCAGATCCATTCACAATTCAATTTCTCTGAAAATTGAAATCAAATTAATCAGTTGTTCCCAAGCAACCCCTCAATAAACCAAACTAGAAGATTAAATTCAAGTTTAGACACTGAAACAAAGTATAAATTAATATCTCAGTGAAACAAATCAGTTAAGTATGTTAACAGCTGATTTAGGGTCGTGGTTCCTACTTCCGGAAATCTAGTGCTGGTTCAACTCCTGTTAAATAACTAAGCCATAATCCAATTCACCATTTCACCCGAAGTTATATCCCACTTCGATTAGAAATATAAGCAAACACTATTGTAGAAAACACTATTGTGCGCTTTTGGTGTTCTGCTTCGGATTTTGATCATCAAAATTATTTCACATTATTGGAATTTCCTCTTACAAATTCAATACACATACATTTTCCATAATAATTATGAAAAACTTTTTATATGCATATCACAATAAAGTTTTTAAATTTTTTAGAATCCAATCAAAAGCAAAAATTGTTTAGTCATTCGGCTCACGATTAAAACATTACTAGAGAACGGTATAATGGGTAATTTCTAAATACAACTCGATGTATTCGATTTAAAATGAATTTATGGATCATTTTAAAATGAAATAAATTCACATTTATTTTAATTATTAAATTATGCGATTTCTATAAAAATTTACAATTTATGAACATTTTGACAACGCCGCATATTCATAAATTTATATCACTATCGCGACACTGCCATGACAGAAATAACCATCGTCACTATGTACTTTCCATTTTGGTTTTCTCCTTCTTTACTCGCTAAAGTTCATTTCAAACACGCGTCCGTGCATGAAATGAACAGAAATTCAACTGCGTTTTATACAATTTTCTCGATTTTATAAATAAAATTAGACTTAAATTAAATTAAATTTGCTAAGAGGAGGACAAAAACATACGTCATTCCTCTTCGAACGTCAACGACCGACCCCAATTGGAAATTGGAGGTGTAGTGGGTAAAAATTCATTGACTTTCATGGAATCTGCTGTTCCCTCGTCCGACAAGTCGTTTACTATATTTGTTTCTTTGATTGTACCTTAAAAGAAAAACACATGAATAATACATATACTATAGTGGAGTAAAATGAGATAAATTTTGCATGTTTTTTTGAAAAAAAAAAAAAAAAAGTGGCCCAGCTAGCTTGTTTTAATCGCTTTGAACCATTGCAAGTAATATGTTAAAAAAACGCTACAAAATGTTGACCGTAAAACCACTTTTTTCGGGAGTTCAAATAGTTAAAAAATTGCAATAAAATGGAAAAAGTGATCTTACATTTAGCGTCTTACTCTGGTAACTGGAATCGGAATCGGAGTAGAAATAGAAATCATTATTATTTTTAATCATTAGTATTATTAATCATTATTATTTTTAGGTAGATCGCAAACATCATTTTCACTTATTTCACAATGAAGCACGCAATTATTAGACCCGCCATTATCATTTGATTTCGATAAAATATTTTTTTTACAACCCCTGATGCTACACCACGCATATATAAGGATATTATTTGGAACTTGTATGTCACAAACATCATCTCAAATTAACACATCACTATTATCATTATCAGGCGCACAATAATTAGATTCATCACGTAATTCACCACGTTTGGTTATTTGGAAAACTTTTTCCTTTTTCGTTTAAAATTTGTTTTAATCTATCCTTATTTACTAAATCACGCTAAAACCAAACGCTATCACACCAAACACTTAGATAAAAAAAAAAATTTACTAGCCTGTCAACGCAAGATGCACCTTAACTAAGTGCCTACACCCACATCTTTGTATATTGTGAAACGAAAAATGAAGTCACTTATTTGTTTGCTAAACGCTACCTTCCGCGTCTCATCCTCTTTATTCGACGCTAAAATTCATCATATTGCTGACTTCAATTTGAAGTCTTCAAATTCAAATTAGTGTAACTAACCTTTGAACGTATCGAATAATGGATTAGGTCAATGTTCTGTAATTTACTTAAACGTTTACCATATGACAGACCTCAAAGTCAAATTCCCATTGCCCATTAATTTGTCTTCAATTTTCAATCATACTACTGACTTTAAAATCAAATTAGTGTAACTGATTAAGAGGTCGGTTATGTCAATGTTCTATGTTAACACTCGATATATAATGAACCTCCAAGCCAAAGTTCCGTAATTATCCTTCTTGTATATGAAATGATTGAAATTCAAGCTGAAAATTTTATAAACTTATTTTATTTTTAACTGACTTTTAAGTTAAAATTTCCAAAAATGACTTTCGTTACAGTTATAAAGGGTGTTTTATATAGGTTCACAACTTTGAGTTGGCAACACTGCTTTATTTGACAACCCATTTAACAGCTGATTGTTGCTTTTTGTTTAGTTTGGTTTGACATTTCATCGTATGCGTCGCCAATTTGCCGAATGGGTTGAAGGACAAATTGATATTGATGTTGAATTTCCTCTCAAAATTTTTTTCTCCGATGAAGCCCATTTTTGGTTGAATGAGTACGTAACTAAGCAGAATTGTCGGATTTGGAGTGAGGATAATCCATAAGCTTTTGTCGAAACACCATTACATCCACAGAAAATTACTGTTTGGTGAGCTTTATGGGCTGGCGGGATCATTGGTACATATGTCTTCAAAAACGATGATGGTCAGAATGTTACTGTCAATGGTGAGCGGTATAGGGACATGAATAGATTATTTTTCGTACCTCGATTAGCTGGCATTAATCTTGCTGACATGTGGTTCCAACAGGATGGAGCCACATGCTGTTCTAAAATTCTAAATAATGGACTGTAACACGATACAAAACTATTTTCTTTTGTTTTGTTTTTATTAACTTTATTGTTCACTACGTATGTTCTTGTTTCAAGTTACAAGTTCGAATACTCTCCTTTTTACTCAAAATTACGTTATATAATACAAAGAAAAATAAAAATTAATAATAAATGCAATGTTGTCAAATTTCAATAGCATTGCCAGATTCAAATTTTATTTCATAATTTTGTAGAACTAATTTTTCGCAATCATACTCCCGCCTTGAAATATCAGATTATTTCAATTAATTATTATTATTCCAAAGGCAAAATGGCTATTTTTGCCACTGATCGCTTTATAATTCCATGTTGTGTACGAATTGATACTACTCGCACAATATTGTCTTTTCCTGGATAAAGATGAACTATACGTTCTAATTTCCATTGTTGTGGAGGTAAATTATCTTCTTTAACTACTACTAACAGGCCTTCTTTGATAGTGACCTTGTTTTTATACCACTTACTGCGAGTTTGTAATGTGGCGAAGTATTCACTGGCCCATCGACTCCAAAAATGTTGTTTTAAGCTTTGCACGTACTGCCAACGTGACAATCTATTTAATTTTACACTTTCATAACTTGGCTCACTTATTGCTGTACACGGCTTACCCAATAGAAAATGAGCTGGAGTTATACACATTAAATCGTTAGTGTCATCTGATTGCTGAGTTAGAGGCCTTGAATTCAAAATTGCCTCAATTTGATATAAGAGAGTTTGCATTTCCTCAAAACTCAGAGAGGTATTACTCACAACACGTTTCAAATGTAATTTGATAGACTTAACGGTGGACTCCCATAAGCCACCAAAATGTGGTGTATATGGGGGTATAAATTTCCATTCCATCTGTTTTCCCACACAAAAATTTTTGATTTCTTCATTAAACTCATTGTTTTTAATGAATAATTCACATAATTCAGAAAGCTCTGATTTAGCTCCTATAAATGTAGCACCATTGTCAGAATGAATACAAGATGGAACACCTCGACGACTCACAAATCGATGTAACGCAGCAACAAACGCCTGCGATGTCATGTTCGATACCAATTCGATATGAACTGCTTTAGTTGTAGTACAAACAAATACTGCTATGTAGCCTTTCACTAGTGTTTGTTTCCGTATACCAGATTTCAAGTAAATAGGGCCCGCATAATCAACTCCCACGTTGTCAAATACCTCAGTTGGGGTCACTCTAAAATCTGGCAAGTTACCCATATATTGAATTTCACATTTTGGATTTACTCGGAAACATTTAGCATTTTTGACACTTTCTCGACAATTATTTATAAAGCGCAATACATAGCACATGATGATTTGAATCCTTTTGAATGTACTAACATTTGTCATAAAGTCAAAGCACTTCAATTCAAAAGTTGCAACACTCACATTTAACTGTTTAAGTTCCGGTAACTCACTGTCTTGAACCTCAGGAGTAGAATCGGGGATTTCTTCATCTTCTCTTTGTAACATATTAGGGCCATTCCACCATAACTGCATTTCACTTAATTTGTTTGCATATTCACCACGTGATACTTTATCTGCAGGATTATTCTTTGTTCTAATGTACTTCCAAATGAAACCCTTTGTCAATTGTTGAATCTCAACCACTCTATTTACCACAAAAGTCATTAATGTATGAGATGGTTTTTTGATCCAGCTCAAAACTATCTGAGAATCAGACCACAACACTACCATATTGAAATCAATATTCAGAGCACAAATAACATTTTTCACTAATTTGGACAACAATAACGCGGCGCACAGTTCAAGTCTCGGGATTGACAACTTCTGCAAAGGCGCAACTCTTGATTTACTACATAAAAGTCTCACTGTATATTCACCATTCACATCTAATGTTCGAATGTACACACAAGCACCGTACGCTAGCTCCGATGAGTCGGAAAAAACCATGTAATTCGATCAATTTTGAATTATTGGGTATTACACACCTCACGATTTTTAGTTTGTTTATACCATGTAATTGATTTTCAAATTCACACCAATCCCTTTCTTGTTTAAATGGTAATCTCTGATCCCATTCTAAATCTAATTTCCACAGATCTTGCATGATTAATTTGGCTTTTATAATTACAGGTGCAATTAATCCGAGTGGATCATATATACCTGCAATTCTCGACAATACTGTTCTTGTAGTGATAATTTCACTCTTACCGTGTTGCTTTTGAATGTTGAATAAGAACTCATCAGTAGATGAATTCCACAAAAGTCCCAATGTTTTAATAACACCATTCACATCCGAGTTTCCAATAGCAATGTTTTGTTCTCGATCACATTCAGGAATCCTTTCCAATAATTCTGCATCATTAGCAGACCACTTGTGTAATTGAAATCCACCCTGACTTAGTAGTTCAATTAACTGTTGTTGTATTTCTAATGCGTTTTTTTAAATTATTTGCACCTGTTAAAACGTCATCAACGTAAAAATCGTTTAAAACCACTTTAGATGCTAAAGGAAACTTGATTTGTTCATCTGCTGCTAGATGATTTAACACACGCGTAGCCAAATATGGTGCCGAAGCTGTCCCATACGTGACAGTATTTAATTCATAAGTTTTTAATTTATCTCGATAATCTTTTCTCCACAATATTTTTTGGAATTTTTTATGTTTATCATGAATTTGAACCTGCCTATACATCTTTGAGATATCCGCAGTAAACACAAACAAATGCACCCGAAAATTCAAAACGATATGCAACAAATTTCTCTGGATTGTGGGTCCCACCATTAATGTATCATTCAAAGATATATTTGTTGACGATTTCATCGATGCGTCAAACACAATACGAACCTTTGTGGTTGAGCTCATTGGTTTGAAGACGGCATGATGTGCCATATAGTATTCCTCATTATCAGTAGAATTATCTGAATTCCCAGATAACTTCATATGTCCTAATTGCTCATAGTCGTCCATAAATTGATCATAATTTTTGTTGTATGCAGGAAATTTATTTAAGCGCCGTTCCAAATGTTCAAATCGTTTCGTCGCAATTTTCTTTGATTCGCCTAGTTGGCTCAAATTCTCTCTAAAAGGTAATTCGACAATATAACGCCCATTTTCATCACGAATATGACTATTTTCAAAAATCTCTTCACAACGTTGTTCTTCCTTATTAATTGATGCGGTTTCATAACATGACTCAACTTCCCAAAATTGTTTAATGGAGTCATTTAAATTTTCGAGTGTGTTCACATGACAAAAAAATGTTGGTAGCTTTAAGTTTGTGTTAATTGAACCGGACGCAATCCATCCTAATTGTGTTTCTTGCAATAAAGGTAAATTATTTGCCAATTTTATTTTACCATTCAGCATAAGATCAAAAAAAAACTTCGGCCCCCAATAACATATCGATGGTATCAGGAACAAAAAATTCGGGATCGGCTAAATCAATTGTGGTTGGTATTTTCCAAGCCGATACGTCAATATTTATAGTTGGTAAATTTCCCGTAATCTTGTTGACCACAAGAAATTCTAATTTCGTTGCGTAATTAGTAATCCGAGATTGTATTGTCGCTTCAACTTTAAATTTAATGTTCGTACTAACTTCATTAAATCCACTAATTGGAATATTCACTGGTTTACGATGAATTTTTAACATGGATGCAATTTTCTCTGTTAAAAAATGAGACTGCGATGCAGAATCCAACAGCGCTCGACATAAGTGGTTGTTACCGCATGAATCCAAAATAAACACGATGGCGGTTGACAATAAAACAGACTTATTAGTTGCTGTATGAATACATTTTGTAGAACTAGTTGGGTTAGATTCCAGTTGTTTTGCTTGCGGTGTATTAAACACAGAAGTTGATTGAGTTTCATTCGCCTTTTCATTATTCGATGCGTCACTACAAGAGCTCTCAATATCTCTTTTCAAGTGCAATAAAGAATGATGTTTCTGTTTACAATAATGACAGACATATTCAGAACGACATTCCTTTGTTAAATGACCGACGTCTAAACAATTATAACACCTTCCGAATTGTTTAATTTTTGAAATACGTATAGGTACAGGTAACTTTTTAAACTCTTCACAATGAAATATTCTATGATTTTGTTTACAAACGGGACAAGCCTTTTGATTGCTCACAATTAAAGATCGGCTTGTTTTATTGTTGAAGTTCACAGTAGATTTAGATCTATCTTTCACTGTCATTTTTGACATAGCTAACACACCACACTCCACAGATTCCAAAATCCGGTATCTTTTCTGCAAGTACGCGATTGTTCTACTATATGTTGGAAGTTCTTTTTCCTCAATAGTTGTTTCCCATTGCTTTCGTGTTTCACTATCCAGGCATGCAGAAAGTATATGAACAATCAATATTTCCGAAAGTCCTGTCAATGGTTGACCAAGACCTTCAAGAGCTTTAACATGTTGTTGACAATTATCAACTAATTCACGAATTTCAATTGCTGATTCTTTGTTCATATGTTTTAAATTCACTAAACCATGGATATGTTTCTCTATAATTATACGCTTATTTTCATATCTGTCAACTAATTTATTCCATGCTACTGTATAATTATTGTCATTGATTGTTTGTTCATCAAGTATATGCCTAGCTCCACCTACCAAACAATTTTTTAAATGGTATAATTTTATTGCCGGCGATTCATGTTCATGTTTTTTCATTATAGTTTCAAACATGTCTTTAAATGAAAACCATTTTTCATAAGAGCCATCAAATGTTGGCAATGGTGCAGCTTGTAGCCCACTAGATGTTTTCACTATTATTGGTTGTGAATTATTGGTTTGTTTGCCAAAAATGATTGACTCAGCTATCTCTTTTTCCTGTTTATAATTTTCTATTAATTCCTCTACTTTCACAGTGCACTCATCGTACAATCGCTCGAACTCCTCATATTTTTCGTTATGCATGCTTTCATTGTCAAAATCTTATTTTATTATATTGTTGTGACGCTCATTAAATTCTTTATAAAATATATCCAAATTTTTTATAATTTCTCAACTGTACAGTCGACAGTTTCCCACCCTTGTTGATTTCATTTAAAATACGAGTCACCTTTCCTTTCACATGTCCACGTAAAGATACAATTTGTTTAACTGAATCTCCCATTGTATGAATTATCGCACCGACTCGATATTTTCTGTTGTTGAAATTGTAAATAATAAATATTTCAACACGAGTTCACGAAGAATACACGACGAAAAGACTAATGGCGTCACAAAATATAATTTCGAACTATAAATAAATTTTTTTTTTTTTCACAAAATGGCCACCAAATATCAATGTACATACATATATTTTTTCTTAAAATATATGATTTCACTATTCACGAAAATTTTCAAGTGTTTTTTACAATGTTCACAAATTCGATACGAATCACCAAATTTTATATCGTCACAAAATATATGTATATTCTCGGCTCAAAGGGCCAAAATTATGTTCTAAAATTCTAAATAATGGACTGTAACACGATACAAAACTATTTTCTTTTGTTTTGTTTTTATTAACTTTATTGTTCACTACGTATGTTCTTGTTTCAAGTTACAAGTTCGAATACTCTCCTTTTTACTCAAAATTACATTATATAATACAAATAAAAATAAAAATTAATAATAAATGCAATGTTGTCAAATTTCAATAGCATTGCCAGATTCAAATTTTATTTCATAATTTTGTAGAACTAATTTTTCGCAACCACATGCCACACAGCGCGCGCTACAATTGATTTACTCAAAGAAACTTTTGATGAAAGAATAATTTCGCTTAATGGTCCAATTAATTGGCCACAAAGATCGTGTGGTTTAACCCCATTGGATTATTTTCTTTGCGGTTATGTAAAGTCACTTGTCTACGTCGATAAACCAGAGACAATTGAATACCTGGAAATTAACATTCGAAGAGTTATTGGCGAAATACGGCCGCAAATGCTGCGAAAAGTTTGTGAAAATTGGTGTTCTAGATTGCGCTTTGTACGCGCCAGCCGTGGCGGCCACATGGCCGAATTCATATTTAAACATTAATGTCATAAAATTTTCTATCCAATAAAGCCCGTTTCATTGATATTAAAAATATATTTCTTTATTTTATTATGATTTAAACTTGTGTAACTCTATAAAAAACACCCTTTATCTCTAACTCTAACATCAAAGACTAAAAAGCAAATTCTACCTTTGTGTTACTTATATGAGTATACAACGCACAGGCACTGAAGTTAAATTAATAATTTCAGTAACAATATGTCAGCAATTGAGTTAATATTTACAATATTTTAGGCTTCATGGTTTATCGAGATGTAACCTATTTTTGATTCTTCACATAAAAAAAATGTAAACAAAGCGGCCTAATATTAGCCGTGATTTTTATAGATTTGTTTAGACTTTTTTCCAGATTAAGTCGAAATTAGACTATACCTAACCGAAGTTAGTTAAAATATTTAAAAGACAGTCAGGTATCTACCAGTTGAATTCTTTTACCTATAATAACAAAATTAGCACAAAATATTTGTCAGATTTTTACTAGTACATACCTGGATAATCTCTCCAATTGGAGTTCCAAGACGTTCAGGCACCTTAAGAATTACCTACGAAACACAATCGGTGGGAAGCGGACTAATTGAATTGGCATCATTAAATATTCACAGAGATATTGTGGTTATATAAATAGACTGAATAAAAAATTGAATTCAAATAAATTCGAATGGATTATTTCCTCATAGAAATTATTTTTTGTTTAAGAACCCCCCACCTCTCGACGAATTTCTGGCTACGCTACTGATCTCAAGAGTGCCGGGTTTGCCTGATCCAGGGAAGAGTTCCCTAATCACTGATATCACTGGAAGTCTTGACCGGTTTCCAAAGATTAAAATAATTTTTGTTTTCAAAGGAAACCTGTCACACTTTATATATCCTGGTGACCTTTTGACCGTTTTTACCTGTCCCTCTGTGTATCCTGGTGACTGTTCTTATAAAATGTTAAGCACTGACCTGTTATGTAAAAAACAGTTTAGAAAGGATTTGTTCTTTCGAGGCCGTCATTAAATAAAAATATAAAATTTTGAAATTTGTCCAAATTTCTAGTTGTTGGTTAGCCCTTTCGATTACAAATCAAATGAGTAAAAAACCTGTATCAAACCTGTAAAATCAAGTCGAGTCACTAGTGAAATACAATTGCAGTGATGAATGAAATAAGAAAACATAACAAAAATTCACAATTGTAACGATCTAATTTCCTACTTAAGCCCCATTTGAATATGTTACGGCCCTGTGTAATACAAACATTTATATTGAACAATAATTAAAACACGTATTTTATACAATTTTCTTATCTGTATTTATATCTCAGAGCTAAAATAATACACCTTTCATTTATAACTAATTTGTAATGGACCAGAACCACCACCTCTAACAAATAAAAAAAAATTTAGAATCGAAATATAAAATACCGTTCATTGTCTTGATTGCCTCTAAATTTTTAATATACTAATAATAATAATAATTGGCTTGTCCATTAATATGTTGATATATTATTATAATATTCAACATTTATAACACACAAAATACGATTTTTCGTATTTTTCCCCGATTATGTTTAACAATAATAAAATAATGCACATATACATTGGTATATTGCGGTTGATTTTTCACACCCAATACCCACCTCATGGCGACAAATATTTTAATTGTAAAAAATATTAAAAATTTTATTGTTTAGAATAACTACTGTGTGTGCAGGTACATCACAGTTTAGTTACATTAGAGGTAAGGCTTTAAGATTGTAAGCAAATTTGTACAAAATTCTGGTACAATTTTGAAAAAAAAAAATCGCATACGTTATATTTCAAACGAATATCAAACAATCGGAAAACATGAGTGTCCCGCGGAACATTGTGTAAAAACCACAGAGTCACATACCATAGTACAATAGACGAAAATATTTTTTGTGGGATATTTTCAATTCTATTTACTCATAAATTATGCGTTATTTTATAATTAATATTTATTAATATTGAATAAATAAATATAAACAATATTTTAATCAAGATAATAACATGGTTGGTGATATAAATTAATTTTTCATAAAATTAGGCTTTTTAATTTTTAGAGTATATAAATTACACATTACAAAAATGAGATGATTTTTTGTTTAATGTTTTGTTGAAATTTAAATCGATTTTAGATGTTCATGCAAATCGGGAAGTCGTGTCGGCTAAAAATCAAATGTAAACCATAAATAAAAATATTTATTTTGTAAAAACAGAATTTTTAAATAAACTTACACTTGTCGAGGGGGAAGAAGTACCAGCTTCTTGTTTCTCATGAAATCGTTTCAACTTATCTTTTAATTCATTTCGTTTTAATATCTTCTCCTCACTCTCTGTGGCCACCAAACACCATTCATTTGTTACTTCACTACTTACCTCATCTTTATTATCAGAATCATCATCAAAACTATCAAATGGATTTAAATTTTTTGGTTCGCTTACTGTCAAGGCGTCTAATTTGGCACGCAAATCTTTAACCTCTTGTTCATAGTACACAATTGAATCGAGTTCAAATTCAAGACTACTAATCAATTCATATGATTCAGCTAGCTCTTTATTTAATTCTTCAATTTTACGTTGTAATCGTTCAATTTCTTGTGCTTTTCTACTCGGCCCCGTTGATCGACGCACTGGTGGTGTTTGCCATATACTTGCCCTTTTATTGCCTTCAACTGCGTGTAATCCCATAAGAGAACCTTAAACAAAACAATTTACAATAAATGTGAAATCTAAATTCCTTAGAAAAATGTCAAACAACAAAGCGCAGAGGGGATAAACTAGCTCCGCGAATAATTTAATGACGCAATTATCAGATTAACTCACAGCTGAGTCATGAAACACTCACCCGCAATGGAGTACCGATTATTATTGGTAAGAGGTTGTGATGGCCGTCGGAGTTCGATTGTACTTTCTAGCGATTTAATACGTTCCCTTAACAAATAATTTTCCTCATTGAGACTAAGAAATTTAGTTTTTTGTTTTTGATGCGCCTCAAAAATTGCTTCACGTATTTGAATCTCTTTTTCCAAATCAAATTTATATTTATCACTCAATTCGCATGATTCAACTGCACTACGCCTATGCTCTTCGATTTCACATTTTAAACGATCAAAATCACGTTTCAATCGTTGATTTGTCTCAGACACTGTACA
Source organism: Tipula helvola (assembly GCA_963556165.1). Classification (NCBI taxonomy): domain Eukaryota; kingdom Metazoa; phylum Arthropoda; class Insecta; order Diptera; family Tipulidae; genus Tipula; species Tipula helvola. The sequence continues at coordinate 53,624,313 of OY744482.1, forward strand.
AAAAAAGTATATAAAATTGGATCAAATTTTGTAAAAAAATTTTAATAATTTTAAACATTTACAATTAACATTTTGCGTGAGTAAACCGGTTATGCGTTGATTTAATTTTAATATTTCCTCATCCATTTCACACATTTTACTGTTTATGATCGAAAACTAATTTTTAAAATGACTTTTTATTTCGTATTTTTTTTTTTTTCTTATCAGGTGAATGATAAAAATTTTGTTTAGCTGGAATTTAATTAAAACACTGAAATATTTTTTACTAAACCCTACTTGTGTATATGTTTCGGAATACTACATTGTAACCGATGTGTTTTATTTATAACTAAAAGATTACAACGGCCGAACTGGTTAATTACACAGTGGTGAGCATGATCAAATCAATTTATTTGTTTTGTTGTACAATATTAATGTTAGGTGTTAAAAAAACAAAGTTATATTTCTTTTTCACATTCGCCTACGTCCTATTACCTTATGTAAATGCATTCATTTCTTTAAGATACAAGTATTGCATTGACACTGTTAAGGGGGTATAGCTCAGTGGTAGAGCATTCGACTGCAGATCGAGAGGTCCCCGGTTCAAACCCGGGTGCCCCCTAAATATGTTTTTTGTTCAAACAGAGGTGTTTCATCCAAATTAAACACTTAAGGTATTCGTATTTAATATGCTTAAATTTATATATGAAATCGTTATCGTGAATATATTGCTGCTGCCCCAATTTCCAAAACGTAATCTTATATATTTATTGGTTGTTATATGTAAGTACGCCATATTTATGACTAAACGTTAATCTAAACATCCAAATAACAAGAAAAGTTTATTTGATTCAGGATATAATAAAATGTTTAATCTATAGTATCCAATTCTGCAAATGTTTACGTCTCAAAATCATTATGTTTTATTGAGATGCATTGTTCAATCAATTTAATCCAGAAATTACAAAACTATTCAGTATTTATTAGAAATTGTTGATTTGAAAAGCTCTTTACAATCCATAACGACCATTTGTCAATTTTTTCTAATTTAGAAACATGCTCTAATATTTTCCAAATTGTAAACTTACCTTAATGTAGCGCGCGCTTCTAGCAACAAGCCACAGATGGTACTAGTGTCGCATAAAAATAATCAATACAGGAATACTTCGTAAAACGCTTTCTTTATCGAACTTAATGCTAAACTTAATTTTGAAATTACAAATTTTAAAAATTTATTTATTTTAAAAATGTATTTTATCACTTTTCATATTTACACTTAGCCTAAAAGTAGATTTTTTTTTTTGATTTTTTTAATTATAGTTACTAATTATTAGGGCAACCAAAAATATGCAATAACATATTTTTTTCCAGTGCACGAATTTCGAAAAGAGCAAGATATAAATCCGTTTCATGAAAAACAGAGCATTTTAAGCCCTACTTGTTAGTGCATATTTTTGCATATTTTACTAAAATGGCATATTTTTGCATATTTCACCCAAAAGAACATATTTTGTGTCATATAAGCATATTTTGTCAAAATCACATAATTTCCAAATTTTATAAAAAAAATTTCGCAGAGAATTTTTATTTATTTATTTAATTTTTTAAATTTCCTTTTTACAGCAACTAGCGCTGCTACTAGCAGTAAATATCAAAATGAGGCTGTCTTTAGAGTGTATGTTATACGAATTTTTGATTCAGGTATTCCTCGATGGTGGCTAGTTTATACCAATAGTAATTTTTCCACTCATAGTGGTTTCATAGTTAGTTCACCATTGGTCGGCTTTTTGATGATCGATTAGAATTTTAGGGGATAGTTTTGAGAAAGATAAAATTTTACTGCTTATATCAGATGCAGCACCGTACATGATCAAAGCTCCCCGGGTAATACAAACTTTTTATCCCAAAAATACACATCTAAATTTCTTGCCTTTCTCACAGTCTTCATCGTGTATGTGAACTTATAGGAGGGTTTTATCCTAAGGTCCGCCTTATCTCGAATGTCAAAAAAGTATTTTTAAAAGCTCGCACTTCCTCCACAGCCAACAATCACAAGCTGGAGAAGTTGGCTCGCAGCTGTTAAGTTGTATGCCAATAATTTTGAAGAGATTATTGGTGTTTTTAATGCATTGGGCGATGAGGAGGCAGCCTCAATCAAAATATCAAAACAGCTGTTATGTGACAATTTAGTAGAGGCAGAATTAATTTTTATTGCAGCAAATTATGGTTTTCTCGACACATGCATTAATAAATTGGAAAGTTCTGGACTGCAGTTTGCTTTCATATTTTTTGCTGTCGTAATGTGTTTTTTAGTCGTTTTTATCAAATTATAAGGAACAATTATTTTGAATACATATTTTCAGTTTTTTAAAGCATATTTTGAATGCATATTTCAACATTTTTAAAGCATATTTTAAGAGCTTAAAAACGATTTTTTAGTGCATATTTTTGGTTGCCCTACTAATTATCTTGAACGTTTGCAATTGCGACAAGAGAATAAATGCATTAATTGGTACGCGTGGACAAATCATATTCGATACAATTCGACCGTTTTTTTATTTATGATGAATATTCTTTACGTATATACTTAGCAATTGTGCTCAATTGCATGTTTGATGTTCCCTCGTAAATGGCTCCAATTTTAACATCTCGATAGAATTTCTCTTGTGGAAAATCTTTTGTGAAACCAACACCACCCATCCAGTCAATACATTTAATTGTTACCTGTTGGGCAATTTCGGAAGCAAGATATTTAGCCGCAGCCGCTTCTTTAGCAAAGTCAACGCCACTCTCTTGAAGGCGGGCAGCATTGTAGGTCATTAAACGTGCCGATTCTAACATAGTTTGCCAATGTGCCACTTGATATTGCATCCCCTGGAATGTGAATATATCTTGTCCAAATTGTTTACGTTCCAATAAGTATGGCATTGTAGCATCGAATGAACCTTGTGCACATCCAATCATTTGGGCCGCAATACCAATTCGGCCCTCATTTAAGAAACCAGCCGCATATTTATAACCATGTCCAACTTCACCCAAAACATTTTCTTCTGGCACAACAACATTATCGAAATTGATGACACATGTGCCTGAAGCGCGTATACCTAATTTATCCTCTTTCTTTGCGACACTGAATCCTTCGGTTTCACGATCGACAATGAACGATGTAATTCCCTTGTATCCCTTAGAATGGTCAACATTTGCGAATACAATAATCATACCGGCTACGTCAGAGTTGGAAATCCACATTTTTGTTCCATTGATTATGTATTTGTTTCCATCTTTTTTAGCAGTTGTTTTTAGTGAGAACGCATCAGATCCGGCTGTTGGTTCGGATAACGCAAAGCTACCAGCCTGTAAATATAATAATTAGTATTTTGCCCGTATTACAAAACTTAAGAGCATACATATTTTTGAGACAATAGTGGCAAATATTTTTCTTTTTGATCTTTACGGCCGACTTTCTTCAACAAGGACACAACCAATGTATTATGAATGTCAACAAAAGCAGCTACAGCTGGATCCACCTTAGCTAATTCTTCGACGCATAATATTGTTGTAAAGAAATTTGATCCGCTTCCACCTAATTCTGGATCAACTTCGATGCCCATTAGTCCATTGGCGAAAATTTCATCAATCACCGATTGTTCAAATAGATTTGCTTCGTCCATTTTCTTAACATGGGGTAGAATTTTTTCTTGCGCTAGTTTACGAACTGAAAATAAATAAAACAAAATATAAATTAGACTAAAGGTTGGTAAAATCTTCAAAGCACAAATTACAATTATCTTGCAAATATATTGCATAAAACAAGCTGATGAGCTTATTTTAAAAGTTAAGCATGTTTAAGTGGGCCAACCAAAGAATTCTTCACTTTAACAGACTCATAAACGTGATTTACTTGTGAAAATTTTCATATTATTCACTAATTTACAAGTTACAATAAATATCGAATATCTTTAAATATCGAGATTTTAAAGAAACTCGAGAAAATTGTTGAAGATTTCAAGATTCTCGAATCTCGAAACTCTAGTTGTCGCAAGATTTGTAATTTAAAGCGAATCCCCTGATTTTGTGCAAGAAATTAAAAGACCGCAGTTACCTGCGGCGATAGCGTAGCATCTTCTAAATCTTCGATTTGAAATTTTCAAAATTATGCAAACAGCAATTTCTTTACTTTCAGAAACTCCAAAACGTTTTGAAAGCAGTGTTAATGACCGATTATTTTTTATGTTTAAAAATGCAATATCCACCAGACAACACGGTTTCTTTAAAGGTCGATGCACGGTTACAAATCTCTCAATATTTCATAATTATGTTATGTCGGCGCGTACCAGATTTCCAAACTGATGTGTTATATACTGACTTCAGTAAGGCCGTTGATTTATGTAGACCACAATTTATTAATTAATAAACTGTATCAACTATACTCGAATCAAATACGGTGATATGGATAAGATCATATTTGACTGACAGGAAACAGTACGTTAAGGTTAATAACTTCGTTTCTAAAAAGTTTATTTCTTCTTCTAGTTTAGCCCAAGGAAGTCATTTGAGTCCACTCCTATTCACTATTTTGTGAATGGTATGATTGGTGATCTGTATAACTAGGATGTTCTTATATATGGAATAGTGTAACATAAACTCATTACGCCTAAACATTTCCAAAAGTAAAACTATTGGGTTTTCAAGATGTTTAGATATTTGTTGTTTTAACGGGGTGTGCATTGTATGGAGTATACTAGTACAGATCGAGTGGGTTTCTGTAATCCGAGACTTCGGTATACTTTACATACGTACCTTGACTTTTAATCTTCACATTGACAGTGCCATTGCAAAGGCAAATTGGATAACGTATATATGGCATTTGTCAGATCCCTTATTGAGTACGCTGATGTTATTTGGTCGCCCTTTTATCAAAACTATTCCAATAGGATAGAAAGTATTCAAAAAGTTTTTCTAAAACATGGATCCTCTTGCCTCAAGATGGTCATTCAAAAAAGGTTGCTGCTACATTTATGGAAATTATTTCACGTATCTATGTGATAACCAAATTTTCTGTGGTTCCTGACCGTACTGCGATTGATTCAATTAAAAAGTAAGCAAGTTAACAGCCACACTTTTGAAGAAATTACTTTGATTATGAACAGAGCCGCCGAAAAATAGGACTTGAAAATCGCAAATTAATCAATGTCTTGATAAATAGGTTTAGTGTCGATAACGCCATTAAGCTATTATTCGCAAAAGTTGTTGAGTAGCGCTCCGAGTCCAATAACGGCAATTCACGCGACCTTGAGCCCAGCGCATGGTATCGTATAGGGACATGAGCATACCCGTCCATTCCATAACTGTTTCAATGCCTACTGAGTTATTCTCTAAAAACCGTATATTAGTTGGTTCAATCACGTCAAAATAAAATTGAAGGATACCCATTTCGATCTCGAATAACTCTGACGTTTGGCCTCCTGGTGTATTAATCCGGTCATTTACAATTTATTCACGCATAGCAAAACCCCAGACTGTGACCATCTTTCAACAACTAAAGTAACTTCTCCGTCGCTTAACATACTTTCGTTTATCTGCAGTTGTAGTGAAGCAGTTCTCACATATCTATTACGATAATTTAAATAGGATCCGAGCCAAGTCAAAATCACTTTATTTGTAGATTTGAGTTGAGTCTTGGTCTTGGTAAATCATCCACTTAAAAACTAAGAAATATTTTCCATAATCTTTCGCTGTTTTTTACAGGGATAGGCATCTGCAAAGGGACACTTATAACAAGGGTGGTGATATTGTACTCGCTGAATATTTCAGTTACATATGTTTGAGTGTTTGGGAGTTAGTCGAAGGAAATGTAAATTCATGGATTTTTAATTATAAAATGGCCGATTACAGGTCTTTAAATGCATTTCTGTATGTGTATATGCGACGATATATTGAGCGAATTAAATTGAGAATGATTAATTTAGGTATTGAGAGATTTATCCCTAGAATAACAGTTTCAAACGTAAAGAGAGAACCGAGGTATAATAATGAGTTCATAAATCAAAAAAATAGAAAGGACAAGGCTCACAAGAAAGATAAACTGCATCCTATAGTGTTATTAATTACAATTCGTTTGATGTTAATTAGAAAAGAAAAATTAATGGTTACTCTTCTACGGTGTATTTAAATGACCGTTTCAGCAAGAACTTGTGGGGTGCTTGTGATTTATTTACTGATTTCTTTAAGAATTTGAATAATGTTGTAAATAAGTCAAAATGTTCAATGTCCCGCCTGTTCCCGAATTCCCGTTCGATGACAAATTTCTCATACGGGTTTTATTCGTATAAAAAACCTAATTGTATAAAAACTCAGGAAACGCGATTCCGGGCCCCAATTCTTGAAATTCACCCGAAAAAGTCGCCGATAATTTTGTAGTGAGATACGTCATTTCAGTCGAAAATTTAAAATGTTTTATACCAAAGTCACCGGCGACTTTTTTCGGCGAATTTCAAGAATACGGGCCCTGATTTGATGACTTAGAAATTAAAACTCATAAAGAATGTCAAAAAAGCCCATGAAATATTTTTCTGTCAGAAATGTCTTATTTATATTGTAAGATGCACAATCATGTCGTTTTCGATTGAATCAAAAAAAGCACCCTGGAGGGGAAAATTTTGTTTTTCTTGCTTCTAGTGTATTGAAACGATGTTCTGATGGTCAAATATTTTTGCTCGAGAACACTTTTCAGAAATCTCGATTTTTCCATAGATTTACCCCTATATTTTACATAAATATGTTTGTAGGTATATTCTGGTTTTGCCATTTGGCTGATTGGCTGCAATTTTTAGTTTGAAAACTTATTATGGCTATTGTTTGTTTAGATGTGTCATTAAATTAATCTCAACATTGCATCGAAAACGATTTTTTTAGATTTTATATTTGCAATTTTCTAGTTTTTTATATTTTGACAGATAACCTACAAACATAAAAGAGTAATGAGATGTTCTTGTTCAATTGACGCCGAAATTGAGATTGCTTTTCATATAGAGGGAAAAAAATCAATCGAAAACGACATCAGTAAAACATTGTTTCCATTTGTTTGAACTTAAGAACACAGAATAAAAATTTTGAGACCTAAATTTATTGTGTTGTCTCAAACTAAACCAAATAGTGATTAATTGGACCGAATGAGACTCATATTTACATAAGACAGAAGTTTATTGTTCCAAAACACGGCAATATATTTCAAAATATATTTTTCTTCATAAACTGTCAGCTGTTGAGATAGTTTAAATACAACACACTTTTATGAAACACGAGTTCTTTGCTTTGAAGTAATATCCTAAATTATATTGGAGGGTCAGAGAAAAACCTGTGGAAATATTTAAAAATTATGCCAAGGCACGAATTTTCAAAACACATAAAACTGTTGCAACTAAATTTAAGATACATAATACAAATTTAAAAATTGTCGGTCACAAATTTTCTATTATTTCTCTTATTTTTGTGCATAATGTTTTGTATATTTATACAAAAAGCGCAACAACGTACGTCAATCGAAAAAATAAACATATTGTGATAGAAAATTTTATTTTTACAACAAAATAATGTCAAAAAATAACCCAGTAAACCAAATAACGCACGCTATAATATTTTACTATAATTGAAACTCATTTGCAATACGGGAACCGGAATTTTGATGAGTATGAGAACCGACTAATCGAAACAAAAACATGAAGTCACTGCTCATTCTCATTAGTCCGAAAAGTACCGGAATTCGGGTGCTGGAAGTGGATACTATTTTATACGAATTGTCAAATCTTCCACCATCTTCCACTAGCTTGGTTTTGTTTACAAATTATATTTTAGGGGGTTTTCTGCCTATCTGGAAAAAAAATACAGAAACTAAAATTCCCGAAAAAAAAATCCAGTAAACAAATCCAGCATGGAACCAAGTGCTAATTTTAGAGCAAAAAAAACTCGATATACACTGGGTGCGAAAAGCTTTTCCTCAAACGATTTATCAATTTTTTTTGCTAAACTGCTTTCGCAAAATAAAAAACTTATTTTGTATGTAGTAACACTAAATACGTAAAAACGTAATTCTATTGTTCTCGAAAAACAAATTTCCTTTGTTTTTGTCAAACTCGGGGAACCACCAATATACTAAGTATATAGAAAATTGTGTTTATAAATACTGCGTTTTTTAAAAATTATTAAAATAATCGGAAATTATTGTTGATTTTGGTATCGAATAATTTATTTTTAAATATATTCTGACTATAGTTAAGTAGTATAATTACTAAATTTGGTAAATTTATAAAATTTGGGTCACTTAAAGTTCTCCATTTTATTGGATTGCAAAAATAGCCTGTTTTCTTATAAAAATGCCGAAAACACGTGAGTAAACAATTGCAGAACGTGCAGCAATTATTACATTACATAAAGAAGGGCATGTAACCAGAGAAATCTCAAATAAACTTAAAATTCCACAAACAACAGTGTCATATACTATACGCCGGTTTCGTACCACTGGAAGTGTGGAGTCTAAGCAACGGATAGGGCGGCCTAGATCCACAACAAAACGGGATGATAGTTATATTCAAACATTAAGCAAACGAAATAGACGTCTTACAGCCACTGGAATACTTGCTAGTGTAAACAAAACTTTACCCAAACTAATTAGTAAAACCACAGTAAGAGATCGATTGAAGCAAGCTGGTCTTCGAGGGTGTGTGGCGGTCAGAAAACCATTGCTTAGAAAAGTGAATAAGCAAAAACGTTTGGCCAGGCAATATATAAAATGGTCAATTCGGGACTGGGAAAAGATACTTTGGTCTGACGAATCAAAATTTGTTGTATTTGGGTCTAACCGAAAACCATACGTACGAAGACGACTCGGAGAAAAGTTACTGGATGATTGTTTCACAGCATCGGTGAAAAATGGGGGTGGTTCGGTAATGGTGTGGGGATGTTTTGGTGGCGATAATGTAGGCGATTTGATTCAAATTAATGGAAAAATTTCAATATAAAGAAATTTTGCAAAATCATGCAATTCCATCTGGCATACGACTCATCGGTCGTGGGTTCATTTTCCAACATGATAATGATCCCAAACACACTTCCAAACTATGTACGAGCTATTTAGATGAACAACACAGGCGAAGAAAGCTTAACTTAATGAAATAGCCACCACAATCTCCGGTCCTAAACCCGATCGAGTTGTTATGGGATCACCTTGACCGTGAAGTAAGAAAGACTTGTCCAACTTCATCCAAAAACTTGTTTGAGAAGCTTCAAAAAAATTGGAAAAATATTGGAACCGAAACATTAGATAAACTAATAAATCGAATGCCAAAACTCTGTTCGGCAATAATTAAAAGGAATGAAGGCGGTCATATTGATGAATCCGTAATTTAATGAATTTTTGATTTTATAATTTTTTATTGTATTTTTAATTGTTATTAAATTGTTAATGGGACTGCAATAAATTTTAAACAAAATTGAATTATTTTGTAAATATGTTTTATTTTAGCTATTTTGTCAAAAACGGTTTGAGCAAAAACTTTCCGCAACCAGTGTATGTATGTAAAATAATTTCGAGTATAAAACCAAATTTAAAAACTCGATATATTAGCGAAAATCTTATTAGTACGTATGAGGGTACTTAGAAAAAATTAAAAGGTCGTTTATAATTTGTAAATTAAGATAAATTATACTTTTATGCATTTTGATAAATACATATAAGTTATGCGAGCAAAATTTGCATTTCTATTTTTATGTCAGCTACCAAAGAAGACATTCATATATAGTTTAAGACATTTCATATATAATTTAAGTATACGACTGGATTATTTGTGATTACTTATTTCAAAATGGTACACGTTTGCTAAATTAATTGAGGAGCATTTTCTATTTTTTCAAGGTAAACAAACGTCCCACTTTTCTTTGTAATTTCATAGAAATAATTCTTACTTATATGAAAATAGACAACCGATAAAAAAAAATTAGAATTCCGTACCTTACTGAAGAAAATTAGAATTCCGTTGGGCCCGTTACACTTTCTTGTAACGGCATATGCCGTTTTATCCCTAAAACTGTTTACAAAAATGGTGAACAATTGGCCAAACGATTTTTAAACGCTTATATTAAATATAATTTATGCTATTAATTTTTAATTACAAATGAATTAAAATCGCGCCAACTAAAAGTATCCGTGCCTAATCTCTATGCCACAACAATTTTGTCAAAACGTCAAAATGTTTTGTAAACATAGCAAAATGAATAAAAAGTGCACAGGCATCTGCTGTAAAAACAGAAAAATTTAAAATTAAACGTACGTTTTTCTAGCCAACTACAAGAAATGTATATCGAGTTTTTTTCCGAAAAAAAGAAATCCAGAAAACTAAAATCCGGAAACATAATTATTAAAGGGGATACCATCATATTCCCAAACATAAAAATCCCAAAAAAAAATCCCAAAAAATACAAACTGACGGGTTGGTTTCATTATCCAAAATAAAAAATATCCCAAAAAAACCAATAATCCCAAAAAACCAAGCTTTTTAAAAATAACAAATTTTTAAAATATTATTTTAATTCGCTTTATACCTTGGAGGATGGGAGCTGTCGCCCCAAACCACCGCCCTGACGATTTTTTGAAATTCTAATATTCATAGTGATTGAACCATTGTTGAAAAATTTGAATTTTTTAATAATAATTCTCATACATACTAAAATAGAGGACTCCTCAAAGCCGCTTAGCATTGGTCCTTTCCGCGCAAGGATTACATGAAACTATGTAGATTCCTTTTGATTTAATATTTAAGTTATCAATGGGGTCTTCCCTTTCGATGGGACTTTGAAGTTTACGGTATTTTTTGGGAGATTATTCCGTTCGGTAATGAAACTGACGTGTCCCATTAAAGAGGAAAACCCCACAAAATTTGTGTTAACAAAACGGAAGGACAGCACAGAAAGGATCAATGCTAAGCGGCTTTGGGGAGTTCTCTATTTTGGCATGTGAGTAATTATTAAAAAATACAAATTTGTTAAAAATCTTCCATTTTCTATAAATGTTAGTTAGAATTTCCAAAAATCGTCAAAGCGGGGATTTGGGGCGGCAGCGGTTGTTTAAACGTATTAAAATAATATTTCAAAAATTTATTATATATTATAAACTTGATTTTTTGTGATTTTTTTGTTTTTTTGGGATTATTTTATTTTGGATAACGGATCCAACCCTTATTAAAGTGCGGCCCAAGTTAAAATTAAAATTTATAAAATTTCTATAAAATTGAATTTTTTTCATTTATGTTAAACAAAATACTTTTTCGGGATTTTTTCTGGATTGCTTTTCTGGTAATTTCTAGATATTTTGTTCAGGACTTTTTCTCTGGATTTTAATTTTTAAATTATTCTGAATTTTGAAATGTCTGGATTTTTTTCAGGCAAATGTGCTATTTTATGTTCTTTATTAAATAGTGATATTGTATAGGTCGTTTACACTGATTTCTGAAAGGCATTTGAAAGGATTGATCATGACAACCTACATATATTGCGGAAACTTGACTCTTTAGAATGTAAATGTTTGCCAGTACATCAGGATCAGGTCATACCTGTGATTCAGAACTGAAACTGCGAAACCTGTTAATATCAATTTTAATTCAATTTTCAAAATTATACATATCTTGAGCCAATGATGTAATTGGTTTTCAATCAAATCTAATCAATTTCAAAGCTTGGTGTGCCGATACGTTAAAGGATTTAGGCATAACGTTTACTTCAAACACATTGAAAGTTGCGTTGGGATTGTTAAAAGATTTTCTAAAGATCCTTCCAGTGTATTGAGATGGTTGTAAATTAATAAATATTAAGCGCTTCTTTATTCGTAGGATTAATATTAGCGCAATATTAAAAAATTGGTGGTAAAGAAATAAATAGATTGTTCACTTACTTAAAAACCGTTTTTGTCTGTATTATTATTTCTAAAATATTAAACCTTAATTCCAGATTAAAGACTTATCTTTTAATTCAACTGCATAATGCAAATGAATTACGTATACTTAGGCTTATCAACATTGAACATTTGAAATATTTACTCAGCTTACGGTATACAATTTTTGTTTTAAAACTCTTTATCAGTGTAAAAAACTCATAAAATTATTTAAATATGTAAACAAATCTCGTGTCTATTGATCAAATAATATTTATAATAATAAATTATGCAAAATTTAAACTTTGTACAGAAGTGAAAAAATAAACTTGTTTCCAATTTACATACGTATTATTCAACTTTTCTCCCTCTCTCGTTGATAAAGATTTCGTTCAAGTATTATTTCAAGCGTTATTCTTATAAATGAGTACGTGTAAACGAAACAACTATTCTATATGTACATTGATCCTCAATGTAAATATATTCCAGTAAAGTTTCTTATCAATTTATCAAAAAAAAAAAGAACAAGAGCATACATAATATACAGTGTATAGTTTTCTGGCAATCTTGTGTATATATGCGACTCGACACACCTCTAAAAATATTTACTCGTATACATACTTGTGCGTATAAACAACATTTTTCTTAAGGCGCTTTGAGTTGTGTATTAATGTATTTTTGTGATTATTATATTGAGAACGAGCAAAAAATGTTTATTCAATTTTTAAATTAGAATGATAAAATTCAATTAGATTAGATATATACATATTTAGAAAATTGGAATAAATATAAATTCAACGACATTCGCGATAAATTGAACATAATAAAGAAATGACGTTAGCAAGAGATTCGTTTTTTGCTGATAATTAGGTCGAACAATTAACATTTGCTGTGTTTCAGACGGACTGGGAAAGTTTAAATTTATCCGGAAGGTTTTATATAAGTTTAAGATAATTAAAATTAGTTTATTTCAAATATATTTCAAATTTTTATATTTTTACAGGTTTTGCCTTTCATAATTTTATAACTAAGCCAACCACAATTTTATGTTAGACCGAAAATTGCCTTCATACGAAACTGTTTAATATCAGATAAAATATACTGTGTATAATGACTTAATGCCAACTACTGGTTAAACCATGCTTCCCAAATGGATATTAATCTAATAATTATTCGGAAGTGCAGTAATGATCACTTTTTTCTGTTAATAGAGGTATAACAAGGCTTTTGATATTTAAATCTTACAATTTGGCGAAGTTTTGTTCTTAAAAACGTGGTGTAAATGAAACTGAACGCAATAAATTTTTGTCAAAAATGCTTGAAATCTTGATTATGCGATTGAAAAAATGTGTATACCCAATCGAGTGTACAGCACCTTTCTTATATGATTTTGACATAATTACGGCCGAAAAAAGAAGCGAATAACGCAGATTTAATTTTACAAAATTGTTTCTAATTAATTTTTATGATGTTTAATTTGAATCGATCCAAACAATTAAACTGGAAGTAACTTTTATTCGGCAATCTGCGATTTATAAATTACCGTAACGAATAATTCGTTTGGTAAACAGGTTAGGTTGAACCCAATTTAAAATAAGAGTACCTATTACAAAGTCAAATGAGCTAGTATTAAATAATAACGGGTTTGAAATCTACAACATCGACTTTATGATACATTTTTCAGGTTTATCAAGTACCTCTCTAAAAATGAAATGTAATACACATTCGGTTTTATTCCAAATAAGTACAATTCCAGATAAAGTTAATAAAAAGTTATTTTAACTAGTTGGAGTTTTTTGTTTTTAAGTATATGGGTTTTGAACTCCCCCTTTTTACCTTACTACTTGACAAACCGTAACAAATTATCTTCTGATATAGAAACACACTCGTGCTGCATTGGAATCGAAACTAATAAAATACATTTTATTCAAGCGACCCCCGATTCGGTCAACAAGTGAAAGATCACGAACACCAGAAACATCTTCAAATCAAAATAAACAATCAAATCACTGCCAGCCCAAGAACTTCAAAACCAATTGTAAAAACGTAGAATGTATCAAGAACTTTAGAAATCAAAATTGACCAACAAATACAACCTAAAGGACTTCCACGTATCAATTCAAATGAGAAACAAATTAAAGGAAGGAAATTTGGATGTGCTATGAAATATTCAGAGCAAATGACTCAAATTGGTTGAGAAACAAATTGTAAGCTATTTTGAGGCCTGATATACAGTGGAATTTTGTTACTACGCAGAAACCAGCATAAGAACAGCACTTGTACAATAAAGTCGTACAGGAACTAATTGTTGCTGGTTTCGATTTTCAAAAAAAATATTTTGCCCCATATCCAGAGCTTCAGTATTTACCTATAAAATAAAAACTTCACAGTTTATTGCTTAGTAGCGGAGTATCAGGAAATTGGGAAATAGACGTTGCTAATTTAGAAATTTTAATTTATTGAATTTTAATTGTAATAATTTATTTCTGCCATATAGCACAAGTTAATTTGAAAATTGAATTATTCAATTATTCAGTCGTTCCCTTAGTAACACAAAAACGTATCTCGATATAAATAAAACCTTAAAAATTATCTGTTAATTGCTTTGTGGCCCTAAGTAATGTTTTAAAAGTACCAAAAGCTTTAACGTAATAGCTGTGAAAGGTAGTATATGTATAGTAATTATATTCTGTATATTGTATAGTGTCACGCGGTTCTTATCTAGTTTTTTTTTTTTTTTTTTAAATTGATCAAAGTCTAGAATCTAGATACGTTTTTGTGTTACTACGGGGGCGAATATACGAGTATATTTGATAATACCATCCCATTTTCGACTCTTAAAATATCTAGCAAAAGTAAGCCTCCATGGTTTAATAAAGAAATCGGATTGGCTATTTGGAATGAAATATTGCTTTACAACATTTTAAAATAAATTTACTAAACGTTCTAAAAATCTCTCTCAGGCTTCGGGAGGTGTGACCAGGATCTTGGGAACCCTAAAACCAAAACTAATAATTTTGTTCCTAATCCTCATGAATTTAACGAGTATTTACGCTAATGCACAATTCAACAACTATTCCACCTCTTATGTATAGTTGCATTAAAAAAAAACACCTAATGGCCATTTAAATAATATTTTCGATCTTCCTTTAATTAATTTGCAATAGTGATGGGCTAAGTCGGTTCTTTTTTGGAAAAAACGTAAGAGAAAATAAGCAAAACACTAATTTGCAATTTGTTTTACAATACAAAATGGATGCCACGGTATGCTGGAAATCAGTTTTAACGAAAAATTCTGTCACTAAAAAAAATCATAGTGAACCTTGTTGAAGAGAGTGTTCTGAGCTCGGAAAAGTTGAAATCATTGGAAGTGCCGTTTTTTGGGCGACATTTTCAAAATTTAAATAAGTTTCACAATATCAATGTTTATTTTATACGTCGTTTTTAATTTAGAAGTTTCAGATTTGTATGTATTAATTAATATAATTTTTTCGACGTTTTATAAACAAAATACATATGTATATTATTTTTAATAGCATTACGACTCATTAGTCAATAAAATAAAGAGGCTATCTACTCACAATACATCTACCAAAAAAGTAGAAATTCACTCCCCTCTAATTTCCCTAAGGGTTATACGATGTATTATACCAGAGCCTTCTAGAGTATAGAGCCATAATCATTATGACGTATTTTTTAGAAGCTTTTTTAGTGGTATAATTTTTCACTGATTTCCATAGGAATCCATAGTAAAAATGGTGTTTTTTAGCTTCAAGTTTTTCAATGAAAAAAGCATAAATAATACAAAATTTGTATACAAAAATGTTCTACATATCTTTAGCAGCAATATACAGGAAGGGTATATTGGTATTAAGTAAATATTAATTGCAAAAATATTAAAATTAAGTTATTTCTAAAATATATTTTTCGAACTTTCATTTTGAAAAACTCATCAAAGTTGGCTCTGACGAATTAAAATAATACTTGTTACATTTATCTTTAGTTTTACTAGTGTACGTTAGATGTCTCAAATTTATACAGCAAAATACGAAAAATATTGTTTAAGCACAAAATTATGACACGTTCTTAATATTTTGTGAATTTGTTTTGCTTTTCCTACAATTTTTGAACTTGAAATTTCCCCAGGTGGCAATTTTTCGTACGATTTTTCAAAATGTTTACTGCCATCTATGTAATGTATATTGACTTAATGCACACGATTTGTAGTAAGCTTTTCTTTTTAATTTGACCAGAAAGCTGTTGTTATGAACTTTTTTTACATTTTGGTTTAAATAAATCAATTATTACAAGAAAATGAAAACGATTTACTTAAACGATATTTATATATGTTGAAATTCAAACATTTATGAAAATATTTCAGAAATCATAATAGAGAATTTGTAACGTTTTCATTTACAAATTTATCTTTGGAAAAAAAGTGATTTCCCATATGTTTTATGTGTTTTACTATGGAAATTTTGGTTTTTTCCTCGTTTCTAATTCCCTTATAAAAGCTTCGTTTTTTAGATTATGGCTTGTATAATCAAGGTTGCTTTGATTATACCCTTTCAAAAAATGAGAACTTTCCTTAAGCTCCAGGTAGTTTCGTTTCGTAATGATAAAAAGCTAGTTACGACCAAACTATAAAAATGCAATTCTCACCTTTTACGTATAACACGTTTAGTACTAAGTAACGACGTAATGATTTAGCGAATTATGTTGACCAAATCTAGAATGCTATTAAAAATAATATATAAATAAATAAAGCCGAACAAATCATAATTAGGCGAGACCAGACGGTGCCAGAATTGACAAATATATTGGCGTGCATGGCAGTTCAAATAGTTTTACGTCCTTTTTAAAATGAATACGGAATAAGTAGTACGGAAATATTGAGTTACAGTACAAATGAATACCAACATCTGTCGTTCGACAAATGTCACATTGGTGATATGTAAACTATCCACACGACATGTCATGTACATAGTACTAGTAGGTACATATCATTAATATTTTGTCGATTTTCACTTCGTCTGGACACACATCAAAGGAGACCACCAACGATGGTTGATATACTGTTGATGTAGTCCAGACGGTGTGGCATGATTTGCTTCAGTTTATTTAGAAAATTAGTGCATTTTTTATTAATGTTAAAATTCGCGTAAATACGATTATGTAGATAAAATTATAATTAAGCAGACTAATTGATTTGTTTCTTTACGGAAATGAAGTTTAATGTTGTTTTGTAACTTAGAAAATGGTTTTCAAGTGGAACTTTAGGTTCACATATCTGTCGAGAAAAGAAAACTTTCCTTTATGTATATTTATTTATTGAAAGTTGATAATTTAAATTTTGTCATTTAGATACGTTCCAGTAGGAAAACATGCTAAAACATACATTCCTGTTCCCGTTTCTCCAAAACGTATGATAATTTTAAAATTTGGACTGCACTATTTCAAACATTTGTAAATATGTAGTTTGGTACACATTCGCTTAAATTTACGCAGCCAATAAAAAAATAAAATTTACGTATGCCATACACATGAACAGTGTGTTAATTTGTCCACATCATATGTGCTCCAATGTTGGTTGACCGACATTAACCGATTTCCACATCGTCTGATCCCACCTTAAATCATATTAGAGTGGGCTAACACACACATAATGAGGGTTTTCCTTGAGTTTTTAGATTTGGTGAATATAATTCGCTAAATCATTACGTTGTTACCTAGTACTATACGTAAAAAGTTGGGAATTGAATTTTTGTAGTTTGGTCTTAGCTTCCAGATGAATAGACCAACTTTTTGTAAGTACGAAACCAAATTACCTGGAGCTTAAGGAAATTCTCATTTTTTGAAAGGGTATAATACATCGTATAACCCTTAATAAATCGTAATAATGCGAATTCTAAAAAAATAATATATTTTGCGTATAAAAAGCCGAAAAAATCATATTAATTTATAATACAGACAAATCTCAAACTTCTAAATTAAAAACAACGTATTAAATAAGCATTCATATTATGAAATTTATTTAACCTTTGGGTCAACACGAGAATAAAACGACTTCTCACCAACGCGTTCAACACAGTAGCATTATTTCATAAAAAGTAAGATATGTAATGTGTAAACGTGATAAATAGTAAACCGAAAGAGAATCAAAAACAATGTAATCTAATTTGAGTAAAAAATCACAAAGTTTACCAGTTTACACGTTTGTTTACACATTATCTTATTTTTTATAGGATAAGCGTGCTGGTGTATATGAATTATTTAATCAAGAGTTTTGCATCAAAGATAAATTTGAAAAAAAAGCGGCACTCCCAATGATTTTAATTTCAACTTTTTCGAGCTCAGGACACTGCGTTCAATAAGGTTCACTATGATTTTTTTAGTGATAGAATTTTTCATTAAAACTGATTTCCAGCACACCGTGATGCAAGATGATTATATTTGTATTTTAAAGGAGAATTAAATATTTGACTCTCCGAAGAAGGACAAATATTTCTATGAACAATTAAAATTAAATTAACTGGCATTGACTTGAAATATGAAACAAATCGCAATTTCATAAAACAAGACAGAGAGGAATATTATTTAACTGATGGTTGACCTTTTTTATGCATCTGGGCATTAGTGATGTAAATAGTTGTAACAAACAGTTTTTGGATTTCTAACGTTAATGCCGATAAAATATTAAGGGGATGAAAGGGTGCATATTAGGCGTATATTAATTCAGTTCGTCTTGATGGTATTCAAATAAAATTTATTAAGACACTACAGAACTTCACATTACTATCCATTTATTGTTGGAGTTTTTAGACCGTTATATTTTTTAAACATTTCCAGTTTGACCAATCACTACGTAAAAGAATGCTGTTGAAACAAAATTCATGTAAGCTTTGTCATAATGCGTGGCATTCACGTCTTCAATGTTATTTTGGTTACAGTTTTTAAATTCAAACGGCATTTAATTTACCGTTTTCATTATATTTATGTTTGTAAATTTTATAATTACTCTTATGATTGTTAATCTTATTATGATTAATTTTACTTATTATTTTGCAGAAACCTTTTAAATTTTAACAAAATATGAAGAAATATGGAGATTGTGCTAACGCTAAGTTGCTTTATGGTTCTCTATTTTGTGTGTAAATTCTTTTATAGAAAAATGCTGGAATTTCTTGTAACCCTCAAAAAGCAAAGGTTTGAAAACAGCAGTCACGATCCATGAAATAAGACCCGAAGCATTGAAGCCCGGAAAAAATTAGGGTTTTGATTCGCAATCAAAATGTATTAGCCCCCGAAATGTTTTTCGGGCATTTTTTAATTTTATAAAGCGAAATAAAATCCTGGGGTCTTATTTCACTTTCACTATGCGGTTATAGGAGCTTTCTAAAATATTCTGGAAAAGGGAGATTTCATATTAAAATTAGAATTGAAATCTCCAAAAAAAAATTGTTTTGTTAGATTTTTTCTTTGTACGCAATTTTCAACGTGCGATTTTTTCGTGTGCGCGTTGATGCCGGTAAGGTTTTTCTGAGAGTGAACTCTCTAATTGTATTTTTAATAAAATATAAATAAAAATTGGCTCTGGTGTATTAATAAGAGATTCATTTTTAAATTTAAAATTAATATTCGTCGAATTGATCAAGCAATTGCGTAGCATTCTATAATTTATCTAGGTGGATAAGATAACAATAGAATTGATAAGAAATATTTCTTGTTAGAAAGACACCGTACAAATCTCTGACACTCTTAATGAAATATTCTTTGGATGATTGCACGGATTTTTAAAAGGCGAAATCTAAGATTATCCGGGAATATGCCGCCCCGGTGGCACAGCTGTTAGAATGCTTGCTTCAAACTCCGGAGGTCCCGGGTTCGATCCCCGGCGGGTGATGAAAAAATCACGGCTGGTTAATGGTAAGGATCAATGAACTAATCACTCATTATCCGTTGTAAAAATGATTACGAAACTTCACTATGAAGCGGCCAAGTCTCTCTATGGGATGTAGCGCCAGCGAAAAAAAAAAAAAGCTTTTAACCAAAATGGGATTTCTTTCTCTTAATTGAGCATTCAATGGGGATTAGCACAAAATATTTCTTGAAGTAAAATTTAGTCCGGGATTTTTTGCAGAATGATAATCTTATTTCTTATATGATTGAACCGTTGGCTTAACCGTTAATTTCGAAACCTACTAAGGCTGTACCCGACTTTGGTACAGCTTAGACCCGACTAGTATAATAATAATTCTGGAAAAATAATTTAGTCTGTTGTATAGTCGAGCGAAAACAGTTATACCACAAGAAAATATTTTTCACAGTATTTGATGATTTTTTTTATCTCGTCATGATGACGTTTAGATTGAAGATAAAAAAAATGTTCGCTGAAAGTTTTTTCAAAATTACTTTTAAATAAAATTTGAAAAACAAATTAAAAAAATTATTATTGGACATTTCAGGTGAAAGTCACCGCGACTCGAAAGGCGGTGAACTAGATATACTTGATTATGTCGAAATCAGGGACAACATTATTCCTCCTCCCAAATCCGTACAATAAGACAGTTAGACCTTTATAAGTTTATTATCCTGGACAATTTTACTAACTATATTCTTAAAAGGAAATTAGAAGGATATATTACGTGTGTCGCGACTACAATTAAATTCAACAATTAATTACGAAATTGCCTACGTGACTAGACACCTAAAAATAAAGACTATATAGTAAATAAACATAGTTCCAATTAATATGGTTTAAATACATATAGTATGTAATGTCAAATCGAGTATAAACAAACCAGATAGACGCCCCATTTTCGGTGACCCTGATAATGACCTATGCATTATAGTATATCACAATCACAAACAAGTACATCGATACTCAGGTACATATATGTAAGCTATGCTACAAATAAAAAACTATTTGCAAATAATTTGACCGATTACAAATACACTATCGTAGATTATTTAATACACGAAGGTCATGATCACAAAAAATTAAAGTTTATTAATCTTCGCAGGCGCACTAACAAGTAAAAACAACAACAAATTTAGTTTTTATCATCAGTATAAATTACGATGTGGCTTACATTGTTGATTAAAATAATTTATTTTTTTTTTTTTTGTTCGAAAATAATTAGTGTGATAAGAAAATTAATTTAGATCCATGTAAATATTTGTAATTAAATTAAAGCAGGGGAATTTTAGTAAAATTCTGAAAAAATATATGTTTTGTGTCACACCTCTTTTACTAAAATCGACAGAATGAACCACACAAAATTGCATAATAAACTCACAACGTCATCAAATTGTTGCATTTTCTATATACATACATATGTAGGTAAACATTCCACGAATTAATCTCCAGACATCACGTACCAAAATTTAAATGCGAAACATATTTCGAAACATCGATATGATTGATGTGAAGGACAATTCTATTTTATATTAAATACGAATCACTTAAATATGTATGGCCAAAATATTTTAATAAAAACCACCACATATAAACCACCATAAATTCACGTTATGTAACACAATTTTAAACACAAATTTCGGACCATGTCGTTTAATAACAGACACGAACTCAAAATACATAATTTAATTTCTATAAAATATTATGAAACAGCGCACCCACCTGTATCCCTCATCATTCGTTCATCCTCGGTCATATAGGTGATAGGAGGAATTTTTTGATGGCCCGATGACGAACAATATAGAGCACCTTGATTTTTGCCAGCATTTTTCATCAACTGTAACAAACCAAGAAAATTAAAACATTAGTACACACTAGTAAGTACAACACATCAAATTACGTAACTGCCACATTTTAATTTTTAATTTTTTTTTTTTTAATAATTAAAGTAAATCGTTTAAAATAATTATAATTTTTGAGTAAATCATCTTACTTGAACCGGTAATCTTCGTAAGAAATTCATTTTTATAATACAAACTTATTATTTACTATACACAGTGAAATAAACTATTTGTGAAAGGATCAAAAAAACTGCACCAAAGATACAAAACAAATCACAACTCAGAACAAAACAAGTTATCCCACAATGCTTTGCGACTGGAATGAAATTTTTATATTTTGAAATAAACTACTAAAATTTCAAAAAAAAAAAAAAAAATTGATTAAACTCTTGCTTCTCTGATTCTCAAGTCGCACTAATATTAATACAAAAAAAAAACTTGAGCAAAATTTATTTATGTTTGCTGTGTACATACAAAAACGTCTTAGTTTATTCGTAAGCTGCAAAACTACCTAAATATACATACACTGCCAAACTTAATTTGTTTGAAGATTTTTTTTTTTTTTTTTTTGAAGTATTAAATATTTTATCAGTTGTATTATTTATTTCGCATGGCGTTCAATTTAGCGGTTTCTGGTGATAATAATTCGCATGGATACAATGGACAAACTACTACGCTATTTGAGAATTAGTTTTTAAAACTTCAATGTCGAAGCTTTAAATTTATGTATAGTTAAGTAATTTATTAGTGGTTTATATTGTTTTAGAAAATATTGTACGAAATATGTATACGAATTTTAATGAATGTTTAAAACTAAGGGATAGGGTGTAATAGAGGTATTTATCTCGTCCATTGCTTTGCTTCATAGTCGTACTATATGCCAAAATATATCAATTTATCAACAGAAAGTTAAATGGGAAAGTAAATGGCATAACTGAAGATATCATCGTTTTATAGGATCGACTTTGGTGGGTTGGCGTCTATTGGAGGGGGGGGGAGGGGGGAGGGGACCACAGTTGAGTAGATTAATCTGCCAGCTCCATAACCTTCCAGTAGGGTGCGCATCACGTGAGCTGTTCTGGTCATGTATTAGGCAGCTGTGTGATGGGTACAATTGTGTATGGGGTAATCTGATCACAATTCGCAAGTGTACGTGCTGCCTCCTCGGGGCAAGCACTGGTAACTGAAACCATTAGGCAGAATGTGGCTTTTTGGGACAGGCTAAAGTACAGCGTTAAAGGATAAAACCTTGACAAAAAAGCTTAATCTAAGGTGGTACAGCATAATGCAGATGGATGAATGGCTGATAGGTTAATCAGTACAAAGTATGCGGACTCTGGATACCAGGCACCCTCCAGTTTTATTTAGCCTTCCTGTTGTAAATCTGGGTGACCTACAGGCGACTTTCTATTCCCAGTAACTCGTAAGAGTAAAATCAAAACGGAAGTCGGGGCAGGGCTAGGAATATACGAGAGTGGAACTGCCCTTTCAAAGTCCTTGGGAACCAATGCTACCGTCTTTCCAGTAGAAGTAAACACTACAGTAAACATTTAGGAGGGAGAGTAATGAGCCCAGATAGTATGTATCACGTACTGGCCGGCAATATTATCAGATTCATTAAAAGCCTGAATATTGACTGGACGGATAATTAAGCAGGGCTTGGAGCACAAAAGATCTTTTAGGTCGCAGTGCGACCTAATAATAATAATAATAATAATATGATCGACTTTCTAAACGAAACCGACGGAGATATTGTTTGTTTGCAACATTTTGTTAACCCTTCTAAAAATTTGCTCAACTGTGGAATTTTTTTTTACACCAATCCACTTTTGAAAAGGAAGTGTATCAGTATTGTCGGCAGAAATGACTTGAAAAATCCTTATAGACATTTTTCAGTACGCCCGTGGTAAAATCTTACTGGTATGAAACATGCAAGCTTTAGAACAAAAATCAGTTTTTTCGCCTCTCAAAAGTATCCATCGTTCGCCACAATTCCTCCATGTGCCATTAGAGGATTGACTAATTTTGTAGAATTCGAAAAATCGACTTACAGAGTGAGACGAAACTGATTTTTTAGAGAAATTAGTCGCCACATTTTGATCATAGAAGTAATTTAACAGGATTTTTAGGACAAGCCACTTAACACCTCACGCCTCACCATTTTCATTAAGTTTTCTATTCGTATATCATTTTCCTATTTAAAACAAAACTGTTATTAAAAAACATTTCACGGAATCACAGTTCAAAATTCAAAATAAGGCCATTTTCATTGTCGTTCGTATAAAAAATAACTTTTTTAGAATATTTTGTTGCAACGTGGCACAGGGATACTCTCAGTTGCTCTTTAATGCTATAATTTTGCTGTATCTAACGATTAGCATTAAATTAACGAGTGAGTCAACTAGTGCATCGGTCGGAAGCTATATAGGACAAATTGATTCGACGGGTCTCGTTAAAGAAATAGATGGCGCAGTAAAGTTATGGCTCGTTTATGCTTTTCTTAATTAGGTATACAAATCCATTGATATGTGACAATGCTTCTTCTTTCTTGAGTTGTTGTGAAGTTCATTTTTGTTGAATTGCCCTTTTTTGCATTGGCAATTTTCATTGCATGCATTTTTGGATAGCCATGGATTTGTTGGATTCCTCATTTGACTGCTCCATTGATTTTCGCTTTGTTACATTTCTAATTGCAGCTATTTTAATAGTTTTAATTCTGCATTCAACTATAGTTCTTTGCCTGCCTTTGTTCGATTAGCGTATGAGACTCAGATCGCGTTTTCCATACTTCTTCTTTCATAAACACATTTTGGTCGTAGGGTCTTGATTTGTAATTCCATTGGATTCAGCAGGTATTCCCTTCCAGGCGCTACAACATATGCAGGGATGTAACTCTTTCATTAATAGTCACTCTTCTTATTGGCGAGTTTTCGGCAGCTTACCTTTTGGATTTTAATAAAGCACTGTTTTGGTAATAATGTCGTACGATTACGTCGAAATACATTCTGCATAATTAAGACAATAAACTGTAAAATTGAAACGGTTAATGGTGGTATTGACGATTAGAGGGTCTCGATATTTATAGATCTACTTTCCGCGGGTGCAGCTAACACATTTACTACAGTTGCGTCGCAATTTGTGTACATACATATGTATTTCTTTTCCATTTTTCCTATCTTTCTGGTTTAACCAAAGCTAGAGTCCGAAGTTCAAATTAAATAAGAGAAAGGTATAAATCGTTTATATTTTAGCTGCTATTGGGACCGACAATTGAAGTGTTAAGCTGTAATTTTTTTAAATTTGTAAGAAATGTACGTTTATAATAAATAATTACTTTTACTATTATTCGAATGGTGTATAGCCACCTTCTGCCTTAGCCTCCAGCATCAATCGCTTTATGTTTATTTTATGCAAACATTACTTGCAAAATTCTACAAATCGAATGGTGCCGAGTCATAATGAAATGTTGAACGAATGATTTTGGAAATGTTTTCTGATCCATAACATCGGCATTGGGTTTCGTGTTTGGTAGCAGGAAAATTAGCGGTGAATATGGCTATTTTCAAAGACAGCCCCAAAATCACCACCTGTACTGCATCTTGTTTTCGTCTGACTCTTAAATGCTCAGAATTATCATCGGTATGTCGTTTTGACCAAAAATGACCATTTTGTTTGTTGAGAAATTTTTAAATGCAGTATGCTTCTTACGCGAAAATACGAAATTTAGTATATCTCTACGAGCGAGCAAACACAGTAGCTTATTCTTTCGATCTTTGGAATCGAATTTTTTTTATCGTCGGATAATTCTTGACACTTTGTTTTCTCAAAGGCTTTAGTTGGTTTAGCTTATTTTCATAATTTGCCGAACACTTATATCGCTTATGTTCAATTCATTTGGTATTGTTGCTGAACTTCACTTAGCATTAAGATACAACCGATTTCGACTAGTTGCAATGCACCATCAGCCGCCACCATAGCATTTTATGGTACGATACACCAACTTTTTTAATAAGAACGCATACTAATAATTTTCCCGGTCCCTCTTGTCCCATGTGTTATTTTTGTTAAAACGTTAAACATAACACTTTCTATATGCGGAAATAAACCTCAACAAAATTGCGAAACTAAAATAAAAATTGCGCGTTATCTGAAACCGAATAATATTATGTTGATGTATGTTTTGATGACCATGAAATTTTAAATGGCCTTGAATTTTATTTATAATAAAGTGCATATTTCTTGTAATACAATATTTTAGAAACTTGCCAGTGACTTACTATGTAAATTGGCCATGAAATTTTAACAACAACAAGTTAAACAACAAGCTGTTCGGAGGACTAAGCAAGGGGGAAGCAACGCTTAGACACTAACACTTTATATAGTAACAGGGAAATCAAACAAGGATTTACCGGATTTTTTATGGCGGTTAAAAGTCTTGAGGATTCGGGAGCGCTTTGATTAATTCGCCACGGTCACACTGGGATCGGGGACGATTTCGTCCCAAGCAAAATTTCACTTAGGAATTCCCGAAAAACTGAAAAGGGACAAGGCCTGGCTCCATTCTCTAAAAACTCCATTTCTTCAGACAGATGCTAGTTGCTTGTATACATATGCTCCTCACCACATTTTTGGAGTTCATAATATCTTATTCTGTTGTTAATAAGAATAGCGGTCCCCCTTGTGATTTTCTGCTAGGATGCGTAGTGTCATAAAAGGTGTATCCTGTGATATTGAGATGACGCGTAGTTGTAGAATTAAAATTAGTGTTTTAGGGCCATCTGGGCGATTAGCCACCTCGCTCTGCGACCTAAAAGGTATTTTGTGCTCCAAGCCCTGCTTAATTATTCGTTCAGTCAATATTCAGGCTCTTAATGAACTTGATAATACTGGCGTTTGGCGTAGTTGTAAAATGTGTTTCATAAATCAGCATAATATCGATGTTGTATATGCAATAAGGAAATATTGTACATACTTCTAGTTTAAGTTGCACTAGTGAACTTGCCTTTGGTTTTTTATTAGGAGCTGCATGAGAGTATTCATCATTTTATAAATTCCCTATTGTCGTCGTTTGAGATTGTTTATTTTATTTATTTTATTTATTTATTTGTTTACAAAAAATTTGAATAAAACACCAACCCCATACTTACACAATCTATTTTGAGCTAGAGGCTCATTTATAATAGACTGTGCAAGATGAGGTGTGGATTTGGATAAAAATAGTTTTTTTTAACAAAATGTTCACTCTATAGCCCTTCAAATCTATCCTGTAAAGCGTCAAGTCTGCTGCTTTGATATTTTTTTAATTTGAGGGATGGGTGACTTATCGATGTGTTGAGTGTTGTATCCACAGCAGAAAACCAGTTATAACCAATCACATACTTGTTGATCTTTGCAATCAAAGCGATCATGAGTGTTTGTGTCCGCTGACCCGAAAATCATAATGTCGATGTTGGGCTCATTCGGCAATCGTTCGGCGAGTTTTAAAACATTTCAAACGACTCGAGCACAGGATTATATGCGGTTTATGCCTTATTGCATTTGTATGCTAACGGAATTTAAAATGATAGAAAAATAAATTTAAAATAAACATTTTTGTAAGAAAAAATAATTCCGTTCGGCTGACTCGAAAGTCAAAGCCAACTCTCCAATTGGATTAAGAGAATTAGCTCTGACGGCGTCCACGTACGATATTTTTGGATTGATCGTAACAGACATTTGACCCGCATTGGATTGACTTTTGAAAATATGGTTTAGTGCTTACTGTTCGCGTGCAGTAATTTTTTTCTTAACTTCTTATACGCCACGCATCCTCTATTGTTTACGATATGATTTTGACCACAATTACAGCATTTTCTAGCATCCGGTTTGCTTTTATTCAGCTCACACTGGCTGCTGTTATGCAATTTACCACATATTACATTTACACAAACTGCCGGGAGTTTGCAGTAGTTCCACGAATGTCCATATTCCTGACAGTTGGACATTGTAAAACCGATTTACGTTTGTGTGGATCCCCCACTAAGGCTTTCCTATACAACAACTACCTGATAATATCATACATCGCGTATTTACCTTAGTTCTTGTTACTTCGGGTTACAGCTCAACTTTAAAGATTGGTTGAGATTTTCTGTCACGATTTATAATGGCTCGATCCCTTTTATCACTACCGTAATTCCTTTTGCGCTATTTAAACAGTATATGTAAAAATAGTTTCCATTTTATTAAGAACGGCTACAATTTTCCTGTATCCGTCGATGTTTTTGGCTTGAATCCTGGTTTTGCTTATTTCTGCATTTAGCTTTGTCAGTAACAGTTTTGAAGACGCCTCTCTTAAGTAGATTAGTGAAGGTCTCTCTTTAGGCTCTTTCTCCTCAGCCTTGTTATACCTCCTTTTGTACGACTTCGAATCGATTACCAGATGTAATTCCGGATGGATTTAGCTTTACGCTCTTTAGTTTTAAAACCGCCTCCTCTAGAGATTTTGGATTTATTTTTATTTTTGACGTCACCGTAACATAACGTTCAATTTCCTTCCTTCTTTCCTTTTCAAAATGGATTAGTGACATCGATAATTCAAAATATTTTGGCAAGACGAAGCCAGTTACAAGGAAGTAATGTTATCGTGTACGCAGCCAGAATGTTAACAGCCCTCTAGGCTATTGTGTTTGGATGCACTAGATTTGGTTAAATTGTAAATAAAACCCATGCCCATCAATATCTTTAATTAAGAAGCCGCTATTGAAAGCTGAAAAGAGATTAAAGCTGATTCAATTCATTAAAGGAAAATATAATATATGTATAAGCGAATACATTATCTCGTGCACCGTTAAATATAAACCGTGATACCGATACTGAATTCCTAAACAATCCATATCAACGTGTACTTACCGACAAAGATACGAAATTCGCAAGTGACGAGTTCTAAACTTAGCTGCTAGGTATGGATTTCCTTTGATAAAATCTGTACCTTACCACCAGCAGAGCAATAAAAAAACGGAAACCGCAGTCAAGATTGCTAAGAAACCTATTAAATAAATCTTGGAGAGGAAAATTTCACTGTATGTAGAAGCGATGAAGAACATATTTTATCTAATATATAGGAACCTTTAAAAATGTGTTTCTATATAAGATTAATTTCTAAGCAATGCACACTTCTCGTATCCATTTCTTTATACATATATATGCTCCGGTCCTTCAATGCAATCAACAATTTCTTTTAAAAAAACTCATAGAGTGATCGAAATAAACGATGTAATGGGTCCCAACATATCATCCTTTTAGGCAGATTCTTCAAATAAGAAATATGATTGGTATTATAAATAATTCGCCGTTATTTTTTCTGGTAATCTCCAAAAATACCGAATTACCAGCTCTCCAATCTCTCCTACTAAATTCACACAGCCGTAACAAGCGGCAGTAAATGTTGGTGGGGCAGAAAACGTTGGTTCATTTTTCATTATATGTTTAAACAGTAAAATCGGTACACGCATAGAGTTGGTTTGATGAGAGTGGATTGTTTCGACGCTATCTTTCCAGGTAGAATCCTTTACCTGACGCTGATGCAATCAAAGCAACGATTTATTTAGTTACTAACCAGGATAAAATAAAGATCAAACCAAAATACAATCAATAAGTAGCATTATATAAACTAACTTACCAATGTTTTCAACTTATGTGTCCTAATATTTGCAATTAAAAATTTAAAAATAACTACCACAAACTTCCAACACGTTTTGTCTTGAAAATAGTTAATTCGGTTGAAAAGTCATTCAGGCGAAATTTAGACATACGTCGTCATCTAGTATTCGTTTTTTAAATCATTACTTTATAAAAAATTCGTTAAACTTTCAATGGAAGATAATAAAAATTATAACAATATTAGCATATTAATTACTAATTAATACATAAAATGTATTAATTTAACATATTTAATTCATTATTACAATAAAAGAGTACTTTTGCATTATCTCATGAAGCGACACGAAGCGAACAAACCGTAAACTACACAAAATTTCGAAATCGAAAAATCTGACATTATACAAAACTTCCGTTTTCCATCTCTTTTCGTGTTATTTTTCGTAGTGACAGTCGGTGAGTTTTTAATTTCCTAAAATTATTTTAAAACATCACCGTAATTATTAACCAAATAAATATAATCACATGAATGTTAAGTTATTTAGTGTTTAATTCAAATTATTTGCTATTTATTTAATGGATATCACTTAATTTTCGTACACAAATCTTTGATTAAATATTTCGAGTGGATCATAACCTCTAAATAACTTATATTTTTTTTATGTGTGATGTGTTTTTATGTCTACGATTTATTATTTTAATGTTATGCTTTCTTTTTATATTTTTAGGAAGAAAAATATATAAACCGACAATATGAAATTCAATAGCCATGTTTCAAGCTCTCGCCGAAAGCAAAGAAAGAGGCATTTTTCAGCCCCGTCTCATATTCGCAGACGGCTAATGTCAGCTCCTTTATCTAAAGAATTGAAACAAAAATACAACGTTAGATCAATGCCAATTCGCAAAGATGATGAAGTGCAAGTGAGTTCAAAATGAGCAAGTGCTGAAAATTGAGTTGAAATTTATAAATTTGTGTTTTATATAGGTTGTTCGTGGCCACTACAAGGGTAACCAAGTTGGTAAAGTTGTACAAGTGTACAGAAAGAAATTTGTAGTTTATATTGAAAGAATCCAACGTGAGAAAGCCAATGGAACAAATGTTTATGTTGGAATTCATCCATCAAAGGTAGGTTCATAAAGATTTGTTGACGAATTTAACACGGTTTCACGTAATTTTGTGTTTTCTTCATTACAGTGTCTGATTGTTAAACTTAAAATGGACAAAGATCGCAAGAAGATCCTTGACCGAAGAGCCAAAGGACGTTTGGCCGCTCTTGGAAAAGACAAAGGCAAATATACAGAAGAAACAGCTGCTGCTACAGCAATGGAAACATCTTAAAAAGCTGTAACTACTCTGTCACTTTATAAATAAAAAAAAACTAAAATTTATAAAATCATATTTTTTTATTTTTAATTACTATCTAAAATATCAACTTGTTCCGCATTATTGGCCGCATATTTCAATTTGCCTCGAAACTTTTCCCGCAATCCATCATTGTATCCTTCGCGGTTTCGGGCAATTTCGATGGCTAGAAATTCAATTCGTATCACTAAAATCGCATTTTCTGGTGAGAATTCTTGATTGCTTTCTACTCTGATCAGAGTGCCAAAATCGAAATTATCTAATTTATTAAATTTTTCAATAAATGCACGCCATTTAATCTTCCCCTCTGGACTCTTCATTTCATCCTCGTTGAGTACATCGATCCGCATATTGGGAAAATCTTGCCGGAATGCAGCATATATTTGATCATCGAATTGTGTTAGTCGTAATTCGCGTGGATCAACACTACACAATAACTGCAAATAAATATGATTTGTGTGATTAAAGGAAATGAGTTTTGTACTGCAATATTTACATTGAAATAGATTTCGGCGTGCTCAAAGGCCATGCTAGCCCACATTTTTTCAATCACTTGATCATTATCGAATTCCTCGGCCGGCCTCGACAATACATCCTAGAAAATAAAAATCGGAATAATTTTACACTACAAACTGTTTTTATCAATTATTGCATTGAATTTACCATTTTTATTTAATTTTGTTTTTATAAAATTTACATGTGCAATTTAGATTTTGGAAACTTTGGAATTTTCTTTTTTTGTTATGACAGTAAAACAGGTTAGGCAACTATACTACTAAAAATAAATCGTTTAAGATTAATAATGCGTTCGGTATTTAACACATTGACTGCCACGTAAACCAACCGCTCTCGGGTCTAATGAATTTTATTGAAAACTTCTAAGCATAAAGTTGGATTATGCTTAGAAGTTTTAATATGTAATTGTTTTTCATATGGTGGAAGGTGGATTTTCATCAATACGAAACATTTAAATATTTTTCCGTTTATTTATTAGCACACGAGTATTCGTGAATAATTTTTGTTTGTTGTTTGCCCTAAAGAGTTCGAGGCACGTCAAATAAGAGTAGTTTCTCACATGGGATTTCTTAAATAACGGACAAGCTTATTCTAAGAAATGTCTCTTCTAGAATGGTTTTAGTTTATCACAAATAATCAAATATTTTTGACAGGTTGTAAGGTTTAGACAACGGCGAATGGAATGCGTTGTTGCTTCCCTCGCTAATGAGTTGTCAAGCTGCTATGTATCGATGGCTTAGTGAATATCGGCCCTAACCCACATTTTTTCCAAAAATGACATTTTGATACCAAAATGTAGTATACAACACGTCGCATCTTTCTATGCGACTATTTTAACCTAAAAACCAATAAATCATGTTCCACATTCAATTTTGTTCGGCCCTAAATGCGTAAGTTATATTGTCTGGTAAAGGCTGAAACACACCAAGAGCACCGCGACATATCCCAAACAATCCACACGGTCGGCTGCTTGCATCCGTTCACGCCGAGCAGCGCAGCAGATTTTTGTTTTTTACTTTTATCAAAATTGTTTTTTGTATTATACGAGAATTAAATGTAATATTTTGTGAAGAACGTTTATTTTTCAAAATATTTAATTTCAAAACAAATAGGTACACACGAAAATAACATAAACGAAACAATACGTCATATTTATTGAGGTTATGTTTAGCAGCAAAGAGCATTCTTTTTTTACTGCTGGGTGTGGAACCTGTTGATACGACGGCAGAACCAACTTCATTCGATACATTTTCTTTTAATTGAAATTTTTCTATTAAAAATATTAAATTATGGATTGTTTTCTTCAAAAATGCTTATATTTATGCTCAAACTGCGATTTGAATTCATTAAATAGGTAAATTAGTTAATATTTAAATCTGCTGCTCGCTGCCGCTGCTCGGTATGTTTCATGCTGAATGGTAACTCGTTTTGTTCATTTTTTGAAAAATGTTAGAAATATGGGTTAGGGCCGTTATTCACTAAGCCATCGGTATGCAAGGGCATAAACACAAAACGCACATAACTCCCTTCATGTGCCGATTATATCGTTCGGAGAAAGATTTTTAAATTGGAATATGCAACGCACTTATCCTAAATCGCCTGGGGTGGGGAGCCTCCATCAACTCTTCATCACCTCTTCTTATTACTATTGTAGGTATTTGAGGGCTCAACGGATGTTGCACAAGGCCCTTAACCCACTTAAACCACGTGGTTAGTACTACTGGGACTTTGAGACTATTTTTCCATACACACGGACTCGATGCTCACTGTCACTGATTTTATCTTAAACTAAACAAGTATAGAACTACAATTTCTTGTTATTCAGACGAACAAACTTACAATACTCTTTTTGGTAAAACGGAAAAACTATTCTCTTTTATTTTTGGTGTGCTTTGCCTTCTTGTTGTGCTAATTTTTCTATTAATCTTTTGAAGTTGATTTGGGACGTTTTATGGCGGATTCGATAAACCGTGAAATTGTTGGTTCGTTAATATGGTTTGTTACTGAACGCCACACTGTTCCACTCCCCAGTGAACTAGTGAACGATACACGAGTTAGCGGAACCGAACAGGTTTGACGATGGAACGATCCATTTTAGACTTTGGTTGCTCCGCGAGATTGAACGTTACTCTTTTTCCCGTAATTTTACTCGGTTGGTTGATATTAGTGGGTGGTGTTGAATGTGTTGGTGGTTGAGTACAGTCTGAACCGGATGGTGTCTCATTCGATGTGACTGGAGCTTGCTCATGCGCTTCTACGAAACATGGCTTCAATCTATTTATGGAAATCGTTGACTCGTTATCCTTGATCCTTACAGTAAAGTGTTTTTCGCTGCGTCTGATCACAGGGAATGGTCCCTCGTATGGAGGTTGTAGTGACGGCCGGACTGCATCTGTTCGTACCACCACGTGTTTGCATGTTGCCAATTCTTTAAAAACGAAAATTGGCTCTTGTGCGTTTCAAGACGCTGAAGCGAGTTTTATGTCTGTGAATTGATTGCGTAGTTGTGTGACGAATTCGGATGGTATGGTTTCTCCGTAGACAAGTTCAGCTGGTGTGCTTTGAGAGTCTTCTCGAAAGGTTGTTCTTAAGCCGAGTAGTATTATTGGTAGGGATTTTGTCCACTGTTTTCTTGCTGTGTACATTATTGCGACCTTAAAACTTCGGTACCACCATTCTATCATACCATTGCACGCCGGATTGTAGGCTGTAGGCATATCTTGCGAGTTCCGCGTTGGTTGTTTGTTCGTCAGCGATTGCTGCATAGTCGATTCTGCTCCGAGGTGAATTTGGTCGATCCATGATAACGTGTCTGTCTTCAGGAATGTGACGAATGTCCGACGTGTATTGTGCTATGAAATCCAAGTGGCGTCGTTACCTTGGTGATGTTTTTTCGGGATTTTGGTGAAGTGCGTATGCTAATGGTTTATGGTCGGAGAATAGAATGAATTCTCGGTCGTATGTGCTGTAACGAGTCTCGGTGTCGCTCAGTTTTCGTGAATGAAAGAAAAGTGGTTGCCAGCCTTTTTTTTGTGAATTGTTGCAGTACCGCTCCCATTGCTGTGCTTGATGCGTCGACGAGAATAGCGAATTTAGCATTAGGAACGTGATAAGCTACTGAGTGCATTTAGCTAGTTTTGCTTTACATATTTCGAGCGCCTTGTTGGATTCATCGGTCCAATTTATCGGTCACTTGTCCTTTTTCTTCTTTCCTTTGATGAAATCGTATAGAATTGCCTGGTAGAAAAATACGATAGTAGTTTATATTATCGCGTAGCGGGTCGTGGAAAATTCTGAATGGTTTCCACTCGCTGTTTGTCGGGTGGTATGCCGTCGGCTGTTATGTGAAGTCCGAGGAAGGATATTTGGTCCTTGGCGAACTCACATTTGTTTAGGTTGACTACCAACCCCGCGTCCTTTAACCGTTGAAAAACTATACGCAGGGGCTTGAGGTGTTCTTCCATGCTTGATGATGCGATCAGAAGATCGTCGATACAAGGAAATTCGAACGCTAATTCTCGAAATACCGAGTGGATTAACCTTTGGACAGTTTGGGCAGCGTTGCGTAGCCCAAATGTCATACGTGGAAACTCGAACAATCAGAATGAATCGATGTCCTTTTCGTCGATGGGTACCTGGTGATAGGCACGAACGAGGTCAATCTTTGAAAATATTATGCACGATTCGAGTTGATGCGTGAAATTTGTCACGAATGGTATTGGATAACGGTCGGGTTTTGTTTGCCGAGTTTAAGTTTCTGTAGTCCCCTATAGTCTCGATGCAATGGGTTACGTTGTGCTTTACCACGTTCAAGTTGGTCACAGGTAACAGTTTTAAATTCTTGTAGTAATTTCAGTATCTCAGATTGTACTGAATCGTATTTGATCGTGGTGATGCCATACGATGGGATTTGGATGGATACCCCTTGGACGTTGAGATTCGTGATTGGATCGATCAGTTTTTTGTTCTGGATATTGACCAATAAATCAAAGTGTGCTAAAAAATCGGCGCCCAAAATACATCGGTCGACTGCGGCCACAATGAATTTCCATGTTAAGGGTCTACGAAGACCTACGTTGAGTGTGATGTTTTTGTGTCCGAATGTATCGATGACTGTCGAGTTGGCTGCATACAATTTAAATGTAGTTCCGTTTGATTTTTCAAGGTTTGTCGGTGGTATGACTGAAACCTCGGCGTCTGTGTCAATTAGAAATTGTAGTTTGTTTTGCGAGTCGATAATTAAACGGTTTTTCGAGTTATGGCTGCCATTACTTGCCGCATGAAGTGAGGTGCCTATTGGTTTTCCGGATTGTTGAATTCCAAACTGGTTTTGTTGAAGCTGCATGGTTTTATGCATTTTCGTGCTCGGTAGCCAAATTGATGATGATACCAACAATTAGGGTATTTCTCGACCTGTTCCTTTGAACGTGAACTGCTAAAGGGAAATTACGAGGGAAATTGACGAGAACAATTAGCGAACTTAGGGCTTGGGGATCGTTCACGATTGGACTTTTCTGCAGTTTTACCGAACCGCCCGAATAATTCCTCTACATACGCTTTATGACAGGATGCTGATTTGCGCTGACAAACTGTTTGACTGCGTTTCCTGTACTTCGTCTGGGGTAACTTTTACATTGTATATACTGGCTGGTTTCTGTTCGTCAATTATTTTGTCAGCAGCGTTGGCTAAGTTTTGTAAGTTTGCGTCGTCCATGCAGGATAAGATTTCCTGTGCATGTTTTGGGAGTCGTTGTTACCATAAATTACGCAATACTGGCTCGGTTACTTGATTGACGAAAAACGCTTCCATTTCTCGTAGAAGCTGTGAAGGTTTTTTATTGCTCAGCTGAAATCCAGATAGTAATCTGGAGTTTAATTTTAGACGGCTCGCATAAACGTTCTATTATCACTTTTTTAAAAGTTTCGTATTTATTAACTATGGGAGGAGAGGGGATTTGGTCACGTACACATTTAACAGTATATGATATGCCCATATTTGGTAGCTTCGCCCGAGATACCCCTGATTCCGAACTGTGCTTCCAGCTGAGTGCACCAGATTTCTGGATCGTCGCGATTGAATGGCGCGTATTTTACCGCCAGTCTATATACTTGAGTCGTTCCGGATGTCGAGGGTTCGTTTTCGGGTTTTTAAAAAAAGGTTAAAACGCTTTCGGAAAGGGCGTTCTTATTCTCATAAATCAATAATGTTGAACAAAAATGTAACCACAAATGTTGCATGCAACATAATTTAAAATAAATTTCCAGACTCGCCCTTTTCAAACAAATGTTACCAACATAAAAAATATAATTATTTCTCATTAAATTCACGTTGGCAACATTACACCAAAAAATTGACACAACAAAAAATAGAAAAGTCATAATTTTTTGTGTGTTAGGCGACTGTTAAAATTTTTTTTTTGATCAAAATGGTTCTTGAAAGTACTATGATTTGGTATGTAAATTGAATATATATTCAATAATTAAACATTATTTTATGTATTGAGTTCATAATATTTATGAAAAAACACTTTTTTTCGGTTTTATTTGATAAATTCGGTGAAACACTTGGTCCCAGTTTGTCGATCCACTGAGATGACATAGCAATTTCATGGAAATTTCAAATTGTGATTTCTTTGTGTTATGAATTATTTTATATGTTTTTTTAACGTTATTTGTTTTATTGTATACAACCAGTTATATGTAAAATTTAATATAATTATGTATTATTTATGTCTGACTTTATCAAAAATTTAACCTCAAAAAGTTTAATATCTTGCCACAGCCTCTAACACCGGATTTTCTATTACAGTTTTGATAACAGCGATTATCAGAGGAATGGTGATTATTTTCCAACTCGTTTGAATGCACAAAAAGATGGAGTAAATTTAGTATGCCTAACCAAAGTCCGTTCTAATCCGGAAAATAATGTAGGCCTATTAACGCTAGGCAAGTAAGTATCGTGGTGTACAGGAGTTTAATATGCCCCTCTTTAATTTTAATTCCTTTTTATAATCCAAAGTTCTGATTGCAGTAACGTTGAAGTGTTGGCCACACTCACCAGTGATGTACCACGAATACTATCGAAATTACATTTGGTACAACCAAAGGGGGACATAAATTTAATAACTGGCATACGTATAGCTCATGTAAGTTGCACTTCTTTATTCTCTTATAACAATTGTTGATCATTTATGTTCTAATTGCAGTTAGTATTAAAGCATCGTCAAGGTAAAAATCATAAAATGCGAATTGTTGTATTTGTCGGTTCTCCCGTCGAAGGAGATGAGACTGAACTGGTTAAATTGGCCAAACGCCTTAAAAAGGAGAAGGTCAACGTTGATATTGTTAGTTTTGGGAATCACATAGATAATAATGAATTATTAACAGCTTTTATTAATGCATTAAATGGTAAAGATGGTACTGGGTCGCATCTAGTTTGTGTTCCCCGTGGTTCGGCCATGTCTGAAGCATTAATATCTTCGCCCATCATCCAAGGTGAAGATGGCACAGGTGGTGCTGGTCTTGGTGGTGCTGGCTTTGAATTTGGTGTTGATCCTAATGAAGATCCAGAATTAGCATTGGCATTGAGGGTATCGATGGAAGAACAACGTCAACGACAAGAAGAGGAACAACGGCGTGCTCAAGCTACATCGGCGGCTGAGGCCGCACCAGGTACCGGTGCTGGAGCCACTGAATCGACTGAACCACATTCAGAAGAGGCTTTACTTCAACGTGCCCTTGCACTATCGACTGATGCAGCTGTAAGTAATCCAGTACAATAATTTTTTAGAATTTTACTAATATCGAGTTTGAATTTTTAGGTTGATACTGGTATTCCCGATTTCGCCAATATGACAGAAGAAGAACAAATTGCTTTTGCTATGCAAATGTCAATGCAAGACGCCCAAGATTCAACATCTGCCCCTACCGGAGCCAAACCAATGAAAAAAGAAGAAACCCCAATGGAAGTCGATGAAGATTATAATGTCGTAATAACAGATCCAGCATTTTTGCAAAGTGTCTTAGAGAATCTTCCCGGTGTTGATCCTCAATCGGATGCTGTACGTGATGCTGTCGGTTCGCTAAATAAGGACAAGAAAGCTGATGATAAAGATAAAAAACCATCTCAGTGATAAAGCGATAGTATTTTAGAGCATACTAATATTGTTGCGTGTTGTCTTGGCTAATATTCAATATTCGCAATTAGAATCCATAAACCTATTGCTAATCTAATTTCTAAACTTATTTTTTTATGTATTCTGTCTCTTAATTTTTGTTTGATTTTCTAATTTCTAATTAATGATTTGTATTCGTATACCATATGGATTATTTGTACACAAAATAGAAATTAATAAAAAGAGATACAAGTGAAAAATAACGGTTGTTTTTCTGAGCTCAAAAAGGCTTAAGGAATTTCATTAATCACCAGATTGAGTAGGAAAATTTTGAAAATCTGTTTGCGGAGAAATTGATGAACTATTTCGCCTAACAGATGCTTTGAAATGCCAACATTTAGGGGTCATAATTTACATGTTTATACATTTTTGACAAGTTTCAATTCAAATTTGATAACTCGTTGCCAAATTTTCAGTTTGCAGCGTTTAGTGCTCAAGTGCACTCACTTGAACGAAAATCGGAACATAGCGTTTTTCCGACGATTTTCTGGATCTTTATTTGGCAGTTAATAAATTGGTAGAATCTTGTTGGAAAAAACGCAGTAATATGTATTCGTTCTTTAAATATTTTTCGGTTAAACAATTCAAACAAATTTGCAGCAACAAAACATTTTAGATATACATATTTCGTTTTCATGTTTCTACCCGTTTCATTCAGTTTGACATCAACGATGGCTGTGTGGTTCAATTTATTTAACACATTGACTCGTACTGTACACAATTGCGTACATGCACTTTAAACCTAGTTTTTCGAATTCAATGCACCAATAATGGATTTTTTAAGTGATATTATGTTGGCTCTTAGTTTTAAGCTACCAAAAAAAGATATTTAGTGCAAAAAATAATAAAAAATTTCAGAATTACTCAGATAGTTAAGCAAAATAACAGGCGTTTTAAAATAAATGACGAGTCAAAGGGTTAATGTGAAGATTTAAAAGGTGATACCATAAAATGGAGTGAATAGAAACAGCGGCGTGAATAGAAACAAAACTTTAAAAAATAATTAATTAATTTTTCATAATACATAATAAAATAAAAAAAGCAACGTTAATTTTTTAAGTTGGTGATGAGTGCAAAAATAGAAATAATAGGGATTTTTGGTTGAACACCCGCAGTTTTAAAGAATATATTGGTAAATATGTATAAATGTTTTGGTTCGAAAAATACTCTAAAAAACTTTGTACCTATATGTAATTGAGCCATATTTGGAGTAATATCAGAGAAAATTCATGTAAGTTGTTCATTTATGTCTTCTTTTTTATTTTTGTAGCTAAAATTGTAATTAACTTTTACCGTTTTTCCTAAATTTGACCATTTTGTAGTTTAGTGTCAAAAACTAGAAAGTGTGAGGTGAATACTGAATAGAAACAACAGAAACAGTGTTTTGTTATTCCCATTACCAAGCTTTCCTTAATTCCAAATTACTAAATTTCCCTAATGTTAAATTATTATAGTATATATTTCGGTTTTTGATTTCTAGTATTCAAATGATGAATATTGATATTGAAACAAGCAGTAGAAGATGTTAAAAATAATTAGTTATGATTAAGGAAATCATCGGAGTGATACAATACAAAATCAGGGGGGATAAACCTAATTAAACGAAACTAAATAAAAAATCCTTGTGGACAGATTGATCATTTGTTCAGAGTAGGTTATCCCATTGAAACATTAACATTACGAATGAATATTCAAGAATTGTTAAACCGGCAAGAGAGACAGGTCGAACAATTTAAGGACAACTTACTCGGTAAAGAATCCATCTGCTCATTTCTGAAACGACACAAGCAAGAATTATCTCACCGCCGATTATGCCAAAATACCAAAAGAAATCGGGCTGCTGTTCCACCAGAAATCATAAATGAATATAGGAATAAAAAGAAACCAAAATTCAATGACTGTTTCTATTCACCCCAATAGCAGGTGAATAAAAAGAGTAAGGTTTTTTTAAAAAAAATCTGCCATATTGATTTCTAATAGATTAAATTAGTTTGAAAAGGAAAGAGTACACCAAGACCCATATTTTAAGATATTTCATATATTAAAACCAGTGTTGCAAAACGAAAAAAAAAATCATAACGTTATACATTTCGTTTTTATAACAATATGTTTATTTTTTCGTTACGTTATTTCGTTATGCAACAGAAAAAGATTTTATTTCGTTACGTTATAACGTTATAATTGCGTTATTTTAAAATTTTGATCAGAATTTAGATTTCATATTACCCGTATGAGTTTCAGGAATAAAAGGTTCATTTTCACATAATTTGCATGTACTTTTATCTTTTTCATCACAAAGTGCTGGTGAATACTTTTATTTTCTTCTGCTATTTCTCTTCACCTGTGATTGTTTTTTTTAGTTTTTATTTTTATCGATAAAATAATAAAGCAAATAAAGTATTAGAACTATGTATTATTTATAGCACCGGCTGCCGCCCCAGTGATACAGTGGTTAGTTAGCGTGCTTGCTTTAAGCTCCGGAGTACCGGGTTCGATTCCCGGCGGGTGATGAAAAAATCAATGCTGGTTAATGTAGGACCAATGAATTAATCACTCCGTACAAAAAATTCTATGTATTTAAAAAAAAAAATATCGCAAAACGAAAAATGTTTTTTACGTTATCGTTACGTTAAACGTTATTGTAACGCAATTTAATTTATATAACGTTATGAAACCTAATTATGATAAATAACGCTATTTTATTTCGTTATTTCGTTATTGCGTTACGTTTCGTGTAACGTTTTGCAACACTGATTAAAACCAAATAATATCCTCTTAGCAGTACATTCTTGTTAACTTGAAAAGTGTTTCTATTCACCCCATTTTACAGTAACTCTAAATTCACAATTTTCAGGAATATCGTATGAGTTTTTCGAATTTTGGTTTATGTAAATGCTTATTTCAGTTATGTGTAGTTGCCGGAATATTACAAAAATTGATATTATGGAGTTTTCGAAATTGAAATCATACGTAGGTAAAAGCGTAAAAATCAAGTTATCACCTTTTAAATCTTCGCCACAGATATATTCTTGATCCTATAAGTGGTGACCAAATACTGATAATACTTTCGACACTTTCGCCGATTTAATTAGGTACTCGTGATAAGGCATGTAAAGACCATCACAATTTGATGCATGGTCTATTTCTGACAAACAGTTGTTGACGAAGATTGACTTAACACAGGTTCAAATGGTGCAATGCCATTCGAAAATGATGTTTCGTTGCCTATTTTGGCAGAACGGCCAGATGATATCTATGATTCAACCACAGATCAAAGATGTTAGGCCCTTTTCCAATTACTTATTTATTTGTGGAGCCTTACTTATTGAAATAAGTAAGCTAGCGAGGTAACTTATTTTCTGTTTCTTTCTTGCAAGAAAATCTAAATTAATAGTGTGTCAGAAAACTAAATGCATTTCAAGGCGATTTTTTGAAGCCAAACGAAAATAATTCCATTCAAGAAGCATGAATAATAATTACGATGTAAATAGCGTTCAAGAAAATTATGTTAGGAATTAATATTTTTAAAATTTGGGAAAAATCAAATACATCATCTAAAATTATTTCTTTCCGGTTCTCCTAATAATGTTCATGTTTTTTGAAAATGTATTGGTAGCAATTTGTTCAACCGTTCTCAATGGAAACTGCCGACGATCGATAAATTCTTATTGCCATCGCTGGGATCAATACAAGCTCTTATTTTATTCTTTAACATGAGTATTATTTATTTCCGATTATCATGGGCAAGACTACCGAGATTGGTTCCATTACTGGCTCAATAACATTTGATACTCGTCTAGGTGGAACCCTTTTAAATGCTGTATTTGGTACTATGTAGTTAATTTCATACTCGAATCCATTTAAATAACTCAATTCCGTATAAAACGACCTCATATTGACCATATTTTCCTGTATATTTTCAACTTGGGTTGCTTGTTGCTCGATCTGACGTTCTAGAGACAATAGTTACTGATTATGGAGCTCAGTTCGAATTTCATCTTGCAGTTTACCCTGTGTTATGTTAGGATTGCGATTTTGTCAAGGCTGTGAAAAGATATTTCGATAAAATTAGACCTGTTCCACAGCGTCAAGAGGTAGTGGGGCCAAACCATTTATTAGTTCCCATATTTTTTTTTAAAACAGACACACTGCGCAGGTCTTTACCACAGTTTTATTCTGGACCATATTTAGTTATTTATCATCTTTAAACCAGTGGAGTAACTAGATACTTGCAGCAACTGCAGCCGAAGAAGGGGAGCGCAGTTATTAGGGGTCCACGAGAATTAGAATTAGGTATCAAGCGTTCAAATATTAGTTCAAAGTCAACATTAGGTAGCTCGGGTTAAGCTTAAAGTAGACCATATTTCCAAATTTGCAAAACGGTACATTTCTAGATTTATCTAGATTTTCTTAAATTTAGAAGAAAATTTGCTAAACACGTTTGAAATCAGAACTTTCGACATCAAACGATAACGATTTTAGTGTTTGCTGGGTTAATTTATTTGTAATATGTACGCTTTGCACTCCAAGTTTATCCCTTTTACAAATCAAATTAAGTCATTAGCCAAACAAATTCAATCTTTTACAAATCAAGTTTTGATTAGAAAGGGTTGAATTTGATTTGCAAAAGATTACATTTTATTTGAAAGAGGATAATCTTATTTGTAAAAGGGACTTATTTCTAATCTATTTTGCTGCTAAGCAGCTTGCGAAGTATCGTTATAATGTTCATAAAAATCAAGAAGAAATTATTGAAACTTTCTTCTTAAAAAATACCTAACCGCGACTTAAAACAATTTCTTGTTTCTCAACCTTTGTATTTAGAAAGGGA
Organism: Tipula helvola; assembly: GCA_963556165.1. NCBI lineage: Eukaryota > Metazoa > Arthropoda > Insecta > Diptera > Tipulidae > Tipula > Tipula helvola. The sequence goes on from OY744482.1 coordinate 53,667,491, forward strand.
AGGGAATCCAAACAATTAGCGTTCGTTCGACATAGTTTCTCATTTTCCGGATCTTTCGATTACCGGTAAACGGTGAAAAAAGAGAAATTTACCGATAAACCCGGTTTATTTTGAAAAACTCTTTTAAATACGCATATAAGGAAAATGCAAATGCCAAATTAATTTTGCAATTAATCGAAGTGTTTTTTTTTTGGTTATTTACGGTCCCCCTGATTTTGGGAATTCTTGTCGATTTCATATCCCCTCGTGGATGTCATCTTTTGATCACTTTTTAAAATTTCTCAAGATTATTGGAATTTAGCATAAACATGAGATGCGTGATGTTATAGTCTTAATTGATGATTCGGTATTTCGAAATAGTAGTTATTCGAGATTTTCAAATTATACGAGCACTTATGAGATTGTCGGGTGTATTTGATAGTTTAATGTTACTCGAGAATCTTAGAGCTTATTCGAAGAATATGACTTTTCGATATTTAAGAAATTATCTGATACTATTTGAAGGAACCATTCTTATTGCATATCGTTTTGTTGAGCTAAGTCTTAACTTGCTTAGTAGCATTTTGATAATAATAATTCGATATTTACACAAATGTTCGGAATTTTTCGAAATGTTCGTAGGTTTTATAGATTTTTACAGGCTTTCCGAAATTATTCAGTAATATCCAGATTTTCGGTTTTATTGAAATTGTGCGATTTCAATCGATATTCACATAATATGAAGGATTATTCGAATTTTCTGGGGTAATCGAGATTGTTCCGCGGATTATTCAAAATTTCTTATTTTTTCCGATATTAACTAGAATTATTCAAGATTTTCAAATTTGAGTTGTGAGAACTTACACATATAAATTTGGATCGTGATATTTAGTAGGTTTTTCGAGATTATGCTAAAATTTCGATATTTCTCCGATTTGCTAGGTTATTCGAAATTATTGACGAATGTCCAGGTTATTTACGTTTTACATGACGTTGATTAGCGCGTATATGATTTCATTAGCTTTTACATACTTACTAAATTTGAGAACTTTTAAATCTAAAGCTGCATCATGAAAGTCAAATTTATCATCCTGCAACCTCTTTTGAACGCGGTCAATACGAATTAAGATCTTGTTCCAAAACCCTAGCAACGTTAGAAAGTCATATGTTAATATTCGATTGTAGACTTACTTTGCGTCGCTTTTAGTTTCACTAGTCTCGCTTTCGTCGTCCATTATGTTCTGGAAAACTTCCAATATTTTCTCAACGTATTTGTTAACAGGTTTTACTGATTCCGTTTCTGCGCTCCACCTGGTATCGGAGTCAGACTTTAAAGCCACAAGCCAAACAGCATTGAGCTTTTTCCAGCGCTGGGTTGAACGAGAGAAGAAAACATAAAGTCCATCGATGGTTCCGAAAAAAGTTACCATCATTACTTCTTCTTTGGCTGTATGGACGCCTACCAAATTGAGCTAATGATTATCACAATTCACAAATATTGCCATATTGTTTTTTCTTTGATTCTTTGATGAGTATTGTGTCCAGCCATAACATCAGCATTATCATAGCACTGTGACCTACATTCTTGTAAATTCATATTGTCTTTCTTTAACTGCTTCAATATTTATTATTTCTTAAACCAAGCTTGCAGCGTCCTTACCGCTTATTTGTATAAAACCAAGAAATGATTCTTTAATCTGAACAGTCATTTTCTCAAAATTTATGTTAATATATCTTACTACCTCAGACATTTGTTCAAGATGAGCTTGATCAGGAGTCGAGTCAAACATTAGCCCATAATACTTTGCTTCACGTATTCTTTCTAGCAAACTATCACGAACAGTGGATGCCATGATGTGAACAAACTCTTTCTGTATTTTCGGTGAAAGATGTGAGGGCACGTGAGTTGGTCCCCCTAGTTAACTTACGCCTCTGCTTTATTTCGTTACGTTATAATTGCGTTACATATTTTAAAATTTAATGGAATATAAAACTGGAACAAAATTTAAAAAATAAAACTCGATAAATAGTAGAGAATATAATTCTTTATTGCATTCACAATTCATTGAATTATTAATTCATTTAATAATTAATAAAATCACAGTAAAAAAATAATTAAATTAAATCGAGAAAAATTAAAAATACATAATAAAAATAATTTACTTTTAAAATAAAATTAAGATTAAATTTTATTTTTCAGGATTTTCTGCTATCAGTTTGTTCATAACTAATAGTAGATTATCCACCTAATAGATCTTCGCAAATATTATTTCTTTTATCGCTTAGTATCCATTTTAGAGTAGAAAATATTTTTTCCACCGAAACCTGAGATGCAGCTACGGCTAATACAATTTTAGAAATTTTAGAAAAAATGTTCGTCTGTTTTGTCCCAAGAATCAAACACGGATGTAGATGCTGGCTACATTTCAAAATTATCAAAACTATTAATTAAGGCTTCTACAGAATTTTTTTGATTTGAATTTGATATTACCGATACTGATGATTGCTCTTTGAATTTCATATAATTATATAATAAGTCGTCTTCTATAGTTTGCATTCCATCAGCAATGGGAGTAGAATCAGAGGGTGATTCATTTATGTTATTGTTATTATAGCTGTTGTTGTTGGACTTATTGTATATATAATTGTATAATTTTACTAAATGCTTTTTTGCTAAATCTTTATCACCAACGGTTAATAAATGTTTATAACGTGATCAACGCATACAAAGCAGCCATAGTTACATCATACTTAGACAATATGGATTTCTCCCTGGCTTCCATTGCAGATTTAAGCGATTTTAAAAATGTACTTTCCAAAGTAGATAGCTGTAATTTACACCTAAACCCCTAACGGTAGCATTGGTACCCAAGAACTTCGAGAGGGCAGTACCACTCCTGTGTATTCCTACCCCCGCCCTATCTTCCGGTTTTGATCCATCTGTAAACCATATACCATAGACCTTCGCTCAAAGGATGATCCTCCTGCACTCCACACACCCTGGTCAGGTAACCTAACGTAGAATGGTTTGTGGAAGTCCAGATTAGCTAAATACAGTCGGGAGGCATTCCTATGGTAGGGTCTGTCTGAAATTCCTAACGATTTTCAGATGACCCACCAAAATGCCTGGTTTGATATTCCTTTCCTTCCGTAACACCGATGCAGGCTATACGCTGAACCTTATTCAATAAAGTTTGCGCTGCCTTCAGCTCAGTTTTAGGCCACCATACTATCGATGAGTAGGTGATAATAGGCCTAATAATTGTAAGAAATGACCAATAGATCATTTTTGGTTGTAGTCCCCAAGCAAGCCCATAGATCTCTGACAGGCACAGAAAGCCTTGGTGGCTCTATTTTGAACTTTGAATAAATGTTGCTTCCAGTTCAGTTTTTGATCTAGGATAACCCCTAGATATTTAACCTCTTTGGAAAAATGAACAGTAGTACCGTTTAACGAGTGGGCTGTAAGCACGAGCTTTTTCCTTCTCGTAAAAAGAACAACGACAGTTTTGTTTGGATTGACATTGAGTCTTTCCTGGTCACACCACTGCCAGATAATGTTAAGTGCATTTTGCATGCGATCAGAGATGACCTCATCAAACTTGCCTCTGATTATGATAGCCACATCATCAGTAGTCTGTCAATAACATGATGCTCCAGCATGGAGCGGATCCACCTAATTGTAGAAAGCGGAACCCCCTTTTAGGGAGTATTATTATGAAACGCCCGCTCAATGTCCACAAAGTCACAAAGGACAATTTCTTTACATGTCACCGCTTTTTCAGTCCTCGTGACTAGACCGCTCAGGGCCATCACAGTGAATTTACCAGTTTGATAGGCAAACTGGTCCGGATGGAGCGGATTTAAACTAAATTACGTGGAAAATTAAGTTTGTAACTAGCAACGTAGCCAAACATTATCTAAATTACCATCAATTAACAGCCAAACTAATTTAGAACAATAGCCTCGTACTAAAAGGGTGACTTTTGATTTGAACCCACATTAAACTTTTTCGACTAAGCAAAATGTTACGAGAACAGGTTTTATTTTCAGAATGCCTTCACGATTGTGGCTAATTCATTCAATCATTTGAATATCACTGAATTGTGGGACCTCAGTATATTCTTGATCCCATAGATTTATATAGTGGAATCGTATCATGAATGCTGAAAAAATGTTGGACGGCACAGTACAGAAAAAATATTAAACGCTAAACCATCTTATTTTGGTAATTGATACTAGTTGGTTTTATTTAAAATATTGTTGTGCTTTTCAGAATTTATCTTGTATAATCATTTTAATTGTATGCTAAAGTACGAGTACATATTTACATTCTTGAAGAAAAATATATCTTGAGATAAAATTTGCATGTGATCTCTTGTTATTTCACAGAAATACCGGAATTTTCTTTGAGAGGTGTCTATTATTCAAAAAGTACACATACAATTTATGTACATTGTACATAATATTAATTAGGTTTGAATTTATTGTAAATTTATCATAAAATTTTAAAAAATCGAATCATCTTATTGATTTAATTAAAAGTATTATCAATTTATTGATATAATTTATTTTTGATCTAAAAATAAATATTTCAAAGGACTAGAATTTATATACATAAAAAAGTATAATAGTTTGTAAGATCATTGTTTTATAATTTATAATCAATATAAAAAATAAAACCTTTCTAATTAAAATTAATTAACAAAAATATTTACAAAAAATCGAATAAAAAAATTTTGGTATACAATTTTTAATATTATTTTAGATATAATTTAATTAATTAATTGGTGTGTGTTGTGTACTGTATCGGTTTTAAATCGATTTTCTAATTTAAATATAATTTGATGTTGCACCCTCATCTGGAATTGCAATTTTTATTTCATTATCGATAATCACAATCGTATGATACGGTGGTGGTGGTATATCGTATCCCATTACGGCATCGTAACTTGGTGGCAGAATATCAATAAAATCTTCAGAATTTGCATCTGAGTTGAACTGCAAACGAAACAAAGATACAATTAAATTAATATTTTTCTTAATGTGTCAAGCAAATATTAATTATTTTTGGCATATATTCAAGTTTTAAAGGTTAATTTAAAATAGTTTATTAATTATTTTGTCTATAAAGTATATAGGTACTTACTCGGTTATTGTGTGAATCAAAATCGTTATCGTCTTGTGGCCCCGCCCATAAACATACTCCCATTCGATGTGTTACATAGCCGCAAACTAGTATACTTATAAATAGTAATCCTAAACCTAAGCCTAATACAACCCAGCGTGATTGTGGTTCATCGGCCCATTCATCAGTCATATTAGTTTCCAATAGCAATGCAAATATTACAATAGATGGTATTGCTAATATTGCCACCACTAAGTCGACAACGGGTTGCCGTGGTGATATCTAAAAATAAAATACAAAATAAAAACGTTAATTAAATATTCGATCGAGTGGGAGTCTCGGTACAATTTACTAATTATTTATATAAATAAAACAATGTATTTTAACCCGGATGTATTATCTATCTATATCTAAATTAAGTACTAAGTTTGCGTTTAGTCATGTTCCATAATAAATAAATACACTATTCTGATAACAAATTAAATATGTGGAATTAAGTCTCATCACAATCAATTCAAATTTCAATTTTATCAAATTGAGCTTACGCATTGTTTGTATATATCGGTTTATTTAGAGTCATGTTATCAGTATGTGGCTTATTACGGAAATTTTGATTTTTTACTGTGTTGATTTGTTTGGGGCACGTACACAAGCCATTTTTTTTTATACATGATACAATTTTTGTTTGCCACAATATTGTATCTTTTGATCATAAACATTCCTTTGTCAAACAAAAGCGACTGTTCACAATAATATTTGCGCTTAAAATTATAAATCATTGAAATTGTAGCACATACACAACAATATCGCGGCAATCGAGTTTTTTGCGCATCAAAGAATATTTATTCGTTGTTATCACAATCTTAAATGAGTTTGATGACCTCTGATCCTATAATGCGTGTTTAACGTGTTATATTACCGTTTCTTTAACTTTAAAAGATGTAGAAACTTTAAACAATTTAAATTAGGTGTCCAAAAATCACGGCTTGCACTGGCTCCAAATTCAAATGCAATTTATGGTCTAAAAACGTTTGCTAAACGTTTATTTTAAGCCGTTAATTGAAAACGGAAATAAAGTACAGGTTTCTCTATTCAAATAATCACAAATTGAAAATTTTTAAAAGAATGATAAGCCCATTCAAGGTTATTACACCTCACCAGCTATTCCTATAGTAAAAGTGTTGCTTTTAAGTATTACAATTGCGTTGTACTTGTCAATTTAGGGGTGGAAATTTACTCAGTTGGGTCGAAATAGTTTTTGTAATCAAAGGGTCCACTGGTTAATGAAATTATATTTTTCGAATTCTTAGAATCGAAATAGTTTCAGGGTTCTAAAACTTGAATAATAAATTGAAAAAATCCAATCTTTCTGGTAATTCTGTACTAAATATTCAGAAATATTTAAAATATATTTATCTAGGTTATGATTTCTTTTTAATACTTGAAATTTCATAAATTTCGAATTACAATTTTTCCACAATTGAGGAAAATCTTAAAGTTTGCTGGAATTTTGCCTCTGAAGTAAAATTTGAGTTTGAATTGGTCTTACAATCCGCAATCATCTTATAGTTTCAAAATTGTCTCTCAGGAATTGGCATAATGAGAATGTAAAAAACAATTTTTAAATTGGTAGTTGTACAGCTTTAAAAAATATCTAGATTTTATTAAATTCGGAAATTTTACTATTTGGCTATACTTACTATCAATATTTCAAAACAGGTTTTAGAATTAAATTCTTGATACCTACTTCCTGAAATAATATTCTGATATTTTAAACTTCAAATTGTGAAATATGCAATTGTTAAGTGTATTTGGTTTTAAATCTTGTAATATACATAAGTAGACTTATGATGAGAATGAAATATGTAAAGTTTCCAGCTGATCACAGGGCACTCTTATTTGTGTGGAGGCTAGCTTTCAGTGCAAAAATAACAAAGATCAGGGCTTTAAGCCCATAGTTAAGGGCTGCCAAAGTCAATATTCATTTTGATATTGCAAAAGTTCAATTATTCAATCGAAGGATTTCAATTCTTTTAGAGATTGGGCATCCAGATCTATGTCTGGTATTTTTTTTATCGAAATTATAGATTATATATAAATTTTGGCATTGGGTTTAACAAAAATCTTAAATTTGGATAAAAATTGATTTAGACATAATATGTATGTAGATGTAAAAGATGTGGTAAAAATATGTGATTAAAATGAAAAATTTGTAGTGAAATTTTGAAAAGAAAGCCAAAATTAGAACTTATCGAAAGAGGATTTCAATGCACCAATTAACAAAAATGAATATACAAGATTTTGGCTGTAAAGTAGAACTAACTAACTCCACTGTATTATAAAGGGCTGGAGAGGTACTCCAAAATTGTTTCCACATCTCCAAACATTTAAAAGCTTGAACACGTAAACGGTTCCTACCTCTAAAGTGCATCGTGAGAGTTGATAGGATTCACGCTATTAAAATGGGGTCGAATTGCATTTTCTATGTTTTTATAGATCAACGTACTCTTGTTTGATTCATTTAAATTTCGAAGGAATGTTTCACATACATTTTGAAAATTTTGGACTTATCAGATAAATGTCTGACTGGACGAGAATTATTTCATTTTTAATAAAGGTATATAGTCTAAAAACTGTTTTTTCACCCTAAGAATTTCACCCTAAATTATATTAAAACAAAGGCAGTTCAAAATGAGGTGTATACCGCTTGAGTTTTTTTAACATGTATTTTAGACCTATTAAAACGATCCAAGTCGATCTATTTCTGGGGATGGCTTTAATTTTTTTATGTTTCAATAGCATTGAAAATACACTGTAAAAATAACAGGCGGTATAAAATATTTTAAATGTAACACTCAATAATAAAAGCAATTTTACATTCGCGTTACGACAGGTTAGGTCAATTCAAATCGCCTTTAAATTTGTTTTATTACTTAAATAGGTCTAAAATACATGTTATAAAAAATTCAAGTTACATAAATACATCCCTTTGCACTGCGCATGTTTTAATGCAGATTTGAATAATTCTGAGGCTGCTCAGGTCTGGAGTTGTCCAGCCAGGTTGCCGATACCATTCTCCTTCCACCCTTCTCACAAATTGTAAGCCGGTATGAACTCTTTGAATAAAACGTTCACCGCAGCCCTCCTGCTGGTGGGTCTACCAATAAAGTCAACAGTCACCAAATTTGTATTTCTATAGAACTCCGGATCATCAAAGAATCTACAGTAAACCTCAATAATTAATTTATTTTAATTCTACGTTTGGTTTGTTCTTAATTTATTGATCTAACTTAATTATGCAGTTTAGGTCTTCCTAATTTCTAAAAAAAAATATTTTGGGTTCAAAGTCTTTGATTTATCAAATTTTAAGCTAAAATATTTTCGCCTTTATTTGTTCTAAATCGAATAATAATATCCAACAAATTTTTGATTCGAATTTCCCAAAAAAAATATTTTTTCACCTAAGAATCCTAAGCCTAGATTGCTTGATTAATTATTATACAATACGTTTCTATACATTTCATAAAAAAAAAACGATTTTTTGAAAATCATCTTACTATAATAGTTGACGCTAGCTTCAGGTGCAAAAATAATAAAGGTTCGTATTTTATGTCCTTCAGGATTTGAATCTAAAATTATTCAACTTTATACATTCCAAATTTTAGGGCAAAAAATTCCAAAATTGGTCATAACATTTCCTCTTATACTAAAATTTGGCTAATTTTGGCTATTCACGTACAATTAAATTGCGCAATATAATTGTGTGACGTCAGAACATTGCACACTGTTCTCAGATTTTATTCAGAATTGTGGAATTTTATTGTGCAATATTGACGTCACACATTTATATTGCGCAATTTAATTGTACGTGAATACCGGCCTTAACTTTAATGATAATTTAAATCATCTCTATTATGTTAAACAACTAATTTGATTGATACAAGATTTCTATAAAGATCTTAACTAATCTTAACTGCTTTAACTATAATTTCGGAAACTGTCAGTAAAAGATTATAGCAACAAAATAGTCATACATATATATATGTATGCAAATTGTCACAGGTATATACAGATACATCCGCCGATTAAATCATTTTTCCGCATTGCCGCAAGTTACATTTGGATATGATCTCGGCCTCACCACCAAAATCTATCGATGATCGTTTATTCATCCCGAAGGAAGGGAAAGTGATGTGCTAACATCTCCAAAAAAATTGATAAGGTCAGTTTACGCTTACCTGGTGCGCGAAAGTCGCATTTTTGTTTGTTACGGATAAAATATTCAAAATTATTGGGATCTTCATCCAGAAAAATCTCTTCATTAACTTCATTATTGCAGGGATCTGGTATGCGGAAATGCTCTATAGGGAATCTTGTAAATGGATCTCGGTTTTTCAATATTTACTTATAGCTGACTAAGATTGTCCAGTTTTCTATTCGAAATGGAAAATTAATATTAATGAAAATTTATTGGATTTCCGCGTCATTAGACCTCTGTCTAGCTCGAAATAACTCATGTTATCTAGTATAAACGGCCAATACATAATGGCATCTAAACCGATCCGACATAGTTTCTCATTTATACGAAACGCTAAATTTATATGAAATTTACCGATAACGCCGATAAAATTGGTTTGAATACTTCCTTAAGCTGATATAGCGGAATGCGAAGGTCTCGAAAACCTTCAATAAAATGTAGCTCAACTCTACGAACATTTTTAAACATATCTAAAAATATCGTGCACTTCGAAATAATTTAAAAAGTCTAATTTAAAAGGGACTCAATCTTACGCATCATCCCCGGCTTGTAAAATTTAAAACTTGAGCATTTTCAAATTATTCAGAAAATTTCGAATAATCACGAAAAAATTTCAAAATTTTCTAAATTCACATTCCAGATTTAGATGTGTAAGATCCCGCTGCTCAAAGCCAGCCCAAATGTCGAATAATCACAAAAATGTCGAAACTCTTCTTGGAAAATTTAGAATAAAAACAAAACTCGAATAATCTCGAACAAAATCGTATAAAGCAAATGATAAAGAGAATTTAAGTAATTTAAATCAATTACTAAGGTTATAGTCAACTTTAAGCATCCATGTTGGATTCAATTCGAAACCTCGTAAAAAAAAAATTTTGTATGACAGTATTGGTCTGCGAATTTAAGCAAAAATGTTTCATTAATTTAAAATTATGGGTAAAAATGTAAATGATTTACTGGTAAGGATCGTAAAATTCAGTAAATGGTAAAATTTTTTTCCAGTAGAGAAACCGTAGGTCCGATTATGAATTTTATATTTAGCTTTAGAAGAAATTTTAACACACCCGTCGAAGCAAATACTATCGCAGTCAAAATTTTTTACACAAGCGAAATTTTGAGTGCTTCATTACCTCTTTAAAAATGAAAACCTCTTTAAAAATGAAACGAATAGTCATTTTGTTTACATTTTTAATTAAGTAAATTAATTATTCTTCTATCGAATTCAATAAAAAAATATTTAATTTTTTATTCTAGCGCAAAATACGACTAATAAAGCTTGATTCAAAATTATTTGTGTATTATTCATAATAATATTTCTATTTCATACTTCTTCTTCCGTTCTTCCAACATCCATGGTATTTGTCGTGTGAAGTCGTTTTCAATTACATTTAAATCATATTCTGAGGCGGCCATTCTAAAACACCTTAATTCAAATCTTTCAAAAATCGGGTCACTATTTTTAGTTTATGTGCATTATCTTGTTGCAGCATGCACTTCTTCCTAATATCGACATAAAACAACTAAGCCAACCTCGTTAAGGAGTTCTAAATTTGTACCTAGTTCGTTCAATTTTTCCTTGTATCGTTGTGATTGGCCCGACACCACTATATGAGATACAACCACAAATCATTATATTGTCACCACCTGAATGGCGTATTGGAGTCGCAACTGTTTGCTTTATCTTCTCCAAAGGGGTTGAATAAAAGTCCAGTCTTTAAACGCGTCAGTTTGATATGGTTTCTTTTTAGTGGTGTAATTTGTAATTACGTGCTTAAACATCAAGTAGTCAAATCGAGAAATAGTGGTTTCGCTTACGTTTCTTTTATTTATAGAATTTAAATCAGAACGTTTGTTTGCGTTGCTGACAGATTAACTTTCAAGCTCTTGCAATTTGTAAATCTTTTCTAGCCGTTGTCGCTCGTTTTCTGCCCCTTCCAACGACATTTATTGTTATTCCATATTTCTTTTGATTATTTACTTGTTATAAAACAGTATTTCGCTGGCATTTATGTTTTTGGGGGTCAAAATACAAATTTTGAAAACAGCGACCACAGCTGCTCTAATTTCCACGTTAATTTCTGTTTTTTAACCATTTTTAATCAAAACTCTTTTATGACGACTATATTAGATCAAATTTTAGAAACAATAAAATAAAATAAAATTCAATTTTAGGTTTCCCAATAGCAGGATGAAACAAGTTTTATGATGTGCTGTGCACCAACAATTTTGAATCAACATCCATACACAAATAATATTTTGCCCTAAAATAAAGAATTAACTTTTTTTATTGAAATAGAAAGCAGAATAATTCTGTGGCACTGGCAATATGACATAAGGGAATAACTCTAAAATTCGCATTTTTCGGGAAAACGTTTTTCGGTATTCAATTTCAAAAGCGGGTTTTGACAATTAAGAGTAAATACGATTTTCGAGCGTTTTAAATTGGGTATATGCCTTTTGGCAAAAGTTCCGCAAATAAAAGATTAATCAAATTACTTTTAGTAAAAAAAAAAACGTTTGGCAAACATTTTTTTGGAAAAGAAATATGAATGGCAAATACGCTTTTAACCAATTATTGTCCGGCAAAATATTCTTTAGCCAAAAGCTAAAGGATGAATGGCAAATATACGTTTGACAAATTATTCTTTAGGAATTATGAGGCATTTTGATCGCACGAAAAATAATTCCTACAACAATAATTTGCCCAAAATGAATTATTCTAGAATTTAAACAAAATGTTTGATTGAAAACCAAAATTTATATTCTGGAAAATAAAGATTTAATCTTCCTTGTCCAGAATTTTGTGTTGAAATATTTTGGAAAATTGGAGATTGCTGTTCTAATTTTAATATTAAATCTCCATTTTCCAGATAATTTTAAATTTTCGTTTTCAAGCAAAAATATTTTTGACCATATTCCAAAAATCTATTTAAAAATCAGTTAAGAATCGCATTTCCATCGTACCTGTCGAATTTCATTAAAATCGTTTTAAAAATAACCAAATTCCATCGCATTTATTCATAATTGGTATAAAGAAATAGCCAAGTTATTCAAAAATTTCATCTAAAAATCGTTTAACAATCCCATTTCCACCATACCTGTCCAATTTAATCACAATCGATTAAGAAATAGCCAAGTTACAGGCTAGTTCGCCATATTCCAAAATTTATCCAAAATCTTTTAAAAATTCCATATTTAAATCGTACCTGTCAAATTGATTAAACATACATTTGCCATTCAATTTGTTTTGATATACGAAATTTGCCAAATCTATTTTGAAGAAACATAACTTTCGTTTGTCATTTAAACGGCTCTTTTTAGGTTTAAGAGATGGCTTTGACTTTAAATTAATTTTAGTTTTAAAATTCCAATTGGAGTTTTTCGCATAAAGCCAAAATGCCAAACACGAGGGCACAATGTACCTTTGATGAACGTAGAAATAATAGAAAATTTCCAAAGATTAAAAGCGGAGTATCAAGATCCAAATAAAGATGAGACGCCACCAAGTCGATTTGAAGCTGTTGTAATCCTGTATATAACATAGTTTCCTTTATTATCTTTTTACGTTAATCCATCTCATGCTGCACAATCTGTTGTGAATGAGCTTCTGCTCAAAATATAGTGTGTTAGCTTAGTGTGGAAATATGTAGTTTTAAAAATATGCAGAGAAGCAAAATTTATGTCACGAATCTAAACAAATCTAAAGAGAATGATATCCGTTTGATTTAAAAACGGCCCAAATGATGTTTCAATGACTAATAAAAAAAGTTTTACTGATTTAGATGGCGTAGATGAGTATATCGATGATTCATGGATAGCATCATCAATTATAAGTATTAGCATGGCGTGATATTGGAATAAGTCAGTCTAACACAGGAGAATTAAATATAAAATTATTTTTTTATTTTTAATTCGCCAGGTTAATGGTGCTCCAGCAAGCGATATAATTAGAGTTTTGGGGTAAATTTAAATTACACATGGTATTCCCAAAGTATTAATTTCTGATAACATGCCTTTTTCGTCATGCAGATTTAAAAAAATAGTGCTAACAATAATTTTAAAGTTGCAACTTCAACCCCACGTTACGCCCAGTCGAACGGTAGGGCAGAAGAAGGAGGTTCTTTGCAAAACAAATGCTGCAAAAAAGGCAATAACTGCGTGGCTATAAGCCGAATTAAATTTGTTACTAGCTCAAATTTTAATAAGCAGAAGTTTAAGAACAAAACGTTCGATAAAAAACTCTTTACTAGATCCTCAAAACGCAGCACGGATATGTAGATTAGCTCACAATAAGAGTCTTACGAATTCCAAAAAACGGTCGCCATGACCTTATACACAAATTTTTTACCGGCCGACGGCGCCATCCTTGCTTTATTTGATGCATGCATACCCCGGTAAAAATTCACTATTCTTACTGTGATTTAGTTTCTGGTGTGTATAGTGATGGATCCGTGTTCCATCAACAGCCATATTATATGTACTATATGTTTCCCATTTTAACTCTCTAATCTTCACTCAACATTGCTAATCATTGCATCTCCCAAAAGTAGGGGACTTTTGACTCTGTCCTGATAATCCGATTTCAAAGTTAAAAATGTAAAAAACCATTATTGACTCGCAAATTGAATCCGATTTTCCCAATAAAGCTATACGGTATTGCAGATTTTCTTATGTATTGCGTGCAAAAATTGTATTGGTGAAAGAGTATTTTACACTTTTATAAGTTTACAAAGTTATCTGAGGTCGTATTTAGGACAAAGTTATTAATTTGAGTGTACTCCATAGAATCCGTTATCTTTTTCAGGGCAAAAACTTTCGTAAACCAATTTTGTATAAGCCCAGAGCGCTAAAATTTGTTAAGAAATCCCAGAGCCATAAATAACACACTTCAATTTTACAGCAAAGCAAGTTATATACACAGTTATTGTAATTTATCCATATTTCAATTTGACCTGATAGGGTTACCTCTGGCTGTCAGTTATGTATCATTCGTATTTCGAAAGTCGCACAATGTCGTACATAATTGCGTTTTGTCGCATTTTCAAACAAATTAGAAATGATTGGAAATGTTTTAATAGAGATTATTCCAGATTATTCGAATTTCTCGAATTTTGTCGTTTAGTTGCGCGATAATACGTCATATGTATATGCCGAATTACAGGTACATCAGAATTTTCGATATTTTATGTGATTTTTCGAGGCTTCTAAACGCATTTAAGGTGCTTGGGATTGAGTATTATTTAATACATAAAGAACTCATTCAGGATTTTATGGATTTTGCGAATTAAGCTTAGCCTTGAATTGTCGAAATGCGAGATTTTTGAATTAATGTAGATTTTATTAAAAATTCTCAACTTTCATTTACTTTAGGAGAAATTTGCATTTTTTCCATTTGATTTGCTTAGTAAAGACATTTTTGAAGATTATTCTACGATTTTAAGTTAATTCGAGATTATTCTAGAATTGTAAAATGATTCGAGCTTTTCAAGATCATTCGAGTCTAATCGAGTTTCTCGGTATTCCTATAAATGATGTGCTGTAGATGCAGTATGTTACATACTGTTTCAGATTATGTGACATTTTATTATTTTTTGAGATTATTGGAGATTTTTGATATTTCTCAAAATTAGCTTGAATATGAATTAAACATATCACTATACTGAGTTACTTGATCTTACAGAGATGAAATTCTCAAACAGATTTCCGGAATTGAACGTTGGTATCAAGGTTCTGGTACTTAGTTCTATGTTCATTTAAAGTTTTTCGAATATATTCGAAATTTATTGTGAATAATCGTTAAGGTTATTTAGATATTTTTTCAGTCTCGTTTGGGGCTTTCCATTATACTTACAACTATTTTTAAGCATCGAATTAGAAATGTTGATTTGTTCATCGACTATCAACTTGACCGACTCTAGATTTCCCAAAAAACAAACTTAATCAAAAAAATAAAGTTGTAGTGGGAATAATAATTTTAAAAAAAATTTAAAATGTTTTGGTTTTGAAACAAATTTCTTCATTTTAAACTTCGGTGATTACTTTAAATATTGATTTTTTTTATTGAATATTAAACCAAAGTCACAATCACAAAAGAGAGCTTCTGAACTCTAAATATTGGTAAAACAAGGTTTTGGTTAAATACATATAAATAACACCATTTCCTTTCACATAATATTCTTGCTTGCATGCACACTTCAAATTGATTTTTTCTCCGTTTAAACAGATGCGGGTAAGTTTATGCATGGGGTAGTATGATGTATGAAAATGTAAACGCAAAATGCATGTTGCTTAAAAGATGTTAAATATTTTTGTAATTGAAAATTAGATCAAAAGAAATAGATGAACGGCTGATTGCCCATTGGTTGTGGTTAGCTCAAACAGTTGTGTTTTTATTTTGTATTAAAAAATCTGAATTGGTCTTTATCTGGATACAGTTATAAATTCCGATGTGATATGGTATGTAATTCAACCAAATTCTCTATCTTTATGATTGAACTTAATGCTTATCAAACTGATTTTATTTATCAGCTAATTAGCATCTACCACTTTACACCATCTTTACTCGTCAATTCAAGTAGCTTAAATAATAATACGCCATCGTATGTATAAACAATGTATACATAACAAATATTTTACGTCAACCGCAAAAAAAAATTATTTATTACCGTATTTAAAACATATTACACCTTGACAATATAATTTAATAAACAAATGTGAAATATTTTGTGTTATCGGGCACATTATAATGTGTGATAAGACGTTTTTTTTGCTTTATCTTTCTGTATACAGCTATTTTTTGTAACGTTAATCAAGCAAAGAATTCATTTTGTATTTATCAAAATCTTTTATACGCGATCTTATAATACGAGTAATGTGCAGTTGTCTTATCAAAAAATACTTAAGCTTTATATAAATACTGGATTTAGCTCTTCATAAAATACGCTTAGATAGCCACTTAATTAATTAAACGACAAAAGCAATTATATTGTATCAATGCCGTTTAAATGTAAATCCATAATCTAATTAATTTTTTTGTTTTGTTCTAAAGCTAGGAAATGTAAACTTTTAACTTTTCATGCTGAATGATAACGTATAAAAGTTTATAGTGTAACTGATAATTGATAGGTACTAATTCATTTTTTTTTTGATGATTGATTATTTGATTTATATTGTATGTTTTATAGTTTCGAAGTAGACTTGGACGTTCCACTCGCAAGCCGCACAAATCGGTTTGTAGAATAATTGATTATAATTATCATGCTAGTGTTGAAAACGATTTTATTGCTAACCAGTTTTATTTTTCATATTTTTAATTTGATGTACAGAAAAGACATAAGGTACATACATTTTGTAAGGTAACCCACACAGGTATTCAATTAAAATTTGGGATTAGCAATTTGAGCGATTTTAGCTAGATCTAGCTAGATTTTCGGTTACATTAATTTAGCATCATATATTGGTAATTCAATTAGGTACCACGATATTCAAATTAAGTGTAATAATATTAAAATGAAAATTTGAGTTTTTTTATGCTAATATTGTTAATTAAATATTGTGACGAGGTGTGATTTATATATTCTGTGCGATCACTTCGAAGAATGCATTAACCACATTTCAACACAACCATTAATAATAATAATGAAAATAATTTAGAAGATGACCAAAAATTGTTTAAATTTGACTGTTATTTGTTAAAATTAAATTATTATGTGATTATATTGCGACTTAAAAACATTTTTATTAAGACATTCCCTTACATTATGCTAATTAACGGTTTTATTTTTTAAATTATTTATCGTTAAGTTCAAATTTAAAAGATCTTTCAATATTGCCCATTGAAAACCCATGAATTTCTTGCTGGAAAGTGAAAATTCTTAAAATGGTTTCACCATTCAGCAGATGATATGGTAGCCAGATTCACTCAAACAATCTTAAATTGGAGGTTTCTAACTCAAAGCTTTTATCTAATGGTATGTTCACCCTCTAAAATACAAAATTTGAGAATGAAAGAGAATTTATGTAGCTCTTCAAGTAACTTTAGGAGACAAGACAAAAAGTTTGGGTTTTATGCAGTGTGATGAAATCTAAACTCTCAAATCTTCAGGCTAGCCAAAACCTTAAATTCAATCGTTTAAATACCTTGAAGTCAATTTTCATAAAGTAATCTGGCTAAAACTTTATAGATGCAGACCTCATGTAGTTTCTGTGTATACTATGCTTTCTTGTCAACAAGGCAAAGAGAAATGCTTCTAGAAGATGTCCTGTTCTTGATTATATTTTATTCAGCCAGATAACAGCTTTGAAAAATGACATATTATCGTCGATGAAAAATGCAGAATGTGTAAGTTCATTTTTCCAATTTTATATTTTTTCATTTCAAACGAAAGAGGAGAAAATTG
This sequence comes from Tipula helvola, assembly GCA_963556165.1. NCBI lineage: Eukaryota > Metazoa > Arthropoda > Insecta > Diptera > Tipulidae > Tipula > Tipula helvola. The sequence goes on from OY744482.1 coordinate 53,685,255, forward strand.
GGCTTCGATCGCAGACAAATTTAGCATAATTTTTCGTTTGCAGATCGATAATAGTAAGAGTGAACTAGTTTTCATTGCCAGAATTTAAATTTGGAAAATGTTTCAGTCAGATTCATGGTGCCCTATTCCTACCCTAGTTTCTTAACTTTTACCAAAATATCCAATTCTGAAAAATAGTAAATTGCAAGAAATTCATGTTACTGTTTTGCTCTTTATAATGATGGTAAAAAATGATATAAGAATTCTGAGAAGTTGGAGTAAGCAAAAGTCATTTACCCCGCATTATAATCGTTTGGGATGCTTTATCCCTTTGGCGATATATAAACTAACCATAAAAACAAAAAATACCTTACAGTTACAAATTTTGGTGAGCTTTAGTTACCTGTCAAGTTGAAGAGTTAAATCGGAACAATTTGTGGGGCAATTCCAACGGGTAAATTTGTAACACCAAAGTCTATTCCATGATAATAAATTCCAATGAAATTTAACTTCCGAATTCCGTTTTGATGGAATTTTAAAATCAATCTCATTCTTACATAGCTATATAATTAAAGTGTCCTCTCAAATGAGATTAGCGATAATATTTAAATTACAGTTTGGGATTTCCCGTATTTTTTGTTTCTCTAATCTAGTTTCTCGAGATTTCTTGAAAATTCACGCAAAAAATATTTTAATCAGCAAATTGGTTTCACAAAATTCAAAAACTTTATCTTGACCCAAGAATGTGCCCAAAATGCATTAATAATTGTTTCGTTATTCTAACCAGATAATCAAAGGTTCCTGGTACAAAATTACTGAAATGTAAATTATTTAAATTAAAATTGGTATACATCATAACAAATGATATAAAAATGCAGGCTTACTATAGCCTACATTTTTATATCATGTCCAAAAAAATTCCCAAAATTTGAGTGATAAAGGCATTTTTTGGGTGATATTCTTGACCGACCAGAATTTTTAAAATATTGTGAGATTAAGTCCTCCGATTTCCAGTAGCTTCAGTAAATTACCAAAATTTATTAGTTTCTCGAGAATTAGACTACTGCAAAAGCAGTCAATTCATATTGTATCAGAAAAACTATTTTACAGATAATACCTAGAAGCCTACCAGCCTTGCTTTACGTAGAAAGTAAGACAATAAAACTAATTTGTTATATAAAACTAATTAGATACTAATTTGAGTGTATTCCCAGCATTAGACTCGAGAAATAAGAAACAAATCAGTCTGTATTTCTGGAGAATTTTATCTCGAGAACCCTTGTTATTTCACAAAATTTGATTTTAGTGGCGGACTGGGGACTTTTTCTGGTATTCCAATTCGCAGTACTCTATCGCAGTGAGAAGATTATTATCAACGTTATCGACGAGTTGTCGACTAATTGTCGACACGCTTACGTAGAAAATAATCAAGCGTAAACGCCCAATTGTGTGTCCAGACGTATTAACGGTAGACTCTATCGTGCGCCGGAAGAGCCCAATGGAATAGTGTGTTCGCTCAATGATAAAATATTCACAAAATACTTAAAAATATGGTTCGAATTTAAGCGCATTCGTTTGTGGTGAATTAACTGAAATTATTTGGGCTAGATTTTTGTTTATTTTGTTTACAGATAATTTAGTAGGAAACAAACCAATAATTTATGACTGAAACACCTTTCAAGAAATATGGTTAGCTCAAATACACAAAAGGATACATAAGTCAAGCTGTTTTCTGAGCGAAAACTTATTTTTGAACAGAAGTTCCATTTTAAAAGGAGTTTTAGACATGATATTTGTGTAGGTAATTTTAGGACTGAAACTCTTTTCCATTTTTTCAGTGAAATCTTTTTGACTGGTATTCTCTAATAAAACAATACCCACCCCAAGCAAACACAATCTGTTTTGAGCAGTAGCTAATTTACAACAGATCGTGCAACATGAGGCGGATTAACATAAAAATAAATTATTTAAAAAAAGCTATGTTATATTTATACAGGATCACTGCACAGCTTCGAATCCACCTGGTGTTATCCCATCGTTATTTGGATCTTCCTATTTTGCGATTATCTGTTGCGCCATTTTCTGATACGCACGTTCATCAGAGATTAATAATTTTTTTAAATTGACACAAATCACTTTGCAATTCTTTATATTTTTTCATTTAATTAGGTTTGATTATTTTGCAAAATTGTCCCCTTAAGCAATTAGGCTAACCTCCTGGAGTTTAAGAGAAAAAAACTAAAAATTCATTTCGTTTGTTTTTTCTCGAAAGGCTGAGTATTGAACCATCTTAGATTAAATCGGGTGAACATTTTCCATTTAAAATGATCATTTTTATTTTGCTCGGCAACTTTTTTCATACAGAAAAACAAAATCAGGAAAAGAAATTTTTTGGAAATTAAATTCCGGAAAATTAAAATCTCGACGAAATCTCAAAAAATAAAAATTCTCAAAAAAAAAATCCTCGCGCCTGGATTGTAACTTTTGTCCCAAAAACTCATAGTATAGTAATTCGAGATTTACGTAAATTTGTTAATTTTACTACCCAGTTAGTAATTAAATATTTCTCTTAACGATTTATTAAAAAGATGCATCAATAAGGGATTAGTAAATTTATCCAAAATATTGTGAAATTTTATAAAATTTTTATGGTGTATGAAAAAAAATTGATCAACGAAATCGTGACTAAATTAAGGAGAAAGAACATATTTTACAATAGAAATAATTTTAATAAATAAATTGCTAAGAGATCAGTTATCTAGCGGCTTTTTAAAAGAGTTTACCCACTTACTTCTTCTCTCTTCAATAAGTATCTACGAGTACGTGCGAAACATTTTGTTATTTTTAAATCATTTAACTTTTTTTCTTTTAAGATGGCTCCTATTTTTTCCTGGGCACAAAGCAAAACACAGGCGTATACGCCTTTCGAGATTTTTAAAATCGATTTATGTGATTTTGTCCAATCCAGATTTTGTTGATCTAGAAAACTTAGTGACCAAACTTTATTTTGACTTTAAACTTTTTGCAAGATATTTTCAACTTTTCGTGAATAAAATTCTTTACCATTTGCAATTAGAATTTGACGAAATTTTTAAATAAAAAATAATAATGTATTGGATTCTATTCAATTCAGATGTTAAAAATTAATATTATACATCCCCTAAAAATGTTGAATTTTCTATGAAAAACTTTGATGCTCAGCTTAAATTGTTTAAAATTATACCGAGAATTTAACATCTCTTTAACCGTTCTTGGAATCTGTTTTGTAAGTGTAATTTACTGAATTATCCTAAAATATAAACCGTCGACACCATAATCAATTTTTCAATCCATGGAAGTACGTCCAACTCAACACATATTTGATAGTCCGGAACAAAATATCGTATTCTACTTGCATATAATGGCTATTACTCAATCATATGATTTTATCTGTTATTTATCAACTTCATCCTCGTGAGTAACAGAGTACTAATCACGTTTAGAATAGTATATTGTATGACAAGTGAAGAAAACGAGTCATTGCAATACGAAAGTGAAATTTGCAGCCTGAGCGATAGCGAGGGCTGCACTCACTTGAGTATTGCAATGAATTTTTTCACACGAGTTACACACGCTAGTTTTTTTACGATAGAAAAAAAAAAATTTTTCGCAACAAAAAATGAAATTGAAACGTTTGGATTTTTACAAATCGTGTGGCAATGTTAAAAAATCGTTGTGTAATGAATATTTCCACACGATTTTAGTGGACGACGCAAAGGCTCCTTTTCTTATATAATTTAAATTCAAAAATCATCATCGAAAGTATTGGTTACTGCACTATCGTAGAAAAAGTTTCTTAAGTGTGTTTTTGTTCGTGGGGAAAATAAAACAATGCTCACGACGAATTTATAATAGCGATGCCACATCCCACATGGAGATATAAAAACGAACGATTTCGTGCGTTTATAGCAAAAATGCGCCACATGAGAAATGATACACATATCGACGATAAAAATTGACTTCACACAAACAAAATGACATTGGATTTAGCGTTTTTCAGTTTTTAATTTGATAAGTAGTGTGAAAATTAAAAATCATAGTGCGTTCAAAAGGAATTATTTATATTAATATTATTATTCATATTCACTGCTTTTGACAACCCGGCACAATGAAATGAGGTTAAATCAGCACGAAAAAAAATTCGTCGAAATTTTAGTATGAATGCGGAAATCGTGTTTATTTTTGAAAGAGTTCAGTCACGAATTTAACTATACCACTTAGTAAAATATCGCCGACAAATTCTCTCAAATTCAGAATTTGTTAGTTTTTAAATAAAACTTAATATATTGTACGATTTTTTAATTGTAATTTCTAATAGGCCAAATTTGGTAGATGATTTCATGAATTTTCATCAAGGTTGTTTTTTTATTTAATTGAAAATTGGATGTTCGTTGATAGATCGTCGTCGATATTTTATTTCTGTCATGTGGCAAAGCTCTTGTGTTTATTTAGTAATCACGATATTGAATTCGTCATGTTGACTTTACGTAAATTTTCTGCTGAACAATTTTCAGCACAATATCGCGAAGTTAGGTGCTGTAGGATGAATTTTACATGTTTGCTCAATTCAATTGTCAGGACAGCAAAAATAATTTTTATTTGAATTGCCGTGGTTACCTACTAAATGTCAAATTGATGGAGTTATGAAGGAAATAGAACAACCAAATTGAAAGTGATTAAATAATTTGCATAACCAAAAAATATAGGTAGTCTTTTATCTCCCGAGAAATCAAAATAAATCAAAACAATTTATTAATAAAAATTCAGCTTGTCTTCAGTTTGCCTATAGAACTATTTCATTGTATTGTCCGTATTTAGTTAAGCATGAGTCTTCTGCCGACTCTAGATTCTTGTAGTTTAGTAATCCTGTTATGTATAACGATAAAGATTTTGATTAATAAGCTAATCTAATATTTGTTTAGATTTGAACTAAACAACACCGAAAAAATAAGATGTGAGATAATGGTGCCGATGCGTTAAGTTTTTGAAATCCGAACGAGATTGCTATAAAGAGACTGGTGCACATTTAATTTCCAAAATAACTCACATCAAAATTATACGATAAATAAATTTTAACAGATACAAACATCTATTTTTTTGACAATTTTCTTTTAGTATGACATTGTTCATTTCATACTTTTTTTCATTTTGACACGATATATTCAGCAAAATCATAAAGTGCAAATTATAAATTGGCAAAATTGACAGAAGACCCATATAGTTTTATTTTGTTAATTTGGTACCTCTCTAAATTTGTTTACGAAATAGACTACGTCGGTTGGATAATATTTCTTTCTGATGAACATTTGTCAGCAGAAAATTTACGTAGTTAACATAACTCACTGGTTGACACCATGCCAACACAATGAAACCTTTTAATTATTAAAGCCTGTATTCAATGAGAAAAATTGACTCACAGTCAAAAAAAACGGAAAGAGTAAAATAATCCGATGCCTCAAAGAGACAAAGACAACGTTCTTTTTGTGTTTTTTATTTTATAGCAAAACAATTTTGCTATAAAATAAAAAAAAGTTGTCTTTGTCTCTTATATGGAGCATCAGATTATTTTTCTCATTTTGTTTTTTTTGACTGTGAGTCAATTTTTCCCATGGAATACACGCTTAGATCATTCTTAAGCCTGAATTCCATTAGCAAAATTGACTCACAGTTAAAAAAAACGAAAAGAGAAAAATAATATGAAGCTCCTTATAAGAGACAAAGTCAACGTTTTTTCAAAATTGTTTTGCTATAAAATAAAAAACAAAAAAAAAACGTCTCTTATATGGAGTATCAGATTATTTTTCTCTTTTCGTTTTTTTTTTGCCTGTGAGTCAATTTTTCTCAAGGAATTCAGGCTTTAGCAAAAACATATAAAGCCTGTATTCCATGAGATAAATTGACTCACAGTCAAAAAAAAAAAACGAAAAGAGAAAAATAATCTGATGCCCTATATAAGAGACAAAGACAAGATTTTATTTTTTTTTATAGCAAAATTGTTTTGCTATAAAATAAAAAATAAACAAATAACGTTGGCTTTGTCTCTTATATCTAAGGGATATCAGATTATTTTTCTCTTTCTGTTTTTTTTGACTGTGAGTCAATTTTTCTTTTGGAATACAGGCTTTATTTGAAATATTATCTAAGTAGGCTTTGGTTTTATTAATTTTTGCTTTTGAAACATAAAGTGGTGACCAACGAAAAATTATAAACTTAGGCCGTGATCGAATATGTTAAAAATATTTGGTTAAAAATTTGGTGAAAATCAAATTATCGTGGTGAAATATTTTTATCTACCAAATTTAATATTATTGTGTGAATTAGTTAAAAATTAAAATTGTGGCAACTGAACAACAACATGAAGCGCATTTATAACAATCATTTTCCTAGTTTGTTATCTATTTTATTACTTTGTTAAAAGCGTAATTTATCAAATGAAGCTGTTTTAAGAAGAAACAGAAAGAAACACGTCGTGCTTATGTATCAACTGAACCAATATTAAAAAAAACGAGGTTATGTTTTTTTAACTCGCTTGCCAAATTTTATATAAGGCGCCTACCATGATACATTTTTTATTTATTTTTTGTGGTGAGTAAATTTTTTAATTTTAACTTTTATGTCAACATTTTAATTTTTAACTGGTTTTTAACTAATTCACTCACGGCCTTAAAAATTAAGTATTAACAAAACTTAAAAGTGCGGGGCCAACCAGTGGGAAATTATAAACTTAAAAAAAATTAAGAATTTTATCGAATCCAATTTTTTAAAGTTTTTTTTGACATTTCAGCCATAGCGAAATTAAAAATTCTTTAAGTAAATGACAGCGATTTTTGTATTTATAATTTTTATTTAAGGGTAGGTAATTATTATTTTTGGGGGTATTCCATGAGAATTTCGTGTAACTTTTAGATAATGTTAGATAAAAGCTTGGATAGATAAAATTTGGCGAAGCTCCGTTGAAATTTTTAAGTAAATTTAAATTTTTCATGGGGGAATACACATAAACGCCATTCACCGAATTCTTAATTTTTCTTAATTTAAGTTTATAAGTTTCTATAAGTTTTCTATGGTTACCACTGTAGATAGAATTTCTGTATCTGTTAAGTCACTTAAAAAAATTAAGAATGCGCGATTTTGTGTCCAAACAAAAAATAAATGTCAAACCCAAATACATTTTTATTTGGTTAAATTGTTGATGCACGTGTAGATGCATAGTTTTGTATGTCATAGCATTGTAGGTATTTACATTTTTATACATTTTAATTTTATTTTTCTAGGTTTCACTGAAGTATTAATTTATTTCTTAATTTGACAACATTTTGCTAGTGAATTTTTTCCTATAAGGTAAAAAAATGTGAAAATTTTTAATTTGCGAATTTTGTGTTGGACATAAAAAATAACAATTTGTAATTTAATATTTTTTTATTTTGTGTCACAATAAAAAAGTTTAAAATATTTAAGTTTATTTGCTAGATTTTAAAATATTCAAGAAAGTTTGTTTGGAAATCAAATATTGCAAAATATAGGTTCTACTAAAATTCTTTAATTTATAATTTTTCGCTGGTTGAGCCTTATAGTAAACAAATTCAAAAATATCAAAATAACCTACGAACAATTTAATTTAAACTCCAAGAACTATAACGGTATGTTTTATAACAGGGAGGATTATAATTGAAAAATCTAACTGGTCAAAAATAAATTACAACATGATTAATTTGACTGAATGTTCACTAGTTATACAACAAGAGGTTCGAAAATAATCGAATATACAGTTGATAGGACGAGATGTGTTGCTTAGGAAACACAACGACACCGCAGGTGGAGTTATGTTTCTTAGGTAACACATCGAGTCCGCAAATGTATATTCAGATGATTTTCGAGTTGGTTATTCAGATGGTTTTCGAAGCTCGAGTTGTATATGTTAAAACTATACAACGAATCAACCATGTCAAATATCAAATATATTAATTGTTTGTTTATATTCATGGAAGATATGATTTATTTGTTTGCCGCCGAAACACCACTAGTGGTGTTTCGCGAAACACAACTTAGCAATGCAAATAACCGATATTATACAGCGTAACTAAGGAAAATTCAACTATCTGATTGGTCTATTTTCCAATGAGTTGTATAGTCAAAAATATTGTATGAAGTATAAAAATATTGTTGAATTTTATTTAATAATTTCGTCCAATTAAATTTAAAGGAATGTCTAAAATCAAAATTACGTATTATACGATTATTGTTCGAGGGTTGTGCATACTTTTGGTGAATAGACCATTAGGTTGTCGAATAATGGAAACATTTCTTGTCATTGGTAAATATGTCACAATTAATGTAGACGGAAACGGCAAAAGCGTCGCCGATAAGCCTGTAATTTCGCACAGGCCGAACAAACGACCACTACGGCGAACACTAGGGAATAAAATTATAGTTTACCTTTGGAGCCAAATTGTCTAGCAATGGCCTTAGTCGCGAATGTCGTTACTTCATGCATTTAACACGACTGAAGCCTACGGGCATCTAACTGAGGATAGCATATGGTTACTTTATAGTTACATTTTTATTTTTTACAACTAACACGTGGAAGATATTATTATTTACTAAATAATCAAGTTTCCGATTTGTACAAAGGTTTAAGCGGTTCATTTATAAATTTTTTTGGCCAAATCCAGTTCTATTAAATTGTTAACCCAACATCTTTTCAGTAACAGCAACATCGGCATAAACTTAAATTTAAAACGCTACTTAAACGTCACAATTAGCGTATACCTCGTCACAATAAACAATTAAGCAAATCACTCAGTCAATGTGCTAATTGGAATTTTATTATCGATTTATAAATTAAATTAAATTTATATCACAACGTTGTGAAATTCAAAATATCATTATTTACAAAAATCCAATGTCATGGACTCAATAAAAACACAATGCTTATAAAATATTTAAAACTACAGAGAATGGTTCATCCATTTCACACAATCTTAATACAGGAATGCTCGTAAATAAATACAATTTTGTGGAATTTTTTAAAAAAGATAACAGCGACAAAAGAATTATGATAAATTTACACCGTAATAAGATGCTGATGTTGATGCATAATTTCATTAAGACAATTCCGATTGTTTTGTATATACAATAAATTACACTTTGCATTTATCGCCACATGAATATAGATTATGTTACTGTTTTATTGTGATTCAGAAAGTTCAATGGTATAAGAATAAAGAATTTATTGACCCAATTTATAATAAATATAAAAAAAAAGATCATTTTGCATTGGTATACATTAAAATAGGAAGTAAATAATGTTGTTTTGTTTTAAAGATCACTAGACGTCTAGAGGTTTATTATATTTACATTATACCATCATGACAGTTTTATGGGCGTTTTGCCTTGAAAGTATGTGATTAAAACTGAGATTGATTTACTGGTGAGGTGGCGAGATGGCTTTGTTTTACATATGTATATACGAGTATATAGGGCAAAAATATAAAGATAACCATCAAAAAATATGTTGATTATAATTAAACCATTCCGGGAAACATTTATTTGGCATATCCCCTGGAGTATATATCGTAAGTGCATACGCAAACGTAATTAAATCGCTTGTATAATGTACAACGAAATTCGCGAAAAAAAATGTAAAATCGACAAAAAAATTTAATTTCTTGAATCAATCATAAATATAATATTTACACACCAGTTTAATTAGGAAGTATATACAGCTTGAAGCAAGAGGCGAATGTAAACAACAACATTATTTTAAAAACCAACAACAACAAGGTATAATTCTTCGTAGCCGTGAAATATTTACCTGCATACTAAATTAAATTAACAATAATTTGTTACTAAATTAATCTTTTTATAATAACATATTGATATTTTAATTGAACAAATATTTATAATGAGATTTTAAACAATCTTATACTGGGTAATCGCGGTAATCGATTTTTATATGCTATAATTAAGGTTAGAGATTACAAGATTTTTTTTTCTTTTTTAATTACTGTATTAAGCATGTAAATATAAGTAGTTTGGTGTACATGCTAATGTCTTATGACAATAGCGCATACAAAAAAAAACAAGTTAACCACAAATGCGATTATTGCGAAGCTATAGGTGATAATTGGAGAATCCAATTAACCGGCTTTACATACTTGGTTATTTACGCGTATTTGGTGGAAAATTTTTATTACGAAATTTAAATATTTCTAATTCGAAACACATGTCTGATGGTTTTAATATTTTACCATCAATTATAACATTTTATAAATTTAGGTTATCGGCTGTCCGGAACTGGAAAATTATATACACGAAATTTACAGAAATCTTTCAGTAAATAATTGCGACTTAGTTTTTTAATCTAAATAAAATAAATTGAGATTATGCCATACGCAGTAATATAAATATTTTATAAAGAGCAGGTAATTAAATCATAAATGTGTACATTAAGAAATAATAGGTCATATACTCTTTATAGCCGATAAGATTGTGAAACTGGCTGGGATTAAATAATAGCATTAGCTGTATTATAGTGATATAGACAGTTATAATCGGAAAAACGTTCAAAAATATTATACGCTGTTTAGCTAAGTTTAATAAAATGTAATTGGAATTTTATGAAATCGAAACAGTTTTGTAAGTTTTGAATGTTGAAATTTCAAAATACATCCATATTCCCAATTTGAGCTTGCATTGAATTGCAAAACGGCTAAGTATTTATACGGGGTACGATTTAAGATTTCAAAATATTTAATTTTCCGAGTTAACATTTTTATTTTATTAAATTATTAATTTGGAATGAAAATTTAAATTAAAAAATTAACTCAGGGATCAATTTTGATTTAAGAAAAATAATATTGAGGTATAGAAAAATCTATAAAGCTCTCTCCGGAGAAGCAGTCATGGACTTAGGAAATTAGTCGACACCCCTTTTGATCCATAATTATTGCATTTGTTGCTAATTATTCGTGTACAACTTTAGACATCTTGAAAATCACAAAAGAAGGGTTGTTCCAGAATGTCCGACCGAGGCCGGCTAATGTGAAGGTTTTCACAGAAAGTCTGTGGACAGGACAGTTAGTAGGTCTCAAAATATGTTATGTGTTTCATTAAAAAAAAAATACTATACACAATTGGTTTGGCGGCCACTTCTAGGAAAATTTTAAACCCGCTTTATTCAACTTTTGGATGTGCTGCAACTAATTCATAATTCAACAAATATGTTGATTAAAACAGATTCTAAATTTTATTGGAATTGGTGCATAATAGCAGAAGTTCCATTGGGGGAAGGGATGGAGTTCTTAAATAAAACATGGTGGGAATCCAACAAATATGGCGGGACACTACTAATGACACTTTAGTCCACAAATACAAACCGTAAATAAAAACGAATAGATTTTCCAAAGAGAAATTTGTTTTTTAGCTATATGTATAGTCAATCCAGCTTTTAATACATTTCCAGCACCAAATGGAACACGATCCTTTGTTAATCGATTTTAGTGAAATTTTATATCTGAGTTATTAAGCCGATTCTATAAGTAGTTCTTTATATACAACTGAATTATTGACTCTCTGAAAAATTCCTTGGATCATTTCATTTCGGATCAAATAGTCTTATTTCTTAGATAAAATAATAACCAAATTAAAAAAAATATTGCTTTTGCGGAACACCACCAATGATATTATGGTTGGTCCCATTAACAAAAAAATAGCTTTTTTTTTTACATATATAACCAATCCATGCAGTTTACTACGTCTCCAGCTCCAAAATGGACTAGCACGTTTGTGGATGGATTTTAATAAAATTGTACTTTTGAAAGTTGATGAAGTTGATTCTTTAACTAGGTACTAACGTATGAGGAATAAAATATGGACAAACAAAAAAAAGTAAAAAAAAAATTATTTACTAATCAAATGATTTTAATCCATCATTTATTTAAAACTTTAATTCTTAGATAAAATTTACAGAAAAATTTGCGCTCCATATCGATTCGCTTTCCTGATCCTTTCTGGCACTCTTTTCATTGCCGCCTGCGTTCCTGATGTATCAATCTTCTTGAAATCTCTTTTTATCTTTCTAATCAGACATTCAACATTTTTGGCACGATATCCATTGCTGTATACCATTCTCTTCAGATTTGCCCAAAAAGTTTCAATGAGCCTTAGTTGTGGAACATTTGGTGGGTTATAGTCTTTAGGTATAAATTCGATTCTGCGTTGACGTAAATCAGATAACGTTGCGTTGGCATAATGTGAGGATGCCAAATCAGGCCAAAAAATCGTTTTATCATTTTTATGATATTTATTTATAAATTTCTGAAGCACAGGTAAACATTTGTTTGTGTATGTTTGCGCATTAACCGCCAAACCACTTTTGAAAAATACTGGGTCACTGACACCTCGTTCGCTAATAGCCACCCACAACATAACTTTACCTGGAAACTTGGTCTTATGAATAAACTTCTCCTTTTCTGGTGCATTGTGATCGGGAGACTCGTAGTAGTATTTTGGCTGCCATTCATTACCTTCAACAGTGAAATAACTTTCATCATCCATCACACATTTATAAGCTGAAGAAGCAGCGAAATATGTTTGGGAAAGCACTCTTAATCTAGATTTGATTGTAGCTAATTGTTTGTCTGTAGTTGCTGGTGCCGATTTTTTGGGTTTGCGTTGAATATTCATACTTTGTAAATATTTCTTGATAGTTTTTGGGGCAACTTGATATTTTTTACCCAGTTTTCTGTACGATTTTGCAGTTCGACCCACTGTTTCGCCTTTCAATATCATTCGAACTTTGCTACCTTGTAGTTGACATTTTTTACCAGAGTCGGGTTTTCTTTCCACAGGTTCATTATTCTCAAACAGTTTAATTGTTTTGTAGATAAAGAATTTTTTGAATCCAAGATCCTTGAAGTAGTGAAAAATCTCGTTCTTTTTTTTGTCTGGATTTTCCTGACAAAATTTACAAATTAATTTACGACGATCTACTTGTAACAACGACATTTTTGTAACTAATCGTAAAATGACGCAGTTGTAATGTATTTTTTATAAAATATACGGGAACCACCTTATTTAAAAACAAGGAAATTTTTATTTTTGGTTATACAATACAAATACAAATACATTTTACATTTGTCCATATTTCATTCCTCATACGTTAATATAAAATTGACTAATTCCTTATCTGGAGAATTCCTTTGGTCACCTCAGAGGAGTTCAGATTTCTTAAAAAAAGGCATAGCCCAACGGCAAGGAATATTTTGAAACACGAGTCGAACTAATGGTAATATGGCCGGTACCATAAACCAAAAATAAGATTTGCGAATTTTGGTTTAGACAATTTTCTTCGCCTCCAGCACTGAATGGAACAACCACATTTATCGATGTATTATTATTAGTGCTCTCAATTTCGGAATTGATTTTTTTTTGTATAATCTTTGATTAAAAATTAAAAATCAAAATTTTACAAGAAACCACCAATTTCTTTTATTTGATTATTTAAAAATTAATTGATTGGAAAATCAAATTTTTCCTGTTTTTTCTCATTAAACCTAACGCTCCGCGGGTTGTGTCATTTAGGCAGGCTAGAGTTTAAGTGGCGATATTTTCTGCTGCTAAATACGCAATCAGGCTCGATGCTGATTGATGGTAAATTTTCATAAACATTATGATGAATAGGGCCTCGAGGCTACCTCAATCATACCAAAATTAAAGCCCTTTTCGAAACGCAGAGAAAAGCGTTGTTAAATACAGCTAGTTCGCTAGTCACAATGTAAAAGCGTGTATAACTATTCCTTTTTTAATCTTTTTCAAGAAGCCTGAAAAACGAGTGAATTTGCCATAGCAGAAGCACTAAAATTAACTAACAAAATTGGATATTTTTTCACTTTTAAATTTTTGCTGTCACAAATTTAATTCAAAAGACTAGGAAACACTCATTTTCGTAGCGGTAGACCAATAAAACGATTTTAAGTAATTTTGCAGATACACTTTTGCGATGTTTATTTTTTTCGTTTTTGAAGAACTGATCAAATCATTTTTTTTGTGTTGAAACGACGTAAAAAGGTAAAGGAATAAGTAAATGCAAAAGGTAATTTTTAGGAAGGATCATTTATTGTTTCGTAATCCGTTTATTAGGTATAATATCTAGTGAACGCAAAAGAGCAACTCAGTAAAAATATCTAAAGTGACCTATATTTTGAACAGCTCCCTGACCACTTTTGTCAGACCTTGGAATATTATCTATAATATTTGTTACAATTGAAGAACACTTTTCTGTCAGGCTAGACTTTTAATTTTCAAATTATTGGACTGCTTTCTTCCTTAAACTGACCCCCTTCATAAAGCTACCGAAATTTCTGCGACTCTTGAGTGGTCACTTTAGAGAACTTTCACTGTATATAGTATACTTTCTAGTATACGAAACACTATAAGTGCATAAAATTAAGTTGAACCTACTTAAATTAGTTTGAGAAATAGAAATTCGATAATTTCGGAATTAATGTTTTCAATTCCGAATTCCGGAATTGGATGCCCTAATTTCTATTATCTAAAATCCATGACAATGTAAGGTATTTTTCCGGACGTCTACAAGAGCTTAAAAAACCAGAACATGTCCACTACTCCTTGAAAAAACCTCTATCTCCATTGTGTCCGGCACAATTTCTGCAGTTTTCTTTCTTTACAAAGCCGTTAAACTAGAAATGTGGCCATCGCTGAAGATTATTTTTTATGAAAATCACCGCCATAGAAACACCATAAAAAGTCTACACCTGCGTTTAGTAAGAATTAGTGGACGAGTTGAAATTTATTTATATGTACAAAGCCCAAGTTTTTTTTTGGATTTGTGAGCTGATAGTACTTGTTCAGTAAAAACTAAGAATACCAACCAAGCGGCACAATGGTTACAGTTGCGGCATTTGGATCGAGAGTTACCAGGTTCGAATCCCTTTAGAAGCTGCTGTTGCCAAAGGGATATTTGTTTATCTCGGGATCACCACATTTTCCAGAAAGAACAAAATCTGGATTGGAGAAAATCTCGAATATTTAATTTAAAAATCTCGAAAGACAAAATCTCGAAATTTTTTTTTTGTACATTTACATGGTTTCGAGATTTTAGAAAATGTTGTTATTTTCTTGACTGTGCGATTAAATTTTCTAATTTCGTTAGCCAATTTGTTTAGGCTGAATCAACATAAGGCCGATGTAAGGGGAATTTTATTGTAACATCTGTTTGAACAACCCGTTAACAGAAATATTTATTTAAATTGAAAGAAAAATTGCCAAGTTTACTTGGACGTTTGGATTGTAATCTTTGTCCCATAAACTCACAGTAATTCGAGATTTTATTTTGTCGAGATTTTGTCTCATTGAGATACTGTTTTCGAAATTTTATTTTATAGACATTTATTCCTGATAATTCCCCACAATCAGCTAAGTGTGTTGCGCTAAAGGGGATAAACTATTTATGCGATTTTTAATAACCAGGAGTTACAAAACAACAGAAACTAGGGGCGATTCTTGCCAAAGCTTTAAAAAAAACAGCCATCAAACTAATAGGATAAAACGCCTTGGGGTCAGTGTAATCTAACCTGCAGGCTTTAAAACTAAATACAGGTCTATTTCCGCTTTACAATTGTGTCGCGAATGAGAAAAAATCCGAGTGGTATTTCACCAGAAGAGATGGGGAAAATGGAGGACAAATGGACAGAAAGACAACCAAATTATAACTTTATAGTTCGAATTAGTCTTTACTTCAGCTCTATTATGGCAGAATTCTATAACTTTTCAGATTAGACCACTCGAAAGATTTGTTCCGAATTTTAACTTCGGTCCGCAAGTACCAAAGTTATTATGAAATCCTGCCAAAAATGACCAACAAATTTGTTTTGTCTAAAACCACTATTCTTTACGTTTTGAAGGTACTGAGTTCGAAAACAAAATATGCCCATCTGTCTGTTTGCATATAGTCTGTGTACCCACTGTATTTTGAGAACGGTTGTCCGATTTGAAATTTTCTCCACAATCTATTGGCTTTGACTATAGAATTAAAACGCTTTAGGAACCTGTCCGTTGAGAGGATCGGAAATCTGTCATACAAAATGACCCAAAAACTAAGTTGTTATTAAAATCCGATTGGGATTAACACGTGGCTTTCGATTCTTCTTGGCCATTTTTTTATGTATGATGGAGTGATTTGTTCTAACCATTACTCTTTTTGCTTCGATACAAAATAACGGTATTTGAGGATAAAGTTGGGCGTTGGTCTTGGGGCTGAGTTTATGAGGGGGATTACTATAATTTTTTTTCGTGAAGTTCTCACCAAAGCAATTTCACCTGAAACTGGATCTCTTGAATTCTAAAATCTTTCTTGTTTTAGTTTTAAAATTTTCTACAAATTTACACAATCAAGTCTGATTTATTCTTATTGAATTTTAGAACAAGAATAATTTATTTGTTCAATCCAAGGCTAGGCAAGTCTTACTATCGATTTTGACCTTGGTGATATTATGGAAGACTTGATTTTGTAGACAAGAAAACACATATCAATTAGCTTATATTAATAAAAATTTATTAGAATTTTCACACACAAGATCCACCAATTAGCGAAATACTGCACACAGCACAATAGTAAAACAAACTTCAATTTTCTAGATTTTTTGAAACATCCATACTGCTTCACATATTATGTAGACAAATATAATGACTGTTAAGATAATAACCCGTATATACACCACCGCACACCACTAATTAAAAATTCATTTCAAATAACACGATTCCACCTGCTGTATACATACAAAGTACAGAAGTGAAATAATTTGTTGACTTTTTGTTGTAATCCGTTCTTCCGATGAATGCAAATACATAATACAATAAGATCAGTAGAGCAAAAAATTAAGATGGTGCATCCCGTTACCGCATAATATACATCTCCTTCCACATAGTTACAACACACATAAATTAGTTGTACTGCAATAAACGCGTCGACGCCACAAGATTAGATCATTTTGTTGAACTGTCTCGTGCGCGCGTGTTTTATATATTAGTACCTAAAATATAAATACAATCTTATCGATCTTTTTCTAAAATCTTAAATAAATATTATCGCAATTTTTTTTTTTATTACTTATTAACAAATCAAGTTTATACTGATTTATAATCTATCTATAGCAAGTTCAATGCAATTCTAATTCAATTAGGTATACGGCTAAATACTTTGCCAATTTACGATTTCGTGCGATTTATGTGTCGTCATTTATTTATAGAAAGAACTTGAATTAATATTAATGCAAAACAGAAAAGTTATGAAATGCATTTTTTGTCTGCCGGATTAAGTTCAAATTGGCACTAAATTATATTTATGTATATCGGCGGAGGAATCACTTACGTTCGCTGAAGATGATTTTCAGCTTTCACTTAATATACAAATTAAATGTGTAATGTTTTTATGTAGCACACGCCCAATATCATTAATTTGACATGAATTATGTATTTGAACGTGGTTTTATCCTATACATATGTGTATACATTTTTCAATTCAATTAAAATTCCAATTTAGCATTTTACGTCCATGTTTATATAAAGATCAATATTATTTAAGATATAGTCATCGCATTGTGTAATAATGTCGTATTTATTTTGTAATAATATAGTTTATTGGTCTGTAATGAACTAATGCCATATAAGAGAAATTGAATGGCAGAATATTACCCTTGGACTGGTTTGCTGGACAGAATTTATAAATTTTTATTTTTATTTTCACGATGACATTTGTGTTCAATAACTTTAGGGTGCATCTTTTGAATTAGTTGATCATATTTTATGGATTTGTGTAACTACCTAAACTACCTCTCTGCGAGTCAAAAGGTCGACATTTTTAGTAGAACCATGCAAAATAAACGTGAAACAGTTGAATTATAGTAAACAACTATAATTCGAAAATATATTATTGATCCATTCTGTGATTTCGTGATTATTGTGGAATGTTTGCGCGCGATTTCATAATTGTTGTGATCTCACGATCACATAAAATTTGAATTTTATTCTCAACAATTTTCTATTTAACCCAGTTTTCAAATATACGAATTCTATAAATAAAATGTCATTGAATTTTGTACGGTATAAACAAAAAAAATGTTTTTTGCTTCATTATTTCGTTCATACGCTCAAGTTCAAGAACATAATATTTACGTTATTTTTTAATTAAAAATAACCACAGTACCATATGCTTATAATAAACAAAAACATAAATATTAACGAACACCTACCTTACTCAAATTGGATCTAATACTTGGCCGCCTCTCATCTAAATTTCCTGTATTCATTGTAGTATTAGTATTAGTATTAGTTGTTGATGTTATTGTATTTGCAGTTGTATTTGCCGTCGTTTCACGACTATCATTCGCCAGACTTTCAATTAATGAAATGTTAATACGGTTCTCGACACTGTATAATCCCGTCATTTTCATTTGAATTATATAATAAATCAAATTAAATAAAAAAAAAAAATCAAATTTCGAGCCAATCAAGTCAATAAAATTCAATTTGATCACGATGTATGCTGATTTTATTGCATCAGATGTAGGTAACACTCCACCCAGCTTTATATTAAATTATTTACTATATATGTATATATTATTTTGTAAACGACTTTGGTTTGCATTCGGCCCAAAATCTCACTGATTATTGCTTTACATTGCTAACAGTAGAATTTAGTTTGAAAAGTCCGTTGTTCACAAAATTTTTTTAAATTCGATTCTAAATAATTTTTATCCAGCCAACAAAAAAAAAAAAAAAGAAAAACTCAAAAAATTATTTTTTTTTTGCAAAATAATTAATTTAATCGAAATTTCTGTTAATTACGCTGGCTCGGTATAATATTTAACATGAATTGTTTCACATGAATATGCACGTGAATTATTTACAAATTTTGTTAGCAAAATTGATTTTATCATATCACAAGAAATTTCCGTTTTTAGTTTTTTAAAGACAAAAATGAAATTAACGAAATTAAAACTTTTAACAATTTTTTTTGCCACTTCTGAACTAGCTCACTTTTACGTTAGAACTAAATAACAAAAAAAAAAAAAATAAAAATTTAAAGTAAACGAAATAAACATTTATTTTTTTATTTTTTTCTGCTATATTAATTTAATTATTATATCTTATTTTTTTTTTAAAATTATAATTATATTTTATTGTTGTTTTTTTTATACACAAAAAGTAAACACTAGTAAAGTATATAACGCTAAATTATTATTGTTAATAAATTTTTCGTTTTTTTTGTTTACCAAACAGATTAACTATACGTGTATACATAGAGCAAAGTAAATACACGTTTTCTTAAGCAAATTTTAATTTTAAAAATTTTATACATTTTTATTATATTTTGTTGTGTCGTCAAATCTCATATACGACTATTACATGGTAAGACAAAAAAAAAATTTGATTCTTTAAAATTCGTTATATATTTTCTTGTCTAACTACAAACAAGTGTAAATTATAATATGTACTACACTTGTGATCGACAGTATAGTAAGTAGTAGCGCGTTATATGTAAATATTGTATATTATTTATAATAGAAATGACTTCGGCTAGTATATCAGTATATTAGTACATTTTCATGTCGTCCATAATGATAAATTGATAGCACAACAATTTTACAAGTTGATAAGTAATGTTGATTATTTTATGAATGGGAAATTTGATTGATCGGCCTTTTTGAGTATAGAACGTAAGCTTGGCACGAGCAATGAGTTTACGATTACTTTATTTATATAGATAAGACATTATCTTTATCAAGGGGGATCTTTTTTAATGTGGGAGATACCTGAAGTACTAAATAACAATAATACGTGACAAACAATTTGAAAATTTTGGTTAACAAATAATACTAACGAAATTCATAATTTCCGTTTATGTGAATATTTTTATAATATTTTTATCAATAATATTTTTATCAAAAACAAGGACCGAACAGTGTATGATCTATGTCAGATTTTTCTTTCCCCAAGTAAAAAAAAAAAGTTTTGGAATATCGTGAGCAGTCTTTCTCGCCTGTGTGACAGTACAGTTAAATAATTGGGTTTACTACGATATTCAGAAGAGCAAACCCTGCAAAACAAATCGCGAACATAAAATCATGAAAGCCAAAAATTTCGAATTACTATGAGTTTTTTTATCAGTAAAATTTTTATTCAGTAAAACTTCTCAAAGCCGGAATCGCACAGGACCCAAAGAAACTTCCGACAAGTTTTCCGGGTCTAACAAGTTGGAATAAAACATTGTAATAATTCGATTTTTTTTTTTTACAAAACGTTAGCTTTAGTTGGTTTTGCCTAAACGTTGATAAATTCAAAGTAAAATTCAGTAAACAGAAAGGAAATAATCTTTAAAATAATTCATTTTTTACGTAATAATGAAATACATACATACATGACAATTCATACAAATTCTTATATAAATAAATATGCAAAAAATTAAAAAAATACGCGTAAATAAAATAAATTGAATGTGTTCAATTTAAACTTTTGATTTAAGAAGGAATCCATTGTAGTTTGTTTGAGTTTGAGTAAAATGGGTTTCGAAATTACCACCAATTTTGCTTCAGATATCAAGTTTAATAAGCTAAAGTTATTTTCATTAAGAGCATAACTCTGGATCTCTTCTAGATGTTGCAAAACTGCGATTATTGTGGGAATGGTGCTCAAAATTTCCTCGATCGATTCCGCCTCACTATTTTCTTCATCTTGGTTCCGAGATGATGTGGCATTTGACAACACTTCTTTAAGTATTTCATCATTATCACATATTGCATCTTGGTCGATGTTTAAATAATCCAAAATACTATTTTGATGATCTCCATATAGCCCCTATCATATTTTGCAACATGCTCTTGGTTTGTTAGCATTATCGATAATAACAGGATTTTTAGCAATTCCGTTCATAAAAAGTATTAAGGCCATAGTGAGCCTTTCTTTAGCTTTTTTTCTTCCAAAGTATTTTCCCTCGTTGAGCGCCATCGTCTTATCTGGAAGGGCTCTAAAAAATAGAGCTGTTTCGTCAATATTGGTAATATTTTCGACAGAATAATCCTTGATGATTTCATTGAGTTTAGTTTGCCAAATTGTCACTGTCTCAGGATCAACATCGTTAGCTTCACCCGAAATATGCTGTAACGTGATACCGTACCCGTGTTTCAAGCAATCCAACCATCATGTGGAAGCTTTCAATTCATGTAGAAGAGGGTCAACATTTTGAATCCAATTTGCATAGCTTTTTCTGTAAGGATTGGCCCAGAAATGGGGAAGTTTTTGGCTCTCGCTGCTCAGAACCATTCATAAATAAGTTCCCCAATTTTGTCGTACTTATCTAGCTGTTTTTTTTAAATTAATTTTTCTAACTCGCGAGAAGTTAAGTATCGATGTTTAATATCTGTTGTCAATCGTAAAGCTCAGTATGCAGCTCAGTATGCAGCTCGAGCTAAGATAAATTTTACCGCGGTCTCCACAAGTCTCCATTTAATTACAGATAAATCGTCAAGCTAATAATAAGTTTCTGTCCAAATAAAACTCTAAATACTCGACTTCGTAATGTTGGTCGGCCATTTTGACTTCTGTCTTCTTTATATAAAAATAAATTAATTTTACTTCGTGGCTACTTCGATTATAAATT
The DNA here is from genome assembly GCA_963556165.1 of Tipula helvola. NCBI lineage: Eukaryota > Metazoa > Arthropoda > Insecta > Diptera > Tipulidae > Tipula > Tipula helvola. Next base: position 53,706,952 of record OY744482.1, read on the forward strand.
GAATCAAAATTCAAAATCGTCAAAATTTATCTTCAAATTATTGTCCTTGTGAGATAAATTGCGGCTAAAATGTTTGGAGAATTTATAGTGGCGCAATCTAGATTTGAATGAAACAACTGATATTTTTTCAAATTTTTCACGCAAGCTGCATACCGCTCAGCGAAATTGTCAGCTAAAAAAAGATTATTTTATTTAGCTAGCTAAATTTAACGTCAAATTTGTATGGAAAATTTATCTTAGCTCGAGCTGCATACTGAGCTTAAAGCTAAACATTTGTGTAGAGATAAATTTTGTTGATTTTGAGAGTTTTATTCGTTTGTTTTTGAATGAAATTTCTTTTAGCTTCTTACTTTTTGATGCTTTTAAAGAATTGTTCAAAATTTCTAAACAGTTTATAAAAAGTATACAAAATCATAAATTCTAGTGACAAAGAGGATATAATTATTATTGGTGTTGCAGCCGTTGCTGTTCTAAACCTAAAGCTGTTCTGTATCTATATACTCGACTTCGGAATGTTAGTCTGCCATTTTGACTTCTGTGTTCTTTATATAAAAATAAATTAATTTTACTTCGTGCCTACTTCGATTATAAATTGAATCAAAATTCAAAACCGTCAAAATTTATCTTCAAATTATTGTCCTTATAGCTCAGTATGCAGCTCGAGCTAAGAGAAATTTTCCATTCAAATTTGACGTAAAATTTAGCTAACTAAATAAAATAAATTTTTTTTAGCTAACAATTTCGCTGAGCGGTATGCACCTTTGCGTGAAAAATTTGAAAAAATATCAGTTGTTTCATTCAAATCTAGATTGCGCCACCATAAATTCTCCAAACATTTTAGCCGCAATTTATCACACAAGGACAATAATTTGAAGATACATTTTGACGGTTTTGAATTTTGATTCATTTTTTAATCGAAGTAAGCACGAAGTAAAATTAATTTATTTTTATATATAGAAGAAAGAAGTCAAAATGGCCGACCAGCATTACGAAGTCGAGTATTTGGATACAGAATAACTTTAGATTTAGAACAGCAATACGGCTGCGACACCAATAAAAATTATATCCTCTTCGTCACTGGAATCCATTATTTCGCATACTTTACAAAACTGTTTAGCAATTTTGATCAAAAAGTAATAAACTAAAAGAAACTTCATTAAAAAAAAAAACGAATAAAAGTCAAACAAAATCAGCTGCATACTGAGCTTGAGAGATAAATTGCGGCTAAAATGTTTGGAGAATTTATGGTGGTGCAATCTAGATTTGAATGAAACAACTGATATTTGTTTCAAATTTTTTACGCAAAGGTGCATACCGCTCAGCGAAATTGTTAGCTAAAAAAAATTTATTTTATAGCTAGCTAAATTTTACGTCAAATTTGTATGGAAAATTTCTCTTAGCTCGAGCTGCATACTGAGCTATACACTAAAAAATTATGATTGATGTTTTTGTTTTTTCGTTACATATTGTTTTCTCGATAAAAGATGTCACTATGGAGGAAAATTATCTTTTTATGTTAATTTATTTATTATTTATTTTTAGCGAAAAAATATGTTTGCAGGTTACTCAAGTTTGTTATGTATGGTTTTAAGTGTTTTGAATCAGAAAATCGTTCCGGGTTCCAGGATTGAAGAGTTTCCGGTATTTCCAAGTTCATTTTAGTGGAAAATATAATTTTTTAAATAAATTTTCCAGGTATGAGAAGTTTCCGGCATATCCGAGTTCCAGCTTTGAGAAGTTTGTATCATATCCCCAAAAATAAAAATCCCCAAAAATGCAAAATATCGCGCCCATTAAAAAGGAAGACCCCATTAAACTTTTGTTAACTCAGATAAAAATACTATACAATTAATATGGTTTACTATTATTTAATAATTTTTTGTTATTAATTTTAGTCAATCGTATATATCACTTTAAATTAGCAATTTGTAAACTATTATAAAAATAATTGGTATCTACTATTATTTTAATAACGTTACCATTTTAGAACAATAATACATATACAGTATTAGAAAATTAATGGGATATACTATAAAAATAAAAGGACAATCGAATTACTTTATAAAATTATAAAAGGTGAAAGCTATGTACTATTAGTAATTAGTATAAAGAGAAAACTATTAATTTAATGTGACAAATTATATTGGAAAGTAATGGGATACTATAAACATAATAGGACAATCTTATTAAAACACAATTGTATGTACTAATATTTTAAAAACGGATGAACTTTGCTAGCTATACCTGAAATTTCAAAAATTCAAATAATCCAACAACTGTCTTGCAATATTTTTATTTATTAATTCATTTTAATAATATTGATACACAAATTTAAACTAAAATAATATAATGCGACTTATACCCTTGACAGTCTGCCATTTATTAAATCCGATTTAGCTCAATTCGTTTTAAATTATGGTTAATACACTTAAATTGTTATTGTTGTCATAATATTTGTCAAACTAATACACTCCCATTACATCGTTTTAGTCACTAAATACAAAATAAAGTATAAATACCGTAAATCTAACTACGGATAATCTCGAAAATTCACTAAACCGGATTTATTATACAATAGTCTGTCTCAGGGCTTAATTATACTGATGCCAATTAGTTACTTATTTCTGTAAATGTTTTTAACTTTTTTTTAGCCTGAATGCTTTTTTCCTTCATTGAGGAGATGTAAATGAATTGGTGGGCCATCAAATTCAAGAACACTATGTATAGAATATGACTCAATGGGTATATATGCTATGCTGATAATGTTCACTAAAATAGTTAATAGCCCATTGTCTAGATACAAAATAAAGATCTGCGTTATGTAAAACAATTTGTTCAATTTCATAAAGTAGTACTGTGCGCTAAATTTTGTTAAATAAATAATAAAAGTTCTGAAAGGTTGATATCCAATAAATTTTGATATATTTCTTTGTACATTAAATTGAGATTGCAAGGACTTAAATCTTTCTTTTCAAACATTTATCGTTTTCAAATTTTTTTTGTAAAGCAAGTAAATGCGCAAATTTAAGCCCAGCTTTGATAGCAACTAAGTAAATGAAATGTTAATTTTTGAATTAGTAGCTCTAGCAGCATTTTTGTTTTGTTTATGCAATGCTTCAAAGCGCATACACTACAAAATAATGTTTCAGAGGTCCACACATGCGAATTGCAGATGGATAGTGTAACAAAAAAATGGAACTTTGGTTTCAATGTTTCATAAAACAGTTCCATATATAGTGCATTATGTTTCGATACTATATGTTCCAAAGATTTAATATTAACTTCAGTTACTTGCGGTAGTAAAATTAAATCAACTATTCTAATTAAAACTATTAAAAACTCCCATACTTTATCACCTTCGGGTATAAGATCTCCTAGCATTAATGTTAAATAATTAATAAAAGTCATAGTTTCACGAGCAGAAATGTTTAAATTAGATAATTTTAATGCGGACAACTGTAAAGGTGGAGAAATATTACCAATTTCGGTTTCACCGTAATCAAACATTTGTTTTCGGCTATTTAAAATATCGAGTGTTAAAAATTTAGATTTTTCTATGAAATGTAACAACATTTTTGCAATATCGTATTCACAAACTCCTTCAAAAATGTCATGCAAGATGTCAAAATAAAAATTATTTGTTACATGAAAAGATTCCATTTCGTTGAAAACTCAGTTTTCCCTTGCTCCAGTTAGTTTTTCATTATTAGTCATAACGTCAACTGTATAATTTTCAATATTACTTAATGAGATTTTATATTCTATTATGTCCAATTTCATTTCATTCTTACTTCTTTTGTAAGCCCTATTGAGGCCCAAATTATCACCAACCACGAACGCTAAATTGAAATGAATCTGATAAATTTTATTAACTACTTCAATTTCTATACCAATAGAGTTTCTAAATTTTTTATCCGATTAACAAAAGGTGTTATTGAAAAATAATTTCCAAACAAAGATCGGTCTTTCGTTTTAAAAAATCCGGCAGCAAATAAATTGTTTAACTTTGAAAGTTGATGCTTCGGAATGGTGGGAAACGAATAATAAACGCCACAAACGGATTGCTCTTTAGCATGCGAGCCTAAAGGATTGTCGATGTAAAAATCATCAAAAAATAAAATATAAGGAACTGTTAACTTTCCCTCAAAAATATTACTCTTTTTCTTCCATACGTCTCCATGTATTAAAATATTTTTTCATTTGAAATTCAAAAGACATGATGACACCAGTTACTTTATTCGTATCCATAATTGCAGAGAGTTTTTTATCCTTAATGTATTTTTGGAAATATGGTGCAATTTTTTTCACAATTGTTGCTGAATAAAATGTTGTAATCAATCTCGACCTACAGAATCATGAGAAATTTTATGAAAGATTCGAAATTATTTATGCTGGACTAAAAATAATTTACCAATGTATGTCCAAGACTGTGCTTCAAAAGTGGCCACTTTTTTAGTAGTCTCCTGTTTTGATGTTATCTTACCTTATAGCCACTACTTGGGTCCATTTAGTTTCAATGGTTTACCAATGTTCGTTGTTGTGTTGCAATCATATAATCACTGCCGGATCACTCTCTGTGATTATAGGTTCTGGTGTGGGTAGGGATTCGATTGATGCCCGGGAAGTACCTGTATATTATATGTAAATATTAAATAAATTATTGAAATATTCTGCACCCACTTATATCTGGCTGCTATTCAGTCCGAATTTTCCTCAAATTTCTTATTCTTGTATTGGAATTCACAGCTTTGTTATGAAGTTTACCAATTGAATTTAGCCCATGACCTCGTTAATGCAAGTAATATTCCTGAAAAAGAATCAATATATTAAATAAACACCTTTTAAATATGTAAGCTTTTCAACCCGACTACAAAAGCATAAAATCAACTTTTCTTAACCAAAAATCGTTATTACAAAAAACTTTTGGCTACAAGAAAAGTTCCTGTAAAAACGTTTTGTAATTCGCTTTTTATACCTAGAAGGGTTTATTTCAACAATGATAAGATGACCAGATGGAAAAGGGAACAATAATTAAAAAGTTACAAAAAAACTTAAAATATTTATTTTATGGCTAGATTTGAGATGTAATACCTTTTCTTTGTAACTTTTAAAATATTGTGCTGTTTTTAATTTGGTCACCTTACAATGATCATCAATCAATAATTTTAACAAAATTGTATCACTGCGGACCCAAAAGGTGAGCTTATTCATAACAAAGATTGCAGTGAACTTAATAGAATAGTTATAACATAAATATAAAGATTGCCTCACTTTGCATTCCTTTGGAAAGACAGAATGAATTACATTGGTTGCAATCACTAAATCCCGTGTGGTTATTAACTTTCTGTTATTAGAATAGGTATCCACTATGAGCGACGTTAATATATCCTTTTTCACATCATCAAATATTTTATGTTTGTCATAATATTTTAATACATCAACACGTATTTCGGAACTACATATTAAGTAATGCCAGAAGTTTCCCACTGGTAAACCAACACAACCTCTACAAAACTTCAAATAAGAGATTGAAAATAAAATCAAAAGCCATTGGGGAAACGAGGAATGCCGTATCATCCAGAACCAACGACTAAGTGGTTTAATTGAAGTAACTGGCACAGCATCATCAATTGACTACCTGGAGTCAGCAAATGTAACAGTAATGGTTACATTTTAAGGTTTTATTTTTATTAAATTTATTTTTTTTAGCATTTTTTATTATTAATTTTTCACCAATATTTAAATTTTCTTAATTTTGTGGTATTTTCTTTTGGTTATATATTTTTTTTATTTGTATTTTGTTAATTAAAAGCAAAGACAAATTTTGAATTCACCCATTATCTTGGGTTAGCGTTATGATTTATTAGCTGACAGTTTTTTTAGTGATGTGAATGAGTGTCCTTGAGTGTGGTGCTAAATATATACTTGCACCAGGAATAATTATTGAACAATGAAGAAAAACGATTGAATTTTTTGGTTACCGACCAATGAACCCTCCACGCGACGAGCAAACCCAAATATATTTCCTGGTGGTCAGAAATGTGCATGGTTACAGGAAGTGTATGGATGAAGCTTGCAGTGTTTATGCCACCACAAGTCCATTTGACATTTGAACTGATGTGTTTTTAATTCGCTGCAACATCATAAGCAGTTATTATTGACCGAATACATCAGATACTAAGATGGTTTAATAACACAAAAGAAAGCACTGCAGAATATTAAAGCAGTGCTGAGAATGCATGGCGTCAATTGTAGTGACTTCAAGTTGCCCGAACCCGGTCCGATCCGTAATGTCGAACATGTATTCGATATTGCTGAATAAGCAGAGGGATCAAATCATCTAATCGCTACATTCAATCCTTTACCACCCTCCTTTATCCTAAGTACTGAATCATGCTTTTTTTATTGTTGGCCCCGGAGGTATAGGCAAAACATACCTATACAATACACTGATGCGCTGTGTAAAAGGAAAAAGACAAAAAGCTCAAGCAGTTGCCACCATAGGAATTGCGTATTGATTTGCATTTGTTGGCAGGTGGTCGGGCAGCACATAGTGGATTCATAATTCCATTTTCGGCAAATGAAATATCTGTTTTAAACATGAAAATTCCATCAATGGAGTCTAACAAATTAAAGAAAGCGCCGAAGCATCTATGCTTTCCACTCTTTCGCTTCGAGTGGGAGACTCGGGAAACAGACCTTTTGCTTAGACAAATTATGAGGGGCGTTCGATCATTTGGAGGAAAAGTACTAATATTGTGAGTTGAGTTTCGTCAAACAGCAAATGTAGTGTCAAAACTGTACTGTAATTGATATCATTGAATTATGCATTAAAAATTCTCTACTGTGACGTCACGAAAAACAACACAGTTTAATTACAAAGATTCGCTCAGTAGGACAACATAAATTTAGTGATGGTATTTGAATCCAGAATTAGTTAAAATTCCTGATGCAATGGTGGAAAAGGAACAGATTATTGCCAAAAACGTCATTTTTACACCAAAAAACAATGATGCTACAGCACTCAATTTCAAAATGCTGGGACTTATTGCAAGAAATGAAACTGTCTACATACGCATAATGTCCATCCATGTATTTTTACATACGCATAATGTCCATCGGGAATGCCGGCACATATCCTGAAATTGAAACTTGCAGTCAGGAGTCTTCATCGAAACTGCATAAAAGCAGAAATTATCACAGGTAGTAAGAAGGGAGAAGAAATTTGTATTCCTAGAATTGATTTGGAGCCGAGCGAGAGTACTTTGCCATTCATGCTTTTGCACTAACAATCAACGACAGTCAAGGCCAGTCTTTTGACTATGTCGGTGTATACTTTCCTGAGACAGTTCAGGAAGAATTTCTGAATGAAGTAAAATCCATTTTTTTAAGTGTCGCTGGTAGTGATCAAAAGTTATAAGTGTGTTTACTATTTAGTATTAAAACGTAATCAGTCATATCATTCCGAACAATAATTTGATATGATTTCTAAAAGTTTCAATTTATACATTTATTTATTTGAAAATTCACAAGTCATTTATGTATTACGCGAGTAGAGACATTTCATTAACGTAATTTGTTATTGTGTTAACGTTAATATTATTGATAAGAAATTATATTTAATTGGGTCCAACATTTCATTATTGGAGTGAAAACAAAGCTTAGTGCAGGTCGTATTTGATAACGAATACTATAATTAGACTTCAATATTTGTAAAAAAAATCATGATAGCTTTAATTTGAGGGTATGGTCTTATCACGAATATTTTAACGAAATACGTCATTGATGTTAGAGTACTTCTATTCTTATTTGATTTACTTAGTATGATTACATTGCTTTTGTTCGATTGCACTATAATCATACCAAAAATGTGCTATAAACATAGAGTCGTTCAAAAATTAAAACATCAAAATCTTTTTATTGATGTTTTTGATCTTTTAGACGAGAAAATGTCTCAAATAAAATTTCCAGAAAATTTGATATTGTTTAGAATTGTAAGATTATGCCTTGAAGAAGAGAAACAAAAAAATTACATTAGAGTTACAAAGACAATGAGTTTTGTTATACATCAAGATTTTATGGGTGAATTTTGACAGCAAATAAAAACAAAACCAACGATTATTAAATTTTTTTTCACTATTTTGATTATTTTCACATTTCAATCTCGTATAATGGGACAACCGAATGTAAAAAGCTTAAAAAATACGTGTCTGATTTCGTTGTACATATGAGAAACGATAAATAACAAATATTTGAAATTGGTGAGGTCATCTTTGGAACTTTAGCTAAACACAAATGGAATGATATGTCTATGCTACAATTAAACGCCATTCGATAAACTTACCATTTGTTTTGTGAGTGGTTTACTCACCAAAAGGAACAAGAAAATCCCAAGTGTGCCAAAAAGGTTATTAAACCATATATATATATTTTCGGAAAACTTCAAAAGCTCGTACAAAGAAATTTTGTTTAATTGCATTTAATCTACAATTGGGAAGCAAGCAAATTACTAAAATATATGTCATATATATAAGTGTAAGTGTAAACCGCACAAATAAACATTTTGAGTACGCAACAAATATATCAATGTTATTTATTAACTTGTTCACATCTTAATTTAAACATCTGTAAATGATAATGGCAAAAAAAAACTTGTTAGAAGTACCTACACATGTTTTATAGTCCTAATTTTCCACCCCTCTATATATTTTTAACCCGATATATCGCTCAAGTTAATATTACCTTGAAATCTCATAATGAATAATTCACGCGTCTTTAATGATTTGATTGATTTTTAATTAAATTATTTGAGAAATTGATTATAATAAAATAGTTTTAGAATTTATTAGTATAACGCGTCACTCAGAAATTTTAAATTCGAAATAAAACACACGAGCAATAATAATCAATCAAGAATAAACTAAATAGTCAGCTGACATTTGCTAATTTTTATTATTTAAAATTCAATCAAAAATATTTTTTTAAATCTCTTTATCGTGCTGTCTTTAGCTGCTAAGCGCTATAATCTTGTGCTTAAGTTTTATTGCTTTGTATGCGAGAGATAAATATTTATAGTATTGAAACGTAACCAAATTTACTCTACATATTTCGATAACTATAAATAGAATTTATAAATACTTTTACTAATTATCGCTGTTTTTTATATTTTTAATTTCAGATTATTTGTTATCTATACGTAATATAGAGCTTAATTTGGTAAGTCAATATATAAGCCTCCTTTTATATTTAGAATAAATAATTTGGAACATATGACAAGAAATTCAAATTTATTACTTGAACAATAATAACGTTAGATCTAAAGTTTTTTCCAATGTAAAATGGCAACGTTATATAATTACCATAAAATAGCAACTTGTTTTGGGCAAATCACCCGCATAAGTACAATGTCCTCAAAATAATAAGTATTATATACATATGTACATACTCATAAATAGTGTACTATTGCAAATTTCTTTCGCAATTATTTGTATCACATAATAATAGTAAACTCTTATTCTTATTTTGCCAGCACATAATATATTCATTTAAAAAGACATCCAAAATAAATATGTTTGTATAAGGAATTAGTACAAGGTATCCTAAATAAACGCACCCATTTCATTAGTTAACATGGGCACGTACAAATTTTTATCGTCGATACAGCAAAACTGTAGCTATAATCAACCAGAAATCTTTATAAATTTTATTCTGAGAAACTCAATACCTTTAATTTTTGCAAAATTTTATTTATTTGCAGGAAGCTTTTCAACAACGCTGTTGTCATTATCAGCATTTTTGTCTTTCTATTATAATACAAATAAATACATTTTTGGATCTAGTAAAGGTGTTGTGTTTTTCAAAATAAAATAAAAATATGAGTCTTTTCTAGTTAAGCGAACAATACTAGTATAATACAAACCAGAAATCTTATTTGTTTGCTAACATCGAATTGTAACCTGTCGAGGTACTGTTTCAACACTTTCGCAGTTCACTTTTAAGGTGCTATATTACGCACGAAGAAAATCGATTGGTTCGTTTTATATAGGCCAACTGCAAGCAAATTAATTTCTGATTTTTCTCTGAATGGTTTGCTGGTTTGGTACTGCAATTCAAAAGAAATTGAGAACTAAGTGGAGGTAAAAACCCTACTGAATTGTTTCTGAAAAACAATTGAGTGCTCCAGCAAACTAGTTTGCTAGTGGTATAAATTGCATAATTTCTAAATTCGAGAAAAATTTGAGAAAAAACTGAGACAAATTTGCCTAAATTTTCCTCTGAATAAATTCTGAATTAGAGATAAATGATCTCAAAAGTTTGCTTATTTTTTCAAAAAATATGTTTAAAGTAATTGTTGGCTTTATATATGCGGGGCATTCTCTGTCAAATCGGCCACCCCCTGCACATTTCATTTTTTGAGATAAATAAACTTTTTTGGGCTTAAAATTTTGCTTAGAATGTCTACTTTTTAAGGCCGCATGGCGTTTTTATGGTCTCCTTGAATTTTCAAAATGGCGGACCATATCTGCTAAGGAAGTCTTTCATTTTTAATAAAATTGACATAAAAACGTAATTTTAACTCTGTTAATTTACTTGAAAGTGTTTTTGGTGTCATAGATTACACATTTTTTGTTATTTTTTTACAATTTCAAGATGGCGGATCCAAAATGGCCGCCAAATTGGCAAATTTTTCGAAGTTCACATTCATTGGTAGAAACATGTCCTAGAAGGTTTTCGGGGTCGCTGATCACGAATTTGAGGTCAGAATTTGAATATTCAAGATGGCGGACACAAGATGGTGGGTTATAGAAATCAATAAAAATTCGTTGTAGGGGTTTTTGTCATTAATTTGGGGTCGGTTGTCATTAATTTAGGGTCAGCATTTGAAAATTCAAGACGGCGCGGCGTGCCTAAGATGGCCGCCATAAATATCAATTTTTCAACGTTTATGAAAATCGATAAAAACATGATCTAGGGGGTCTTCGGGGTCGCTGATCACGAATATGAGGTCAACATTTAAAAATTCTCCCAAAAAAAGTACAATATTCTCGATAAAAAGTGTTATTTTTAGACAATTTTTGGACAAAATATCTGAAAATAATACTTTTTATCGAGAATGTGGTAATTTTTTGAGAGAATTTTTAAATTTTGACCTCAGATTCGTGATCAGCGACTCCGAAAACCCCCTAGATCATGTTTTTATCGATTTTCATAAACGTTGAAAAATTAACATTTATGGTCGTATTGAATATTTAAATTCTGACCTCAAATTCGTGATCAGCACTCCGAAAACCTTCTAGGACATGCTTCTAACGATCTTTATGAACGTCGAAAAATTTGCCAATTTTGGCGGCCATCTTGGATCCGCCATCTTGGAATTGTAAAAAAATAATAAAAAATGTGTAATCTAAATATGACACCAAAAACACTTTCAAATAAATTAACAGAGTTAAAATTACGTTTTATGCCAATTTTATTAAAAATTAAATACTTCCTTAGCAGATATGGCCCGCCATTTATAAAATTCAAGGACACCATAAAAACGCCATACGGCATTAAAAGTAAACATTCTAAGCAAAATTTTAAGCCCAACAAAGTTTTTTATCTCAAAAAATGAAATGTGCAGGGTGGTGGCCGATTTGACAGACAATGCCCCATATATAAAATCAAATTTCGCCTCGCTGCATTAAAATAATTGTTACGTGGATCACAGTTATTCAGAGGAACAAACAGTCATCTTCACTGAGGATAATGGTACTTCTGATCCAAATCCTGTTGATCCTGTGCCAGAAGACACCAACGCTCAAGTTAGTAAACATATTTTTGACGATTATTGCAGTGTCAGTGATGACAGCGATTATTCTGAACAAGAATATGAAGAAGAATATTCTTCAAGAATCACTAGACTTAGAAGTAATTTAAGAAAGTGGGCAAATTTATATAACATAAAACATACTGCAATTAATGATTTGTTTGCAATTCTAAATAAAACCGTTAACGTGAAAATTCCAAAAGATGCTCATACTTTAATGGAAACATCAAAAAATTTAACAATTAGTACGCTTGCAAATGGAAATGATGGCATTATGGCTTGGAAAGGATTAGAATTCAGAACGCTTTCCATTATATTGGGCCAGTAGTGTTGACAAATTAACGAAAGTAAACTGAATCGAATCAAAAATTTGCTACGATCTGAAAGAAACCCACAAAATTATATATCCAATACTAAAAAAAGCAAATAACGAAGTTCATAAAACTTACTCTAAAATAAAATTGATCGGTATGGGTTTTGTTTGTCAAATGATACGTCTAACAAACGGTTTCTTACCAAAAAAAAATGAAATCGTTGCTATCAAACATGCGAAAGATATTTCCAACAAAATTCACATTTATGGTTCAAGTTTAAAAAATATTGATATTTTTGTTGATAACCCATATTGAAATCATCGAATTCACATATTTATACTTCATTCTGTGCAGAAAATGATCCAGAGCTATACGCTATTTGTGAAATTAAATGTAAAATGCTATAGCAGTTGATTATGGACGCGGTGGGAAAATTTATTTGGCAGTATCTGAGTTACTGGTGCAAGTGGTGTTGCTGGTAGAGTTAGTAGCAGATGAACCAATAATTCATAATTGAGTATCATCATTTAATTGCATCACAGGTTCTGAATTATAGATTATCACATTATTATCTCTCACTATCACATTGTTGGGTTACATTTCATCATTGGATGCTTGGACACGCTTCCTGTTGCTTGCCAAGTTTGCATAATTACAACCGCTTTTCAAGTCAGCGCTGAAAAATGTAAAAAACGATAATAAATTATATAATTTTATTATATTGAACTTTAACCATGTCGTATTGCTTACAGTCTTCTTCCATTTCGTAATAAAGCTTACTTCAAAAGATTCATTGTATAATTGTGTGTGGGCTGGCTTTGCTAAGAGCACTGCTTTATAAACACATTTAATAACGTGTGTATACCCTTTAAACTTGATTTTCACGTATGCGTTTGGTCCCCGTGTGGACAAGCCAGTCCACGAGCAACAAAATCGAACGACAATAAAGTATCGATCACACCGTAAAACATTTTCATGGGCGTCACTTTGTTATTACTGGTTCCACCAACTTTAGCCAATATTTCAACTAATGCTCCATCAAATTCTTCGTTTACCGATATTCGATTCTCCAGCTCTTCGACGGATTTTTGATCTTTAATTGGAAGTAGTTTTATAATATTCCGTACATAGTTTTGTTTTTCTTCGTCATCCACAGAACCGTATACTGGTTGTGCCATTCTCAGAAATGATTTAAACGACACATGGAATGAATTCTGTTACTTGATAAGATTGCTAAATTTATGGTAGTCTCTATGCGTGCATTATTCTCCTTCTTTTGTTTAATAAAATCGTCGATTTTGTTCTCGATTCGTGCTATATGGTTCTCAACTTGGTCCAACCGTTCGTCAAATTTATTATTTGGAATCACGAAACTCATATCAATAACTGGAACGTTAACTGGAACTGGAATGTCATCATTTGGAACAGTCGACTGATACTGAATAACATTATTTAATGCTGGTGGCAGATCTACCTCATTTAACAAAATTTCAACCAATTGTGATGAGCCTGTGGTGTTTGTATCGCTGATTAAACTAAGCAGCATCGATTCATACACGTCATTGGCATCTTTTGAATTTCTGTTGTATGTTCATTGTTCATCCTTCGTTTCAGAATAAAGTGCCAGTTCTCGATTATATAGTAAAAGAGAACATATTACCTTACCTGTTTGTAATACGAAAACACAGCTGTTGAACCGATCAAAAGGTAATAATATTGAAAACCGGTTACAAACTTTCAACAAACAAGTGTATGTTTCTACTTCAACAAAAATAATATGGCGCGAGTTGCTAAAATAAGGGTTTACTACAATTATTGTGAATTTATGCCAAAGAAGTTAATCTTAAATTAATATTATGATATACAAAAATAACAACAACAAAACGAACTTGATACTAAATTTAAAAAAAAAACAAACACACAAAATTTATCAAGAGTAAATTTATTTCGGCTTCCACAAAACCAACCCCATTAAACTTAATAACGGCTCAAAGATTAAGATATTAATAGACACTGATTGACAATTAAAAAATTTAATCTTTTCCACCTCTATGATAATCGACATATCAAAATTTTCTTTTAACTGTAAATACCCACTTTTTTACTTATTCGTTTACTTATTCAAATATTGACCTTTGATATAAACTGGTTCAGTTAAATCTGTTAAGAATGCCGCATCACAACCCAATTTGAATTTTTAAAATCGATCTATCTTTTGCCCCTTCTGAACCACAAATAATTTTATTTCATGGAATAACGACAAAAATTGTTGCAGAACTTTAGCCTGACTATATTCACCATCAAGTCCAATAAGGAATTCTTTGAATTGCCTGTGGTTTAAGCCTAGAGATCTTATAAAATTCACAGCAGCCCCACTATATGTTTCATCATTTTTGTGAATCCTATAGTTTTCTCCAACAAATTTTCCAAAAAGACTCCAATTTGTAATAAAATATGTTTGACCAATTTTTTTCCCAGCACTGTATAAATTGGATTGGTAAAAAAATCCTAAAAATTCAAGGTTTTTAATTTAACAAATTTTTGAATATTTTAATTCGTTTCATACCTTAGAGCAGTGCTTCTGAAACATTTTCATATTGCGGACCCTGAAATCGGAAAAATAAAATTCAGGGCTCCCAAAAATTTTATTCAATAATAAAGAATTTACAGCTAAGCATTTTGGGCATTCCTGTTCACCCAATTTTCAATGTAATTGACCAATTTGAAAGTTTTAGCCCGCTTAGCAATTTTATATTGTTGAAAATTTGCAATTTTATTTTTGGCGAGTTCTTCAAAAAAAAAAAAAAAAAAAGCGGAAGGTTTTTTAATTAAATCAGTTTTTGATTCCAAAGAAAGGGAACCGAAAATTACTGAACTTTTAAGTTACCGGTTTTCGGTAATTTTTTAATTGTAATATCCGTTATCTAACGAAAAATTGACTTTGCTAGAAAAACAGTAAACAATATTCCTCCTTCCCTTATAAATTCTGTAAGTGAATACATAATTTGTCAGAATAGAAAGTTCATTTTTTCATTGTTTGTATTAGTAATTTGCCGCACAAACTTAAGTTCTTAATTTTTAGTAAATTGACCGACCTCATTATTTTATTAAGGTGTTCATTCTATAGAAATAAAAATCAACATTTATTTTAAATTTTTCATATGGTCGTTTTAAACCTTAATTAAAGCTTACTAACTATTGAGTGCAAAACTGCCCCAAGGCCGAAAACACACTTTCTGTTCAACGGAAGTTAGTTAAAACTTAAAAGTGTTGACATGCAAGCTTGTTGCGTTGAATAGTAAAGGATTTTATTTCTCAAACCTAGTGCCTACTTTTTCCTTAATTGCCACCTTTCATGATTTGTTCAGCTTCAGATTAATTGAATTCTCTTCAGATTTGATAGGTTTTGGTAGATTTGAAAATCAATTAAAAGATTTTAGTCTGAAAATTAGAATGACACCAATTACGGATATGACATGTTTTTGTGTAAAACTAAGGTATAAAGGTTTCGATAAATTTATAAAACTTATTAATAATTTATGTTTTTAGGCATTTTGTCTGAAGACAGTTACAGAAATTTTCGTTATGTATTCCAAAAATTTACCAACATTTCGGTAATAAACCGTTTTACTGAATATCGGTATTGCATTTCCCAAATTCGGCAGTAGAATCCTGGAATTTTCAATTAGGAGTTCTCAACAATAACCTAGGAGTAACTAAAATTAAGAGTAACTTTTTAGAATTACATACTAAATACCTACTTTTCTACTTTTTTAATATCCATAATTATGCAAATTTGTCATAGATCTAAGTTCCTATAGCTTTATTTTAAATTTAGTTTCTAAATTTCCAAGAATTTACATCGGATATCGATCTCTGATTTTAAAATGATGTTGATTCATAAAAAGGCATAGTTTTAACCATGCTGTTTTGTCCCGCAGGTCAGGTTTTGTAATCTAAAATTTCTATTCATTTTCATTGTAGAATAAGGACTTGCTTACCTAAATCCTCGTAATTGTGAAATTCATATACACATCACATATCTTCCAAAAACCATTAACAGCATAGAAAATTGTAGCTGCTATTGATAATAGATAGATTCAGAAATTTGTATGCGAGAAAGTTGTGCCGTTCATAAGCGATATTAAGGCGAAGTTTCAAGGCTCCCCAGGAACAACTCCACGTCTCCCTAGGGGGACCGCGGCCCACAGTTTGGGTAGCACTGCCTTAGAGGATGCGGGCTGCCGTCCCCAAACTCCCGCTGACGATGTTTTGAAATTCTAACATGCATAGAGATTGGAGAATTTTTGAAAACTTTTAATAATTATTCACATAGCAAAATAGAGTACTCTCCAAAACCGCTTAGCATTGGACCCTTTGCGCAAGGATGACATGAAAATGTCAGAAAAATTTCAAAAATGTTTACATTTGTAACAATATTTATGTTTGTATTTCGCACATACTAAAATAAAAAAACCCCTGAGCCGCTTAGCATTGGTCCTTTCCGCACAAGGTTGACATGAAATAATGTAGACCTCCTTTTGTTTTCTTATTATACATATGTAGTAACAAAAATTTAATGGGGTCTTCCATTTCGATGGGTCACTTTACTTTGTATTTTTTGGGGGGATTTTTTAGTTCGGGAATATGATGGTATCCTATCTAAACCTCTTATTTGGCCTTTCAAGGGATTTAATTCCAAAAATTCGTTGAAAAATTGATAATTAGACCATTACTGTGATATCTACTGATTCACAGCAATCAAAAAACAAAAATACACTGTTGTAAAATGACTGAAAACTTTTGTTTGATTTCGCTTGAAATATCACTCGCACGCATCTTTGGAGGATGGAATCTCTGCTTAAACTTAAATTTTCAACTTTTGGGACACAACTTTTGCAACACAATTTTTTAGACGCAAGATGTCAACGTTTTGTTATAAAATTACCCTCAGGAAACGCAGACCGAGTAATAATATTCCGAAGCAAACACATTTTGCCGAACTTGTAACGCAACGCCTGAATCAGAAAATTTACTTTTTGTTTGCAGAGTTCTGAATATTTTTTAGTAAAATCCGAGTGTTTTGTATGAAAATTTCGCTTCAGCTTATATTCGTTTGGAACGCTTATTTTTGTCTGACATAATAAAAATTGTTTGATTCGTGATTGCAACGAACAAATATTTATGTCAAGATTTCACAATATTTGTTTCTTTTACAATTGCTATAATGGGCGCATTAAGGTCTCGCAACATGTTGGCATCAAAAATCTATGGAAAAAATGACATTTAAACAATCACATTGTCATGACATTTTGAATGTATCATGTGCGTTCAGCATCCTGATTCGCTAAAAAATAAGATAATGGGTAAACGTGTAAACTTGCAAAAAGCATAGCCTACTTTAACGAATTCGTAATTTTACGATTTGATTACTACTTCAAATAAAATCGAAAAATGCTCAACTAATAAAAGAAAGCTTTGCATTTTACGAGTTTACACGTTATCCATTATCTTATTTTTTAGTGAATCAGTATCCAGGTGTCAACGTGTTGATTTTACCTAACATGTTGACAACAGTTGGCTTGCCTGATTGCACCCATTGTAACACCTGTCACTTGTAAGAACCGTGCTCGAAAACTGAAGAGACGAAACAAAGGATAATAAAATACTACGGTGAAGCAAATAGTACCTAGTTGACATCTTAATTGAACCAACTTGACCACGGAAACCGGCTAATCAAAGTATACAAAAAATGTGCGCATCTATTGACATTGTTGATGCTTATTTATTTTAATATTGCGGTAATATGCGGTATTTAATATGCGAACGTTTTTATTAAAATTTAGAATTATGTAGTAAAGATAACGTTATCGTTTTTTTCCAAAATTATAAAATTTTCAAAATTTGGGAACAGACTCCTCGATAGTGTTAGGTTTCAGCTTGTTGATTCGTTGTCTCTGTATGATTCGATAGTGTTAGGTTTCAGCTTGTTTTTGTTACTATCTGTAAACGGTAATATAAC
This sequence comes from Tipula helvola, assembly GCA_963556165.1. Classification (NCBI taxonomy): domain Eukaryota; kingdom Metazoa; phylum Arthropoda; class Insecta; order Diptera; family Tipulidae; genus Tipula; species Tipula helvola. The sequence goes on from OY744482.1 coordinate 53,725,097, forward strand.
CTGGTGTGGTCTTATGTTTAGCTTGGTTTCAACGGGATGCTCTGGATTTCGATAGAACAACTTCCCATTTCAAGCCTCGATGTTCCGGATTTAATGTTTTCACCGTTGGGTTTTACATAGAAGGTAATGCTATGAACTTAAGGTCATTTAGAGGCACGTACGATTCGGTTCGTTCCGACTGTTAAAGTTAAATATGTCAAATCAAAAAACTGATTGATCGCAGAACTTACGATTGTGCCTAAGATGATCGTTTTTCATAACCGTTTTTTGGATTTTTGTTACAATTTACAGACGTTCCGAAATTATTCATTATTATCTAGATTTTTCGATATTACTGAAATTGCTCGAGCTCTTTCGAGCTTGTTACATAGAGAATAAACGAGTTTTCTGAGGATTTGTTAGCTTTGAGTAATGGGATCTTGTATGCAGATTTAAAACTAGTGAATTTAGTAGATTTTGGGGATTTTTCAAAAGTTTCGTATTTTCACTTCGATTTTTGAATTATTTTGAAATTATTGAGACTTTTCAAAATATGCAATTCAAAGTTTGTGTTATTTTTGCAAAATGTTTAGACATTTTCTTAGCTTTGAGTTGTTTGCATAATATTCCATTTTATTCGGAGTTTATGAAGCAATGGCTTGCGCTATTAAAATGGCCTGTTTTCTCTGCCGGTGAGTTTATATATTTCTAATTGATAAAACACCTTCGCTTACGTCTATTAATTAGCGGTGCTAATTTTACTGTTTAATGCTTCACCGTCGCACTGGGACGATTTCATCCCAAGCGAAATTTCATATATGAACATTCCCAAAAAACGGTAATCGTGGCAGAGCCTCGCTCCCCTCTCGGAAAAACTTAGTACATGTATGGTCCTGCAAGCGGCGTTTGACCGCTCCCCGCTAGTTAGTTCCTGAGCAATAGCGGCAGAAAGTAATCGACCTGACGAAAACGTCCCAGTGCGACCGGCGTGAAAGTTAAAGTTCAAATTCAGGAGTAGGGTGATTTTTGTCAAAATCTGCTAATACTTTCTCTAGAAAGCCTGGTTGTTTTGCTAATACACAGATACACATTATATCAACCTTAAGGTGTATTAGCCACTACCAGAAACCATATAAATAATTAAATTTAGGTGTTTATCTCTCGCATCAATCAATGAGATTTTTCGAAGCGATTCGACAGTTTTCGTAATGGTTTCTCGAGTTTTTTTTTGTAGAGTAACTGAGCTCTGAGGTAATATGATAAAATCTTTGTGTTCGCCCAAATATTGTATACATCTCTAAACTTTTCACACTTTTATAGTTAAGTGCGTCACTTAGAAAATGGCATGGCCCTGCGAACATCTTCAGGTTTGGCGGTACAAAGTTCAGACAACATTAAATATCTGTGATATATAGAAGGCCCCAATTACCTTTGTTCAACGAGATCTTTGTAACTATCCGAAAATGACGGCAAAATTCACAAAATTGCACAAAATTCAATTTTTTTAGATACGTACTCTAAATTCCAATTGGAAAATTAACAAATTTAACAGCATAATGTTTAAGTAATACTGCTAACTTTTAACTTCTTTAAAAGCTTTTTATGTAAATACAAAATTATTATAGACCAAATTTTGCAGGCTTTCCCTTTATAAATTGAAGGATAGAACCTAAATCTATGTTCCATTTGTAATTAAATTTAAAACGGTTGGAATTCTCCTAAAACTCAGGCAGGTATTGCTTCCAATGGGCCGATTCTAAAACGCTGTCTATGTGACAATTTTCGCTGTAACAATGTAATGACGTTAAAAGCTTTCAAAAAAACTTAAAACAAATTTCTCGGTCTAAGATTACGGTAGGCCTGGAAATTTGTTTTGACCGTTTAGTAAGAGGTCCTATTAAATAATCTTCTGTCTAAATTATGGAAACCCGACAAATTTGCCTGTATTGCAACGGTTGCCATCAACCACCTCTGTGCCAAACCTGAATCCGATTTAATTGTTAAGATTTCGGCTAGCCACTAGGAAAATCAATACTGTCCCTTACTTAACTGATATGTCATTTCCTGGTAAATTAAAAATTCAACCACATTTTTGTTTTATTAAAAATTCTCATTTTTATTAATTATTTACATTAAAAATATTTATAAAATTTTTAAATTAAATATAAAAAAAAATTTTCATTAAATATTTATTAAAATATTCGTCGTCGTTCGTGTCTAAAATTAATTTTTTTTAATTTAATCCTAAATAATCATCGATTTATAAATAATTAAAAATTAATAAAAATTAAGTTATAAAATTAAATTCAATTTCTTAAAAACAAAATAAATTAGAATAATTTTTTTTTCTCTCGCGTTTCTGTCTCATCAATCTAAAATCAATTAATTAAAATAATTTTAGTTTTGACAATAAAATTAAATTAATTCTGGGTGGTTTTAGATTAAGGAACTCTCCCTAATAAATAAATTAAATTAATTAAAATTATTATTTAATCAAAATCTATGGTAAAAGCCTTGGATTGAAACGTCCCATATGTAGAATCATACCGGTTGGATTGTGTCTCACGAAATACATAAACGGGCGGTCGAGGCGTAATCGGGGCACTTCATTAGGTAAACGTGCCTGCCGTGGTCGTAATGGCAGCGGAATTTCTAATAGGGTTGGATCATAAAGTGGATCGTAGAATGATCGTTGATAGTCTTGTGGTTCGATTAATTTGCGCTTATATCGTTCTAGCTGTTCCTCGTCAATCTCTTGTGACGGATCCGAATAGTAAATCGATCGTTCTTTATTTGGTGGTAACGGATATTGCTCAATGTGATGATTATCATTGATTTTATCTTCTCCACAAGTGGCAAACTCATTGATTTGTATCATATCACTAAAATGAAGTTCGCGCGTCGTTGTACCAGTTAGACCACGTAAATCTGCCTTGTCCGAATCGAATAAATCTTTGAGTCCCATTTTTTGAAGGGCTAGCGATGCGTTTATATATGATCGGTGAGAAAATCTTGGAATTTGAACTTCCAATCCATCTCGTTCCATTACGACTGTCAATAGTCTGTGCCAAGTATTTTTTGAAATGGCTGTGTCCACCATAGCTTCCTCGAGTCGATCTAAACTGTCACCGGGTAACATATTTCCCTGTTGCCCAGGAATTACGAATATTGTGCTCACAATACTTGATGGGGCACCAAATGCTACGACAGTGGCATCCAATTGTGTATCGTATCCAGCTAAGAATCCAGATTTATAAACAGCAGCTGGGATTGGTACCAAGCGACGCTGTCTAATAGCCGGAGAAACCTGGAAGAACATCTCACCATCTCGCTCGTTTATCATAGCTGTTGAGCAATCGGTCTAAAAATCAAAAAAAAAAAATTCGAATTAGACAAAAATTAACCATTTTGTTTGAGTAAACTTACATAGAATAGATTGACTGAAACTCCAGATAGTGGAGGATTTAACCAAATAGAATTTGTTCTCAAAAATTCGGTGATACGACCCATTGTATATCTTTTAACTAAGATGTTAGTTCGTCTGCGCACTATATCATTGATCATACTGTAACTTGATTCTTCAACTAAACCCGAATAAAATTGTTGTGCCTTGTCTTTGTAGAATTGTAGAATTTTTCCTTTAGCCCGATCACTAAATAATTCCCGTAAGAATACAGATGATGCAACTCCAGCTTCTTTGCCGTGCAACTGTACGGAATCGGTTATATTTCGGAACACCAAATGCGGGTTAAATGTTATCATATCGTCCAAACGAAGAATTTCATTCATTTCACCTGAAGTACCGCCACGTGCGCCCAAGAAAATCATAGCTAACATTGAAGTGATACCAAAAGGTGCAACCGCTAAACTGCGCGACGAACTTAAGCTTGGGTCTGCTGTTGCGGCACGATAGAAATTAAATGCTAGTTCATTACAAAGTTTAACAAAATCTTGAAGATCTTCATTTAATCGTAATGTAGTTTCGGCTAATCCAAGAGAATCTGTTGGTGCTGGATCTAGTGTAACAATAGCTGGTTTTCTATTTTGATTTGGCTGTTGACTACTTTGAGCGTATTTTAGGGGTGTGGTTGGTTTTTTCGTGTACAAATGGGTTGAGTATATAGGTTTTTTGTATGAGAGTGTTGTTACAATTGGTGCTACAGTTGTTGGAGCTACTGTTGCCTCAGAAGATGTAGGTTGCGATGTAGTCGTAGTTGTAGGTTGCGGTGTAGTCGTAGTTGTGGTCGTACTGACTGTTGTCGTATTTTCTTCAGTTGTTGTTGGTTCTTCTTCAGTTGTTGTAGTTGGTGGCAGTTCGGTTGGCGCATCAGTTGATAATTCTGTTGCCAATTCAGTAGCCACCTCTGTAGTTGTTTCACCAAGTCGCACAAATAATATTTCATCTGGCTCTTGTCTGATATTTGACATTAAGGTGGCAGTTGTAGTTCCAACGAATTCCAATTTTTCGAACGAATCATCCCGCCGCGGTGGCTTCGTTTGTAATTCAACTTGAATCATAATACGTTCTTCTTCGGTTGTGGTTGGTGGTAATTCTGTTGTAGGAACAGCTGTGGTTGTTTCGTCCCAAATTGGTTCGAACGTTGTAGGATCAGCCATATTCACTACAGTTTTGCTAAATGTTGATTCAGAGATAACACTGTCTTCGTCGTCATTTTCTTTGGATGCAGGCAGATCACCAATTTCCTCGACATCACTAGTTGTAGCCTCTATTTTTTGAAGCAGTTCTGGTAGTTCACTTTCTTCATCATCATTCTCATCATCAACGTCAGTTGTATGTTTTACAATTTCCTCTTCTTCTTCTTTTCCTGTCGCTGATTCTTTTTCAGCTGGAACATCTGTTGTTGTCTGATCCGCAAAATCGACCAAGTCAAATCGATTTTCGTTGTTAGGTTCATCCTTTTCGAGATCTGATTGGGCACCCTCCATAAATTGTTGTACCAGTAACATGTCACTTTCCAAATTTTCGTTTGTAGTTTCAGTAGGATTTTCAAATTCGGCCTCACTTTCAGTTGTTATTCCAAATTCTACTGCTTTTGGCGTTGTAATTGGTAGTACAAATTCCTCATTATCTTCGTCTTCACCGCTTCCTTCTTCGTCAGAATTATTACTATCAATATTATCAGTAAAGCTGTCTTCATCGATTGCACCGATTACATCAAGTATATCTGACGCAATATTCAATTGATTATCCGATTCTTCTGTCGTAACATCGACTTTATTAACATGTTCGTGTACTGCGGCTTCAACGGATACCTCAGTGCTTGCCTTCTCATTTTCCGAAATTTTTTCTGGACTTGGCTGTTTTGGGGCGCCAGGCCCAATCGATACAGAGGAAGTTTCCTTTACAATCGATGTTTCGTACGTAATTTCATCGTCATTGTTCGGTTTAATTTGTGCCTTGTCTTCTGGTGGCGAGAGTAGTGATAAATTGTTCATTCCCTGGAATTGGTCATCTTGATTAGAAGGAATTTTATCATCTTGTACCTGAGCCAATAAATTTGTTAAACTTTCATTTAGCATATCATCACTACTGGTGGTCACTGATTCATCATCGACCGGTTCTTTTATATCATTTTCAATAATTGAGGCTACCGTTGCTGTTTGTTCCTGGTACTCATTCATCGTTAAATTTCGGCGTATCATTGGCGCTTCCATCATAACTGAACTCAATGGCATAGCAGCGACCTCAACTTGTGGCATTGGTTCTTTATGATTTGCGATCATTTCCTCGATTTTATCTATAATTTCAAGATTTTTATGACCCTCTGTGGACGATTCGATTGGCTTCACCATTAATTGCTCCGGCACTGGTACAAGTACTTCGATTTGAATTTCTTTTGGTGGTGCATCTGTAGTAGTTGGTGGTGTTGTTGGTAAATCAGTAATCTTGGGATCTTCCTCATCAACAAACAGCAGCTCATTTTTAAAGACATTTGAAATATTTTCTGTCGCTTTCGGAATAACAGTGGTTGGAGCTTCGATGGGTATCTTCTGATCTTCTGGCACTGGAAGATTTTCTGATATTTTATTTTTATTTGTTATTTGGTCTAGTATTGGAATGGCGACGGTTTTTTCGGTGACTCTTTCATTTTGAAGCGATTCGATAATTTGAAGTATTGAATCGGATTCGTTTTCGGTTGGTTTATTTTCGGTGGCCTCTGATTGGCTGATTAAAATCATGGAAGGTTCTTCATTTTGGTTGGCAGAAGATATGATTTTAGTTTCTTTTGTTGTAGTTGTAGTTGGTTCTGTAGCCGCAGTAGTAGTAGTAGTGGTAGAAGTAGTAGTTTTTGTTGTTGTTGTGGGGGCTTCCGTAGTTGTGGTGGTGGTTGGTGCTTCTGTAGTAGTTGTGGTAGTAGTAGTTGTAGTAGTAGAAGGTTCTGTAGTCGTGGTTGTTGCGGTTGGAGCTTCTGTTGTCGTTGTGGTTGTTGGTGCTTGTGTTGTCGTTGTTCTAGTTGTTGGTGGTGCTGTTGCAGCTGTAGTTGTTGGTGCTGGCGTTGTTGTAGTGGTAGTAGTAGTGGTTGGTTGTTCAGTTGTAGTACTTGAAGGCGTGGTTCTTGCGGTAGTCGTTATTGTAGCTTGTGCCGTTGTTGGTGCTGCAGTTGCTGTTGTAGTAGTTGCTTCAGTTGTAGTAGTAGAAGTTGTGGGTTTTTCGGTAGTTTCAGTTTCAGGGGTCTTTACCGGTTTAGGTTTTGGTTGTTCTTCCATAAATAATGGCGCATCTTTGAAATTAAGTGGGTAATCATCATCTGGCTTCTCAGCGGTGGTCACTCTACGTGTTGTAGATGTTGTGGGTTTTTCAGTTGTTGTTGTTGCAACCATGTTCACTGGTTGAGGTTTAGCTTGTTCTTCTACAAATAATTGTGTATCCTTCTCGTCATCTGGCTTCTTAGCGGTGGTAATTCTAGGTGTTGTAGATGTTGTGGGTTGTTTAGTTGTTGTTGTTTCAGTAACCTTTACCGGTTTAGGTTTTGGTTTTTCTTCGGTAAGTAATGGTGTGTCCTTGAAATTAATTGGGTAGTCATCTTCTGGCTTCTCAGCGGTGGTTACTCTTGGTGTTGTAGATCGTAATGGGAAACGTGTAAATATTGGTCTTGCTGAATTATCACTCTTGAGGGTTGACGTTTCGACTGGTTTCCGTGTCGTAATCTTTGGTTTTATTGTGGTGACAATTTTTTCTGTTGTTTCCATTACAATTGTGTCGGGTGTCATGACTATCTGTTGTGGCACTGGCGGTTTAATATGGTCCCCAGTATTTCCAAATATGGCGGGTAAAATTAAACTCCAGTGGGCCGAAGTATCGGGTGTATCCAAAATGTGATTCACATCTTCGGTTTTATTTTTTTTATTTTCAATCTCTTTGTCAAGCACCTTCTGAACTTCTGATAAAATATCGTTGACATTTTGTTCTGACCCGGCCATATTTGGCCCCAGATGATTGAAGAACATATTTCCTTCTCCATCCCCATTGGCTACAATACTGGAAATTTCTTCTTTTGTCATGACTCGCTTAATGAGTTCGCCTTCGTCGTTGAACGTATAAAATTCATATCGATCTGGATTAAGTAGATTAATCGGCGATGCGACTTGAAGTGGAACAAGTGGTCTGGGTACCGGTCGACCAATTGAATCGGTAAATTCAGTCTCTTTTCCATTCATCACGACTGACACAGATGTCACAACCCTGTAATAATTTTTGATTAATAAAAATCGTGCCATTTAAAATGCCAATAAAGTACTCTACTAACCTTGAACCTATAATTTTTGCATTCGGCGATAAACTATTATTCTCTTCATGGTTGTCATTTGCTGGAAATGTCGTGACACTAGCAACACATATTGTAATAAGTAGAAAATATTTCATGGCTGGTGAATTCTGCAAATAGAAATGAAAAAAAAAACTTCGATTAATTAATTGCTCATTCAAATATTTTAATTATTTAATTAGCTGGGAAAAATGATTTTGGATATTCTAACATAATCAATTGATTTTCTATAAACAATTAATTGTACCTGTAGTGTATACTCTTGGTTTCGAAAACGTTGCATTAATTTGATTCACTTTCTTATGCAACAGCATAACAACAGACCATCAAGATTACAATCATAAAGAGAATTTGTGTACACATGGAATATTAATTGGATCTAAAATATTCAAAAAAAAATTTACCGTATCTAGAATAAAAGCACCGTAAACTTAAAAAAAAACGAAAGAAAGAATTTAAGAAAACAAAACCACATTATCATTATCATAATCCGTTATCTTATATAACAAAACTATGTAGTAGAAAAAAAAAATAAAAGTTTAGAATTTTTATTCTAATTTAAATAATGTTTTTTATCTGTTCTTATTAAATAATTAACTAATCAATTCTTTTTTAATTATCATTTACAACATCTTGAACAAGTTGAATGAACGATGAAAGCGATTCCATATGCAACGTCTCTTTCTTTTATGTACGTACATGGTATACACAAGTAGGAGAAAATCATTTTTATGTAATTATGCAATTGGTTTGTAGCCGCATATTGAGATTTATAATTATGCATATTATGTCATCGGGAGACTAAGCGTAGGCGACACCGCAGAGATTTTTTTTTGTTAGAAAATGTATCACTTTCAAAAGTCGTTAGTTATGTTGTATCAGTTATATGCATTTAAGAACTTTGACATTCAAAAAGTATTTGTATAGTTGTAGATCGGTTTGTTATGCTTATTGAATATATCAGATAGAGTAAATGAATAAATACATAATAGTGTTTTATGCTTCTTTTTGTTATGTAACATAAAGTTTATCTGCGAAGGTGGAATAGTAGAGGTCATTGTTTTGAAATAATTTATTGGTGATTAACTGATTACAATATTAATGAACCCTACCGGCAAAAATGTTTTTTAGCACAGATTAGTTAGATTAAGCTATGTGTGATAAGTTCGGTGACCGATGAAATATAGAAAACGTATTAGTTTCAAATATAATTTGAAAGAGATAACTAAACCCCAAATTGTGAGCTTTCATATGGATATGAATAACTGCATATTTGTCGTTCAAAACTGATTGGCTGGATACACATAATTAAGGTCATTACCAAGGCAAATATCGAATAACATTATTAATTCATATTAATCTCTGTATTGCATAAGGAACGATGAAATAGTGGTTAGTTTCTGGCTATTTAAGCCACTCACAAATTAAACGCAAAAGTAAGGGTGCCGACCATAAAATATTATTAAAGGTCAGGAGAAGTGGGAAATGTAAATACAACTTAAAACCTAAAATAAAGTCTTAAAGTCGCAATAAAATGAATAGATTTCAACTAAGCGCCAATTATTTCCGCCAGAATTAGATCAAACCTAATGAGAATCTATAAATAACTATTTAATGTTGGAAATTTACATGGTAATAATCACAATCAAAAAATCATCTAAATATCATAATTTTAAATGACAATGCCAAGCACTTAAACCTAACGGCTCAACCGATTTTTGGATAAACTGCTCTGTTGCAGAACATTTTAAGTGGTCGTAAGTACCGATCCACGATATAGAAAAAGTGTTCAGGTAAATTATAATTGGACATTGGTATGTGAGAATATTGTATATTCGGATAACCTGTAAAAACGCTGACGAGTCATTAAATTAAAAGAAACTATAACCCTCATATCAAAATTCACAGTACAGCCAGAATTAGGCCTTCAGAGCTTTTCTGTATTGTGTGGTGAACACTTAACATCATTCATCGTGGCTAGGATTTAGTCAACTAAAAAATTGGTTGATGTACAATGTACATTTATATAATACTTAGCAACTAGAATTATTAAGTCAATGAAACTACTAAGTACTAACACATGAATTATGGTTAATATGGGTCAGAAATTATTGAACTCGTATATGGATAATATGCATGTACAACATTTATGAAGTTTTTGAGCTCATCTTAATTCGGCTCACTTATTTCGTAATATTTGATACTATAGGTGTATGTCAAACTGTTCTTAGTCTATGAAGTATAAAAGGTGTTTCTGATGTGTAAATCATCACAAATAATGGGTATCGTACTACCGCAAGTGACGAATATTTTTTATTTTATAGCCGAAAATATGAGTAAAACTTTGGTCGAACAAAAAAAAATTGACTTTGAACACCCGCCTTTTTGTAAAAAATCAATATTTTTGGAAACCTTTCGTTCAACCGGAGCATAATGTGATATACTATGATCCCCTTCAAAATTTTAATTTTAGATGATCTAATGGAAAGCAACAGTAATCACCGCAAAATGCCTTTTTTCTGAACCCCTCGCAGATTGGTTGTATCTTGCTTTAATTTTATTGTAACTTCTTCGTTATTTATATGGAAAAACATTTGTCAATAAATATTATAATGTGTCTGCAAAAAAAAAGTCTCAAGAAAAGCGTTTTTTGCGTAGTAATTAGCCCTGACCTATTAAGTTGGCATCAAAAGCATGGTAGAAACAGTAACCTAGTTAAAGTAAAGCTTGTAATTTTTAAATGTTCTGAATCGGGGCAATACATTCATGGGTGTTTTAAACGCTTACCTATGGATCCAATTTCCACGGTCTTAAAAGTTTCAATTTTAATATTTTCTTCATTCATTCGCAGAGCTGAAGGGAGTAAACACAACCGAATTTTGGATTCTAAAACTAAAGGATTTTTTTAAATTACAAATAAAAATTTTCGAATTTGATAGAACTTAAAAACAGACTGAAGTCAAAGATTTACAAAATTTATTGCGGTCCCAGAATTAAAAAAATTGGATCAGCCAACCCGAATGTTATTAAATAAATTTAAATGCCGAAATTACATAATATTCAAATTTAATTCATCACTGAAATTGTTATAAATCAGGGGTGAACACAATACAAAGTTAAACGAGCACCACAAAATGTATGTATGGTTAGAACTATTGGCCTGTTTTGCAGAAATTAAAAAGTCTCGGATTAGAGCTTTGTGCTTTGAGTAACCCAAGCAATTGAATTCTAATTGTCACTAGTAGGTATCACAGTCGATTATCTTTATTAAACACTAATAAGGATAAGTCGTTTTTTTAAGGATCATCAAAATATAAGAAGCTTACTTAAAAATTTTAATTTATTTTTAGTAAACTTTGGTGCACATGAATTTTTCCACAAGTCATTGTAATGTCTGACGTTTGGATTGAGCACCATGAACTCGATATTGGTGCTGTGATTTATCTGAAGCTAGATATTAAGAATATTGTTGTATCACGTATCGCCAAGAGCAGTGCATTTGCGTCAATACTTCTTGAATAAATAATAAATAATTCTATCTTAGGAATTAAATCTAAAAATCTGTTGATCATCTGGCATATTAATATAAATATAGTGAGATGAGATACGAGAATTGTAGATAGCACTTCTTCATGTTTAGATCACAAATTTTTTAGACATTCACTTAAATTTGATTTTGATTTTACATCTGACATTCTTAATTTAATTATAATTGAAGAGGCTAAAAGTAGTTTTATCTCGATTTTAAAATCTCATGTTGATAGAAATACTTCATGGTTTGAAATTAACGCAAAAGCTGTACTATCAAGCTCTGGATAACGAAGAAGCTTCTTAATAAAATTAAGTTTACAAATAATCTTTCAACGAAACTTGCTCGTCAGTCGTACGACAAGAACTTGAGAAACCCCCAATCATTACAAAAATAAATTTAATTTAATTCTTTAAATTTAATTCTGTGAATGGTAACAATAAACAAAGCTGGGTATTGATGGATGAGATAATATAACAGAGTCAATCGTAGAAATTATTATTGATGATGAGACTCCGATAGCCGAATAACTATTTTGTTGTAAACTTCAAACATTCCATCAACTTTGTTGAAGGGTATGTATCTGATCTTATTTTCAGCAATACAACTTTAAAATCGTGTGTTTTCTCAGGTTCTTTGCCGTATGCAATTTTAAATGTAAAATCGGTTATACATAAGAATCTTTTTTTAAAAATCAAATTCTATTTAGGTGTATAGTTGATGTTCTGTCATACATGATAAATTTAATTTTCTCTACTAGTGTTTTACCTTTTAAACTGAAACAGGCTGTGAAAATTCCTGTTTTTAAAAAAGGGAACGTAAAAGATATTACGAACTACAGACCTAACATACACGAGAGTCGTTAGTTTCTTGAATTACAGAGATTTTCTTCACAATAATCAGTTTGGCTTCAGCAAGTTCAAAGGTACAGAAAAGACTTTGGTTAAATTCACTAATTATTTGTATGATAATGATCTGGGTCGCAGAAATTTGGTTGCTGCTGTTTTTGTCGATTTCACAAAAGCATTTGATACAGCTAATTACACTGTGCTGTTGGAAAAGCTTGAGGAGTAACAATGAAGTGGTTTCGTTCGTAGCTTTCCGAGAGATTCCAAGTTGGACACTTTCGTGGGTGACCAGGTCTTTCTGCACAGTCACCCAGAACGTGGTACTAACATTATTAACATGAAATCTAATCTAAATTTACTGATCACTACAGTGTGGAATACAGATTTTGTGGCAGTACATATCGTGTTAGGATTTATCCACTTATAATTATAAATATTCTTCATCAGCAGAGAGGATTGCTGCCTCATCCCCTCTCAAGTAATTTTTTTTTATTATAATGAGACACAATCAAATGTCAGCACTGGATATAGTCTGAGAGATAACCAATATACTCAGCACCTAAAATTCTTGACAACGAATTTTATAAACTCATTTTTAGTTGAATATTCAAACAATTCTGAAATCGTTTCTTTGCCATCTATAATTATTTTTGTTTGAACGTGACAGTGTGGATGACCTGGTGTAATTTCAATTTTCAAGTGTAGTTTTGTTGTGTTTAAGTTGTATCCTATTTTATTGGAATAGCTTAGTAATTTGTATTTTAAGTAGGGGAGAGTCTCCGGTTGTGGGCACTCTCCGGTTGTGGGCACCCCTGAATAACTTTTGACAGAATGCAAATATGGCTGATCTGACTGTTATCGTATTTGTATTTTGACAGTACGCAGTTTTCTAGCTAATATCGAAGTGAATGGACGAACTTGTTCATTAGCTGTGATCACATTAAAAAAAAATTCCATAAAAAATCAACGCAATTGTAATTTTCCAATGTTTTAAAAGTGCGATAAATCAAAGTGAATAATCTCAAACAGGTGAGTGTTATCGATATGTCTACAGTATTTTCGTTGTGATTTGGGATGCCATATCGATTTACGACATTTTTTTTTGGTTACTCCGGGAATGGTCGTGATTTCCTATTGTGGGCACTTAAATGTAACCGGTTGTAGGCACCCTCTTTTTTTCATTTAAAGCGTCCGCCTTTACCCCCAAACACATATTAACGTGTGCCGATCATATATTGAACGTGGAAAATGATTTCAACTCCAAAACTGTATATTCTCATAAATGTGCCGTTACGTATTTAAATAAACCTGAATAAATTCAAAATTAACTAAACGTGTTAAATGTGCATCATAAATTGATTGAAAACAATAGTAGCTTGTTGTCTATCTGAATCAATACAAAGAAATAATCCGTATTCCGTATAAAAAATTTCGAAAATCCTCGAATAACACGAATAAACTTAGCACTCTAGAGTAATATTGAAAAATCGCGAAATTATTAAGAATCTTGTCTAATCTGTAAAATGATGAAGGCATCGCAATGCCAAATGCTATTCATAAACCAAATGTCGTATTTATGTCGACGGGAGTACTTCACAAATATTGAATCGCTATTAGACAACTTAACGGTTTCCTAATCCGGAAAACGAGTTTAATCTCAAAATCTTGAAATTTGAGAATCTCTTCTAACTAAATGCAACCTTATATAATTTAACTCCAAGCTATCATTCGAATAATTCTAAAAATTTTGAAAAAATTTTACGATCTCGAATAATAATATCTTCTACAAAACACTCAACGCAAAAAAATTCTAGATAAGCTTAAAAACATCAAATGTGTAATGCGACCTTTACATCATCAATATTAATGTCATTACCAATAACATCATTAAGTACCTCCAAAACTCTTGCAGCATTTCTCCGCTTCATTATTTTCAAACGTGCACAATCATGTTAATGTCACTTACAATAATTATGTACGTTTTAAAAATAATGAAGAATTAAGGAATTAACGGTTTTGGAGGTCACGCCTCTCAGTCGGTATTATCGCGTAATTCACGTAAAAAATTGATTAATACAACTAACTGAAAAAATCCTCATCATCAAAAAATTATTCAGACATTCCCGGGTGGAAAATTGAAATTTTGAATGGATTATAATAATTTTAACCTCCTGCCAATATTTAAGAGTTTCTGATTTAATCTGTTCATTCTAATTCTTTTGCTAAATATTTGTTTTCGTAAAATTTATTGAATAATTCAGCTTAAATTTTATTCTTGGTAATTTTTATTGGATCGATTTGTCGAAAAATTGACTTCCCTATCAACAAGTCAATAATATCGTTCAAATAGATTTATACGTGAAAAGGCCATCAACCGTAAAGTGATATCTTGTCGAAAATATTATTGAGGATATCCAAAAGACTTGGAAGGACAAGTGTGAAAACTGTGCATTAAAGAAGGAAATCTCTTAATTAGTCCATTCTGGTTGCATTCAACTTAAATTTCCAATGCGAATTGAAATTTGAAAATCAAAATTAATAAACCAATACAAATTTAAATTTGCGTATAATTCACAGAATTTTTGTAATTTAAATTTTATTTTTACAATAAATGTTACAAAAATTTTAAACGTTAGACGAGAAATTTTTGAGTTCTCAATTGAAGGTGCATACTGGGGGTCAATTCTCGTTCTATGAAAAAATGGAATGAAAAAATCTTTCCATTTGGTTTCCATCACGTGTTTCTCATTAGTATCTTCTCACGCAACAGCAATATGCGATTCTCGTTGTCCAAATGAGAAAGAACGCTGAAAATACGCTGAATACTACACAGCAAACATATTTTATCAAGTTTCATATATATTTCCGCTAGGTGCGCTAGGTAAATAGTGCAAATAATAGCTAAATAAATGATAAAAGAGATTATAATTTGTAATTAGATTAAATTACTCTCTCAAAAAGAGAGGTTAATAGAGAGTTAAACCAGTTCTCGTGATCGCTTGTCAAAATATAAAATAAATTACTCAAATGGCCAAATTTTATTAAAACTAAACGAAACTATTTATTTAGGGATTTTTCTTAAATGAATCGAATTCTTTTTAATCTTTTTAAGATTTGCTTATAAATTAGTTTTAAAGTGACTATGTAGTATTATAGTTTGGATGCACATTAACCATTAAAATTGCAAATTTAGGTTTTATAAAACTGAACTTCCATATTCATTAATATTCCCACGACCAAAATACTCGGTGAGAAAGTTTTTTTTCATATGAGAAGATTTTGACGTCATTTTTTTCCTTCTCATGGAACGTGAATCGGAAGTCTATATTTCTCACTGAAAACACTTTTCATTGTACTTTTCACAGAACGAGAATTGACCTCCAGGTACATTTTTGGTGAAAAAATTTATACCATGAAATTAGCACCTGAGTTAAATACCTCATGAATTGGTTGCTATGTTCGTACTATGTGAACTATTTTGGTTACGTTATGTTGGTGAACCTGATTACGTTTATGTTCGAGTTGAGAATTATTCAACTCGTTTAACTAATTTTGTGGTGTACATTTTTCACCAGAATTGCACTATGTATACACACCTTGAATACGAACGAATACATTTTAATTTCATTTATTTCACTACAATATAGGATAGAGTTAAGAGTAGACCGCTTAAGAGCATGGGACTGGGAACTGCTATTTGTGGCGACTAATTTTAATCCGAGGTAATTAAACAGGTTTTGGGACCTGCCTCTCCAACAGCACAACCACAACTTCATCATTCGTTGCCTATTGATTTTGATTTTCATGGGCCAGATGGGCCAATGAATTGGCCAGACTGGTAATATAAAGTCTTCTAATCTAAGTATAGTTTTTATAACATAAATCATTTTTATGAGTTGATGGAACAAATATAGCAAAGTAAAACATTTGCTCTTCTTCGGAACCTTTACCTTAACGCTAATAACTTTGTACTATGATTTTGGGTTTTATGATAATTTAAACGACATTTTGATTAATAAAATTTTAGGGCTAATATGATACGAAGATAATTAGAATAGTATACGTAAGGATTATTTAGAAAATGCAGTCGCAGATCACAAATTTCATTTAACACCGATTCAACTGGAATCTGGTCCTCCTAAAACAAACAATGAAGGGTACATATCATTAGTCAAACATCAAAAGTACACCTTAATAGTGGAGACTACCTGGTACAATTAGAAACTTGAGATATTTTCATGCATGACTTGCGTCTCCTTTACTGGACCACTTATAGATCAACAGGGTTCGCTAATAGTTAGATGTCGTTTGGAGAACTCGACGCATCGTATGCTATCGGCTATAAACACTCCATTTCCCCGAAAATCAAATTAAATTTTTGGTCAGCAGCTAGATCCGGTAACTCAAGATAGCGGTGTATTAAACAACTGTCATAAAACTGCGCATCATTTGACGTTTCTTTGACTCTTTTACTTTTTGACAAAAATTCAAATAATTTTTATAATGTAGAAATTCACATAAAACTAAATAATTTAATTTTAAATATTCTATTTTTCAGAATATTTAGGTTCAAAACAGAGGAATTTTTTGTTAGATAAAATTTTTACAGAACGTAGAGATCTAAAACCATAGTGAAAAATAAAGCGAATGATGAATGATTATTCACTCGTTATTCGGTAATTTTTAATTCACTATACGGACATTTTACACTGAATATCATCATTCAGTCGTTATGCATTCACATTATTTTCTTATTATTCATTAATTTGTCACTCAGTCATTATTCACATTTTTCCATTTATTTTCACTGATTATTTATTTCTTGGCATCACACATTACTCATATTCTCATAGTCTTTCATTGAATAATGAGTGAATAATTTATGACTAATTTACTCGTATGAACCTGAATAATGTGAATAATGAGAGAATTCTGTGTGAGTATTGTGTGATACTAACGTAAATGAAGCGTGAATAATGAGCGAATAACCGACGAATAATGAATTATGAGTGAGTAATAAGTTCAGTGAATAATAGCTCTATTGCTTTCGTAAAAACGGAGTATACTTATTAATATAACTAAAATCGATCCTTTTTGAATTTACCAATGCAATTTTTATTGCAAATTTTTCTAAATCCACAAAAGCAATGCAGATTATGACTGAATAGTGAATGCAAATGACTCATTGATTAAATAGTGAATAATGAGAGGATAACGAGTGAATATTAGGTGAATAATGAGTGAATTTATTATTCATCAGTAACCAAGAGTGGATAACTAGTGAATAAGCGTTCACGTATTATACGTTAAACCTTGAGGCCGTATCCCGAAAACAGCCTATCCATTTGTTTTCTAATTGTTTTTATCAATATTTCGTCTTAGATATACATAAAACCTAGCCACTTAGTGGATAGTTATAGTTGGGACAAATCAATCATTTGCCTTAAATTTATTTCATAATGTTTCTAATTAATAAATTTTAAAATTGTTAGTGATTTTACCGTGCCATTTAAAAATAAATCGACGTCCTTAAATCAGGGACAGGCTAGAGCTACGGCTTTTAACAAAAAAGGCCGATTGAGGACGGTGCTCCATATTTGAGTATGCTCTATTCTTGCAATATACCATATTGAGACTAGCTTGTTGAGGGTCAGAATAAGAGTAGCATTTCTGAAGTCCTGATTTGATCCTCTTAGTATGGTTCTTTTTGACCCCTTTTTTATAATCCCAATTAAATTAAAATTCTATTAATTTTGCGACTGAATTATCCAAAATTAAATAATTTTTTCGGAAAAAAATCGGTTAGTAATTTAACAAGAGAGTTGCTTATATCGCCGAAGCTCGAGTTCGGTTTTCTCCGCACCTAAAACGTTCAAACATAATTCGTTTCAAATACGATTCGAAATCAACGTTTTTAAAATTTAGAATGATAAACATTTTAATTCAGATATTCAGACATAAATTTGGCCTAATTGTAAAAAAATCATATCACTACAGACAAATTTGGAATAAATTGAACCAAATTGGGCAAATTCAAATATTTTAAAACCAATAATGTCAAAATATCTTCTCGTGTATTTTACAAACTTCTTTCGAATTTCTTAAGCTTTCGCAAGCGAAATGTCTTCTTCACCTTTTACACAAATTTATCATTCGTCAATCATTTACAAGGACAAACATTTTTGTGGCATATAACAAGAAACCGAAACAATATAATTTACGTTATTACCGCATTCTTCAACACGCATAAAATCATAAATTTTTAGACATGAATATTATAAATTGTGGAATCTTGTGGAAATATTTAAATCAATATATTTATTGGAAATAAATTTGATTTGCAACATTTCGAGAAATTGGGAACAAAAGAAATTTGGCAAATGATTAAGCAAAAAAAATTACAAATTTTAGTATGTGTCACAAGTTATAATTTATAAACAAATTTATTGATCCTACAAATCGTAAACATTTTGCCATATTTTATAGTCTATATTATGCAGTAGGCTAACTACTAATGTGTTGTGTGTTTAAATTACATAATCATTTCATGTTAACTTGCATCTTGTAAGTTTAAATTTTACATCAAATTAATGGCCAATTATCTTCGGCAGCAAACACAAATAAAAAAAATTAAATTAAATTTTGCTTTTATAATATAATAGTTTTTAATAATAATGAGTACATCCATTTTAAAGGTTGCTAAAAAAAATCGTTAAACTTAACAAGTATTTAAATTAACGGAAACATCAATTGTGTTCATAATGTATATACAGCTTTCAAGATGATGATGATGATGTTGAGCGGATAATTAGATGAAAACCGTTGTAAACTTAATATTAAATCTCACCTCATGTAAACTGTGTATTAAACAATCAACAGATGGAGTGGGATCAATTAAATACCATTTTACAATATGATTTATTTACTACATGAGTAAAATTACCTAACGTAACCAATTTGCATTACTACATCAGTTGGTGTTGTTATCGTTGTTGTAATACAGCAGCAGTAACAACTACAGAAAAATACAAAATTAAATAAGCGTAACTTACAATTATTATGATTATTGTTATTACAAATTAAGTAATTTGCCTCTTTTTTGATTTGAAACAATAAACATTTTTTGTATATAAAGTTTATTTAACATTTTTAATTTCGTGTCGATGTAGTAAAATATTTACTGGTGGAGGTATTTTATCTTGCTAGCGTTATTTTGTCATCATATTGTGATTTCGACAATGCGGATTTTATGCAAATAATTTACACATGTCAAACGGTTCTTATCACCCGAGCAAACAAAAAAGAGAAAATCCAAATTTAGTACCTACTATGTCATCATTATTTCTAAACATAAAACACAAAAAAAAATTAGCCAAATGAATTTTTATGATAATTTGTGTACATAAAATCCGCGCGCTGCGACAGTTAATCGACATCGCCAGCACAACACACAACAATGACACAAGATTGAACACATATATTTTGAAACAATGTATATATAATTACAGCAACCAAAACCAAAAAAATATGTCAAAAAGCTAACTGCAATTTAAGTACGTTTACGTTAGGTTTTCAGCACTAAATCAACATAAAGTTTAAAAAGTCGTTGAACTGGAAACACTTAAAAACGTTATGGTTATATATTGCTAAATAATAATTTATTGCTTCTTAAAATCTGAAAATCACAGTTAAAGAATTTTATAGTATTTTATAGTATTCTACAATATGCTTGACAAATAACATCTTCTATATTTTGTGTATCCGCATAGTTGAATGATATTGATGTAATCATACCGTATTCTAAATTGTTGTTGCCGCTTATTTTGTGTGATCATTGTAATTATATAAAAATATTTAATTTATACTTAGTGACAGTACGCTTTGCGTTTTTACAAAACAAGAAAAGTGTTGATCTAGATTAGTATCATTACCTGTATAGGAATAAGACAATTTAATGTAACGATTTTGTCTCAAAGGTTAAATCTTATGGTGAATATTTAAGTAACAGCACGTGTAAACGTTTTTATATTATATTTACGTATAGCTGTTTTTTATATGACACAATTTTTTATATTATTATTTGAGAAATGGTTTTCGCGAACCGACGTCTATATAATACTGCCAATAAACATAATTTAGTATATAATCTGCTCAAATTGCGGGTTCAAAATTCAAATAAAAATGTTTAATTTATTCTTAGCTTCACATTAAAATTTTAATTTATGTAACATTTCTAAAATTAATTCTAACTGTTGATGCTTGTCTGGGTCAAGTTTTCCTAAATTTCTAGTGAGTATTTTGCATTTGATAATTTAGAGATAAATTTTAAATATTTTAGTACAACTGATAAATAAATATTTTTTATGACGAGATATTCGGTACCTTGGGACCGTTTTGCTGAATTAAGGTCCAAAAAGGTTTTTAGCCTAACAAAGTTTTGTGTTTCGTCGTCAACTGAAATTGGTTGATCTGGTATTTATTGAATCTCCTAACAGAGGAAGTGTGAAAATCAGTGCACAATTACGTGGAACCTGTCATCACTGAAAGAGTTTCTAAATAAGTTTTAATTTCGGATAAGATGATAACTTTGGTGGGACCAAGCGCCTGAGTATTATGCAATTTTTATCCCTGCACTTGGATTAAATCAAATTTTGAACACATTTTATATAACACAATTTTTAGCACATTTTACGCGAGTGAACATGTTGGTTAGGAACAAGGTCCTATAACCTAAATAAATAACGTCGTTTAACTCCCGGATAGAAAGACTCTTTGGGATTTCCAAATCTGTGCGTTTTGTTCTTTTTTGGTAGGGTTGTTCTCTGATGATAAATTTTCAAATATTATCAAAAATATCGAATAATTGTAGAAAACCATGATTCTACACTTTGCGAAATAACACCAATCTCAGAGGTTGGCTTAATATTTGAAAAGTTTTTTTTATTTATTTAAAAAAGTACAATTCGTGGATAGTTACCATCCAGTATTGATTAGTAATAAGTAAAACCAAAACTAAGAAAATATTATAAAGGTACTTGATAAAAATTAACAAATTAAAGATTTGGTACACTTGAAAATGCATTAAATCATCCACATTTGAATCACTAAACAGAAATGTTTTTAATCCAGATACGATTGGATTGAGTTCTCTATAAATTTTCAACTAAACTGGTAGGTTATTGAAAATTGGTTGATGTAAACTTTTTTAGCCGAATACATAAGGGAATAGGGAATAAATTATAGAATAATAGGTTCCACCCCAGCATACCAGTCCATATGATAATTTCGAATCTACAATAGTAAAATAAATATTTTTTAAAACTGCTGCTACAGGGCATACCAGCCATTAGGTATACATTTTACTGATCACTAAAGCTAGGTACTTGTGGATAGATTCAATATGGTCCTTTAATAGTATCGTGTTATCAATAGATAGGCTGAGATATTTAAAAGATTTAACGAATTCAATTTTAAAACAAATATCAATACAAGCAACTTAGTCACAATGAGCCCCATGATAAACCATGTCCAGATCAATGACAGTATTGTCATTTAATTTGAAAAACGTACCTTTAGTTTTATTGCTCAAAACCATAGAATGAGCATGGCACCATTTCTTTACTAAGCAAAAATCCGATTTCATATTTTGAATATTTATAGAAACTCAAGATCATCAGCGTAAGCTATCAACCTAGAGTTAACATTTATTTGGACAATAGAATTTAGATAAATTAAAAATTGCAGTGAGCCTAGAACTGACCCTTGCGGTACACCATCATTAATGTTGATGCACCATTGGTTTTAGCAACATATGAAAGTTTTTCCAGAACATCATGGTTTACCATATCAAATGCTATCGTTAAATCTACAAAAATAGCACCAATCAAATTTTTATGATCCACACTCTTATACAGAAATTTTGTAAATTCCAATAAATCATTTTCCGTACTTCTAGATTTTCTAAATCCATAAAAATTTAGTTTTATTCAAGAAACTGCTGATTCTGGAATGTGCTAGCTTTTGATCTCACTAAAAAATTACTATTCAGATTATTACCTGTCGACTCAGTAAGTTTTAAACCAGACATTATGTTTAGAATTTTCAATGAATCTGTTTCTCACAAAACGCAAGATTTTACTTCAGATTTATTAAATACAAGATCAGAATAAATTTGATTATTTGAGTTGGTAGTTTGCTTTAAATTAAGGACAGAATTTACGAAATGATTGTTAAATATTTCGGATATAGCAAGTTTATCAGTTACTGATGAATTATCATCAATTACGGGTTCCTCAATTAAATCGTTTTTATGCTCCTTATTTAAAACCTCGTTGACCACTCTCCAGCTATCCTTAATATTGCCTTTTGTATTGTTGAATTTCATGTTTAAGCACTTTATTTAAAACTTTGAACTTCAATAACAAATTAGAATATCTGGGATTTTTAATAATTTTTTAGATAAACCATTTTACAACTTATTTTTTTAAAATAGAATTGCTGAAATCCAAAGCCTAATCTTTTTGTCTTTAACTTTTACTACATGCCCAACGTATTATTATCAATACATTGTTTTAACCGCGCAATAAAATAATCAAACGCTCTAGATACATTAGTTTCGGAATAGACATTGAGCCAGCATCCCTCATTCAACTTAACAAATAAATTTGCATAATTTATAGAGGAGCCATAATGTTTTAATTTTGGCAGTAAATGATTATTGGTAAAAATTCTTTGTTCATTTTATGACAGTTTAAATTATAGGTATTTTAAAGTTTACAAGATTTTGAAAGTTTTTCTACATATTTAAAAGATCTAAATTATTTTTTTAAATATGTATATGATGTGCTTCTTTATTTATTTTTTAAAAATGTCCACCCTATTCGCCTCTCAGGAAGCAAACAATTAAAATGTTGGAGGGTGCCTTCCAAAAGAACCAAATTCCCTGCGTTATTTGAGTTATTCGTATTTTGGATTAAATAATGAGAATTACGTCTTGTATTATAGTTATATTGATGTCTTACTTGTGGCGTATCAAAATTATTTTTAATCGAATTATTTACTATTTTGTAAATAAATAATAAATTTTGTACTTTAATTATATTGTATAAATTCCCAAATTGTTCAAACAGAATTTGGTTGGGAATCTACGTGGTAAGTGGCTTATACATTTTAAAGCTCTTTTCTGAAGAATTTATAATTCATACAATTTGAATTATGCGCAACTAACCCAAACAGGAATAGCGTACAATACTCTAGACAAGACCAATAGCGTAACTACAAATTTCGGGCCCACCCGCAAATTTTTTTTGGGCCCCTATAATGTTTCTTGTAGCTTATAAACAAGTAAAGGTTTTAGATAAAAACTTATTTCTTCCTTAAAGTCCAGCCTAGCATTAATTAAAGGTGTCTGATTTCGAGAGTATATACGATACAGTTTAATAGCTTAACATCATAGCAATGCTATGATGTTTTCTAAATATATCAAAAAACCATAACACATTTCAAATAGGTACGTACATATACATAATTGAAAAATACCAAGAATTTCAAAATAAGCTTAAAACTGTCGAATTTTTAAAATGTCTTGAATATTCTAGAAAGTTTTCAAATACCGAATTATCCGTAAGTAAGTAAAACCAAAGGAACTGCTATACGCGCTAATCACCACCATGTAAAAAGTAATAACTTAGTCATGCTTGAATAATTTCGAATAACCTAGGAAACTGAGAAATATCGAGATGTTATCATAATCTCGAAAAATCTACTATATATCACGATTCAGATTTACTTGTGTAATTCTGCAAGTTTCCAGAACTCAAAGCTAAGCGCAGAACATTACCATACAAAATTCGAATAAATTTGACTTTAAAAATTTCGAATAATCCTAGAAATGCCGAAAAACTAGGAAATCTCTCTTTTAGGCAAATTCGAATGATCTCTATATTATGTATGTGAATTTCGATTAATCACAAACAATTTCAATAATACTGAAACATCTGGATATTAATGAATAATTTCGGAAAGCCTGTCAAAATCTAGAAAATTTCGAAAATTCGTATAAATATCTTGGTAGCAAAATGCTACTAAGCAGGTTCGGACTAAGCCCAACAAAACGATATGCAATAAGAATGAAACCATAAAATAGTACTGGATAATTTCGTAAATAACGAACAATCATATTCTTCGATTAGGCTCTTAGATTCTCGAGTAACATGAAAATATCAAAATATATATGCAAATTAAATTTGGAATTTGCAATTTGCTTAAATTTAAAATAGTTTTTTAAAATAAACCGAATTTTCCGGTAATTTTAGTTTTTATTTACCGATTAGCGGTAATAAAAATGATTCGGTAAATGAGAAACTAAAGGTTGTCTAAATGAGATGTAATAAAATAAAAAATAAGTATGCAAAGACGCCAGCCATGCCTGTTTTCTGTCATTTGATGTCATTTTGTTAGTTGAATGTTTGCCATTTATCGCTATGAAGTCATATATTCAATTGAATACCGTGTTAAAGTTATTTAAGAGCACTACAAAAGAGCGGATAACATCAATTCTAAGCGATATCATGCAATGATAACGGACTATTTTTTGCCCCAGCTTGATGGAATCGACTTGGGTGATGTTCATTTCCAATAAGACGGTGCAATTTGTCATACTACGCGTGAGAATATCGACGAATTGCAAAGGTTCTTCGAAAATCGCTCATCGTGATTTAACTCCATTAGATTACTTTATATTTCCAAGACCTAAAAAACGACATCATTGCCGAGATAAATGCCATATAAACGTTCCTATTGGAAAATGTCATCAAAAATTTTGGCCAGTTTTCTGATATCATTTTTCATACATAAATGGCATCGATAAACCTTCAAAATAAAAGTACCCAACTTGATTCAAAAATAAATATTTGTAGTTTTAGTTTGCATTTATTTTCCTGCGTCTCAATTGGACAACCCACTATAAATCGAACGAGTTCTTTATATACCTAGATTGACTGGTTTCGCTCGGATATCCGTTCTAAAGACAAAGGCGCTCCTAACGAGGGAAACAAAAAATTAGGTTAGGTATCTTTCAAGGATGAAAGTTTCAAAAATTTTACATTTTTTCAAATCAAATTTAACGTTTGCAAAAGAAATTTAATCTGTTGTCAATCACATTCAATTTTTTTGCAAATCAAGTTTAACCTTCTCTAATCAAAACTTGATTTGTAAAAGGTTGAATTTTTTGGCAAAAGGCTTAATGTGATTTGTGTCACATAAATAAATTTAGCAAATCTTCTTCTAAATCTAAATGTCTGTCAGAACCCAAAGCCATTTTTATTTTTATGGAGTCAGGTTACGTGCAGTTCCAGTTACTCCGATATTCACTTCACCTTCAGCAATCGAGAAGAAATTGTTGGGCCTGTCTTAAAAAAATATTTAATAGAAACACCGCCTTTTGTAAAAAATTTTCTAAAATGTCTGCGTTCTACGATTTTGGTCGTCTACTTTTAGCTACCATCTAATCTTATTTATGAACTAATATTCGAACGCTTGGTAAATCTCGTTGGCCCCAATAACCGTGGGCCGCCTTGCGACTGCAGGTGCTGCGAGTGTCTAGTTACGTCACTGGACAAGACAAATAAATTATATATAGACAACAAACTTTTATAAGGCAAATAGTTTCGAATTCTTTTTAAAGCAAATACATATAGTAAAATAGAGCTTTAATTTTATCAATGCACCTTTACCAGTTTAGCCAATTAACAATTATAACACCAAGATGCACAAATTTTACAACACGTTTAATCTCGTGATTATCATAATATAATTTAAATGCATCTTTTTCCATCTCAGAATCTTGTTATTTTCAAGCAGTAATAGTTTACTTTCATTTACATTTAAAATAAGTAAATTAAGGTCAAACCATCTTTTTATATTAGTGAGATAACTCTCCTTTCCTTTTTCATATTTTCGATCATTTTATTTTCGTACATTATAAAAGCATCATCTTCATACAGTTGTAATTTTCTAAACAAACTTAGACGTGTTATATCATTAATGAAAATATTGAATAGGGTGAACCAAGTATTGACCCTTGAGGAATATCACTTAATGATTTTCCTACTTTAACAACTTGCTTTCTGTTAAAAACGTAATCACGAAACAGGTTTAGTTGTTTTTCAGTTAAGTTTTACTTTGGCAATTTCATTAATAAAAGCATTTGATCAACCGTTTCAAAAGCTTTCTTTATATCTAGAAATAAGCATCCAACATAAACGTTTAAATGCTGAAATTATTAAATTTGAAAGACTGAACACCGTTGTATTTGATTTCGTGGTGAATCCAAATTGATAAACTGATATACCTAATTTTGTTAGTTTCTAGAAAGGTATTTAATCTTTTTAACAAAACATGTTCGAAAATTTTAGAAGATACATTCAGTACGAATATTGGGCGGTTTTTTTCCAGTAGTAGATGATTTCTTGGTTTTGATACTGGACTAACCCTTGCATTTTCCTGTAGTAATCGAAATATTAATGCATTTCGATGAAGCACCATCTAATCCTGTTGCAGCGATATTTTTATATTTTTAATATGAATGGTAACTTCATTTTTATCTGTCACAGTAAAAATGAGGGGATTTGCTATATTGTATCTGATACATATATTCAAATTCGGTTTCATTTGGCTTAGGAAGAAAATTTGTGATTTCGCTTCCAATATTAGTGAAATATTTATTGAATATATTGCTCACTTTAGATTGATCAAATACAAGATCACCGTCAATTATTAAGTATTTATAGATTCTCAGGTGATTTCCTCAATAATTGTCGGTACATTTTTCGTTTGCTAATTAAGCTTAGCAATTTGTTTTAGTTGAAAGCTTTTTCTTTTTTTACGGTATACTTTAATTACATATTTTTGTGTTATTGTTGACCTGACAGTTTATTAATCACAGTATAAAAGTTTTCTTCATTTTTTATTTTTTCCCTTAAATCAGGTTCTTTAATGTTGTCGTAGTCTGTAGCTGTTTTGGTAGATAGTAGAGTATTGGTTGGCTGCTCTAGTACTAAAGCTAGAACAATGCCGATGTGACAACAATTTTTCAATTAGATGAAAATAAATTTTTATATTCATATCTGAACAAACATGATCAATAATAGTTCTCGTCGTTTGTGTAGTTCTCGTCGTTTGTGTAGTTCTAGTAGAATATTTACGGTTTATTTTGCTTAAAACTTCGAAACGATGGGAGCGCCCCGAAATCTTGCATTACAAAATCTTTCAAGTACAAAATCTTGCACTTTTTAAAAATCATGCAAATCAAAATCTTGCCAACCCAAAATCTTGCAGTTACAAAATCTTGCAAGTACAAAATCTTGCAAGTATTGAATATTGCAAATACAAAATCTTGCATTTAAAAAATTTTGCAGTTTTAGTATCTCTACCTGTCTTTAGTATCTAACATAATATTTATTGCGTATTGATAAAAGTTCATTATAATTAAAAAAAAATAAAATAAAAAAAATTGTGCAGATAGCGATCCGGATAACTATGCGTCAAGAAATACGGCTAATATTAGAATTAGAATGGAAATCTCAATTTTTCAAAATATTTCAACAAAATATTCTGGATAAGGAAGATTTAATCTTCATGTTCCAGAATTTAAATTTTCGTTTTATTAATGAAGATTTAATATTAGAATTAAAATAGAAATCTCCATTTTCCAGAATATCTCAATATAATATTCTGGTTAAGAATATTTAATCCTGGACATTTGATTTTTGATATCTCAAGTAAAATTCTGCTGTATAATTATCATTATACAGTAGAATTTTGTCAATGCGATTTGTTATCTTGCATAACAATTTCCCGTACAATTATAGAATCGCGCGCGCGATTCTATAAATGTACGGGAAATTGATGCAAGATTTTGTGATGCAAGATTTTGTTATGCAAGATTTTGTAATGCAAGATTTTGAAATGCAAGATTTTGTACTTGCAAGATTTTGTAATGCAAGATTTTGTAATGCAAGATTTTGTAATGCAACATTTTGTAATGCAAGATTAAGGGTCTAACCCCGAAACGATTTGTAATTATAATTTCCGTGTAATTTGAAACATTTCTATTAAATTCTAGATCCAGTATATTTAAATTTAAATGATTAATTAACACCCTTTTGGGATACAAATACAAACTTTTATCTAATCTCCTAGAAATTTAAAGAATTTGATATAAACTAAAACTTTTGTGTAATCAAAATTCCAACCCATAACACTAGGCCTAGAAATTCTTCTTTTGTGCTACTAGGCAGAAAACATCGCAAAAACATTTTTCTTACTATCAGAAAAAACGACGACTGAATCCGTATAGGAATATCCATATTTTTCTATATTTATACTTCTTAAATATTTAACTTCTTAAAATTTTGGTTTGGGCCAGAGAATTGCAGATTTGCTTTTCTTCAGAATCATGTGTATTAGTCGACAAAAGCCGTATACTTGTCGTATAAATGCCGCTAAGGTGAAATCAATTTTTCAAAACCAGTAAAATAACCTAATGAAAAAAAATGTTAAATGTCTAACCGGCATCTCAATATTTTCAATTGATTATTTAACCAATAATTTAAAATTCATTTTCAGGAAAAAATGCGGTAACAAAATTTGTTATTATATCTGGCAAAACCAGATGCACTATACTTCTAACCAGATTTCTAAACTCACCTCCTCTAAAATTTTATGAGATTTCCATGGTTTCATTTGCTTATGACTACGAGAATAAATAAATTTTATTTACAAACAATAAATAAAATATATTTCGGTGAAAACAAATTCAATCCATTAATCGAAAGGGCGAGAGTACCGTATTTAAACTTTTAAATCGTGACACAAATAATCAGAATAATCCACAATATTCTATATCGGTTGCCCAGTACGTGAAACTATGGCTTACAGTTACCGAGTCAATTTTAAGATTGACATTTTAAAAAAGTAGGGCGTATTTGTATATATGATGAATAGAAAAATGTATTTTTTAATAAAATCCGCTTGTAGAATTGTAATAACGTTGAAAAACTACCAAACACACGCGGGCCCAATTCTGCGGTTTGTATCTTGACGTGGTCAAAGCATAGTGTTAGTGTAGTCAGTTTGTAAACATGTTTCTACTATCTGTGTTCGTCTGGCGTGAAACATTTTAAATTGGCCGAATCACATCTGTGTGCATTGATAGTGAGTTGTAACTGATTTGCTATTGTCTCACTTCCACAGAAGCTTAAAAACTGTAGTTTTACAAATTTTTTTTTTTTGAATTTTAATTAATAGTTATACCATAAATCTGAGTACAAGGATAAACTGCTGACTGCAAGTAAAATAATGCCAGCTTTAACATGCGGTGGGTAGTTTAGAAACAAAGTATTGCGAAAGACTTGGCTTTGACTTTCACGTCAATTGGACGTTTTATCTTCTTTCTGCAAAATTATTTTTTTTTCTTTTTTTTTTTTTGGGTAACTGTATAAACTATAAACTATAAAAATGTTATAAATTCCACTCAAATATTTTTCAATTTTTTTTTGTATTTTATTTGAGTCGAAATTGAAAAGATTTCATTTTCTAGTCCACCAGTGAAAATTTATTGAGTGAAAATTTGAATAATATAAGGACGCTTCACTTAGACATAATCAGATTTTATAGGGTTTGTTCATTATATATTTGTATGAGCTGCTAAAACATGGCAATATTTTTGAAGCAAGTTCTTTTAAAGTTGAAAAACCTTTTATCAAATTCTGGTAATCCTTTTATATAATAAGAAGGATCCTAGTGATAATGAATGATGATCTGATTTCATATAAATAACTAGTGCCAGTCGAATTTTTGATAAGCTAAAAGCCCCATAAATAATTTCTGTATGCATTTGATGTTGGAGCATTAAGCGAAGCTATCGGAAATATAAAATTCATAAAATTTAAAATTGTGCATCCAATGGAACAAAGCTATGATGCCCCAACTGCGTCCCTCCGAGATATCATCTGAAAGAAAAAACTAATTCACAGCAAGCGGATCAGATTAAGTTTTTGGAAAATATCGTTCGGCCTCTGCTTTGGTATTGAGTGATACCTAGGCGAAGTGAACTAATTGCTGGGCGGAAATTAAGGACCAGCTGACAGATAATTTGCTGTTGTAATTAAAGAAATAATGTGTTTTGGTACGCTGTGTTGTGAATGAGCTGTAGATCAAAATGTAGTGTACCCAAAATATTAGTAACATTATGTAGAGAGAAAGAAACATGAATCTTTGAAAAGCAGGTGCTGAGAATTAATTAAATCAATAATTTGAAAGCCTTCGTACCAGAAGTTAGCAGAAGTTTTACTCTTTCATATTAGTAACAGGCCAAAGCCCTTAGTCACTTTCTGATGAAAATCAAAACGAGAGACAATTGTCGCAATTATACTACATCCAACCGTGGAAACAAACTCGATTGAAATGTTATTCAATCATTCCGACGGGTAGTAAAATATTACAAAGGGAAGTACTTAGTGTACACTAATATCATCTGATCGCTGATTTATTTCATGTTAGTGGTATAAGTTTATTATTAATAATTGACTCAGCATCTACGAATCTATATAAAGGCTCTCAATATTTGGATTTAATAGTACCTACTATGGTCACTAGCCTTCTTTTTGATTCATAAGTTTTGAAATCTTAGTTTCCCCATATAAAAATCTGGGACACATAATCATTTAAATATGAACATCTTATTTATTAGTTCGGTTGCATAAAATAAAGTTTCTCGAATTATAATTTGTTCTTGACCGCACGGTTGGAGTACAATTCCCGGCTTATTTTGTGGAGACTGTCTTATTTGGCGAGGACACTTATTCTAGACTTTCTTGACTTATTTGGTAGAGTTTCCACAAAACTGACAGCAGTACTTCCATTAAAATTATTTTCTGATTTAAATTTCGTTGCTGCTGTTATTTTAATAAATTTTACAACCAAAGAATCGGTAATAGGTTGTGTGTGGTATTTATAGAGCAGCAACGTAATTTAAACAAAAAAATAAAATTAATATTTATTAAACTTCGCATTTTATCATTATTATATTTCTGTTAAAAAGAATATCTAATAAAAACTCCTAACGCTTTTTTTTAAGATTTAATTTGGCTCACAAAGTTCCTCTCAAATGTATGGTTCGGTTAAGATAAATCACGGTTTGAATTGGACCACTAAATGACTTTTTCTATGCCGCTATATCTAAAAAGTTAAATAAGTCGAGTTATTTGAAATAAGTCGCGAATTGGACCTCAGCCTTTATTTGAAAATGTTAAGCTTTAAAAAGCAGAGAACACGTCTCACGTATGTCGAATTACGTTAATTTCATTTATTTTTATTTTCAGGTTGACGTGATAGAATTTATACAAAATAAAACTTCGTCAAAATCAAAGTAGGTTCGGAAGATATGTTTTAGCGCTACTCACACTAAAATTAAATGAAATGTAAAAAATTATTTCATTTCGAAACTGAATTCAAATTGACTTGAAATCAAGATTGTGGGCTACACTCTGCTACATCTAGTAAGACAAACTGTTAATATTTGCAAAATTGTCGGAATTGCTAGTCACAACTTTGAAAATAAGAAACTATATTCTCGTTACGTCTATAGCAAATCTGCCTTATTATTTTTATTCAACGTGATGCTTTACTAAATTTACTTCGGTCTAAAAAATCAAAGTACATATTGAAATCCTGAAAAAAGAGCAAAAATTTGGTTGGTCCAAAATTGCTTTTCTCGATGTTTTAAAAGTCTGTAAGTCTGAAAAGTCAAAAAAAAAAAAAAAAAAAAAAAAATGTCCGTCCGTTTGTCTAGCTGTCTGTACCCATGGTATCTCGAGAACGGCTTGTCCGAGTTTGATTTTTTTTTCGCTAATCTATTTCTATGGTCAAGGCGGAGATTTGAAAAGCTTTTGGAGACTGTACGTCAAGAGGATGGGGTACCTGCCATCCGAATTGACCCAAAATACCTGGTTATAGAAATATTTACGATTTTTTTTATATACTCGTATGCTGGTTTGATTGTTGAATTGGACATTAAGTTTGGAGTTGATTTGAAGGTTAAGCTACCTAGGGATCAATATGCTAGTTGAGTTTAAGTTGAGTTGGTGTTGGATTAGGATGTAGTGAACAGTTAACCAATTTTTTATATAATATGTTGGTTTGAAGATTTAGTTTGGCGTCGAGTTTGCGGTTGAGTTGAGGGTTAAGTTGCGCTCAGTTTGCAGATTGAATTATGGCTGAGTTGGGGTTGGATGAAGGTTTAATGAGCAGTTAAACTTAATTTGTTATTTATAAAAATTGTATTGGGATTCTATATCTTATCCGATTTTTATGAAATTCAGTATTTCCAATGGAAATGGGATTCTCAAATTATTTTTAGATGAAGTTCTGGAATATGGCCAGGCCATGTGCGTTGAAAATAGGATTCCAAAATAATTTATAGATGAAGTTCTGAATATGGCCAATTATAGGACGGAACTTTTCTATTTCCTAACGGATTTTAATGAAATTTGATCTACGATGGAAATCTAATTCTAAAATAATATTTGGATATAGCTCTGGAATATGGCCAAGTATGATGGAACTGACAAATTTGACATATGCGTTGTAAATGGGATTCTAAAATGATTTTTAGATGAAGCTCTGGAATATGTCTAGTTAGAACGGAACTTTTGGCTATTTCTTAACTGATTTGAGTGAAATTTGACATCTGCGATGGAAATGGGTTTCTAAAATGATTTTTGGATTTGGTTCTTAGATATGGCCAAGTAAAATGAAACTTGGCTATCCGATTATGATGAAATTTGATATGTGCGATGGAAATGGGTTTCCTAAAATGATTTGTGGATAAAGTTCTGGAATATGGCTAAGTATGATAGAACTTGCCTATTTCTCGTCTTCTTTGGGTTAGTTTTCGTTTGTCGGTTGAATGAGGGTTGAGTTGGGGTTGGATTAGGGGTTAGTGAGCACTTGACCGAACAATTTGTTCGTTGTAGTGAGTTGTCTGTTAGCTGAGAATTTGTGATATTTTTTTATAAACATTTTATTGGGATTCTTTATATTTCATCCGATTTTGATGAAATTCAGCATTTCCAATGGAAATGGGATTCTAAATGATTTTTACACGAAATTCTGGATTATGGCTAAGTGGGATGGAACTTGGATATTCCTTAACCGAATATGATAAAATTTGACATGTTCATTGGAAATGGGATTCTAAAACGATATTTAGATGAAGTTCTGGAATATGGCTAACTACGAACTTTTCTATTTCTTAACGGATTTTTGTAAAATTTGACATCTGTGATGGACATGGGATTTTAAAATGATTTTTGATTAATTAGTTATTCTTATTATGTATTACTAATTAATTTTTCCAAATAATAAATCTAATAAATAATGATTGTAAATATGTCTCATGTAAATAAAAGCTGCATACATATGGCAAATGGCGCACCAAAAATGAGCCAAAACCGAAAAGCACGTCAAAGTCGATCGAAAATCAAGGTAACGCTCATTGTTTTCTTCGATTATTTTTCCTGTTTCCGAAACTCAAATAGCCGCTCCGGGGAACGCGCCATGAGTTGATTGAAGCCATAAAAAAAATTCGCTGAAGGAAGCCTATTTTGAAAGCGATAATAAAGATTTGTATTAAAATACATAAAAATGTTGTTCTTTTTTCCAGTCCGGGTCAAATTTGATCAGATGGTATAGTGCTACCTAGTAAACAATCACCATAAATGATTCCTATGAAGTGTTACTTAAACCCAAATACACCTCTTTATCAATCGCCCCACGTTTATGCTATCTGGATGCAGCATTCATGTTTGTTCTCAAAACTATGTTTAACTAAATTGATATGTATGTTGTGCGTGTTTCATGGTCGAAAATTTATCAATATGTTCTACGTCTTTTCTGTGTCGTTTTACTCTTACTAATTTGGTTTTACTAGTTTATCTGCCTTCCTAATAAAAATACACCTAATATGTATTGTACAAGTATTAAAAGAAAATAATTTTATAACAAAATATGATTAGTTGTATGAGACTTGTTACTAAACCTAGCCGAAATTTACTTTATTATTTGATTTACCATAAAACAAAATGATAGCAGGTTTTTGTTTAAAATTCGATTTCATCTAGCAAAGTTGCTAGTTAGCTTGCAATGTGGTATCGAGAAAGTTGTCCTGTGACTTATAGGCTGTTCTAAAATTTCCTTATCTTCCGAATCAAAATTACGTCTATTATAGCGTCGAGCCTCGAGACGAGTACTCACATGTTGAAAGCGATGGAGTTTAATCACCATAGGCAGAAGCATTTTTTTTTTCAAATGGAAGCAAAAACAGCAAAGCCTCCCGCAAATTGCCTTTTGTTAGCACAAAGTTTGGCATATTCTCTGATAAATAAAATTTACGTCTGTGACACTTCGGTGAAATTAAACATACTGAAAACTAAAGCTACGTTGTAATTATTTGATATGAAGTTAACAAACGACTCCTAATAGATCATCTTAGACAGACTGCGGTTTAATATATCCAAGTTAGCTAAACTCGTTCAAGTATCATACTATATGCCTTTTTCGCAAAAAAATTTTTGGCAAATAAAATCAATTGTTAAAATATCTGTAGGCCAATACAGCTTTTGTGTGTTAGATAATTATTTGTGATTTTTTATGTTTGTGAAATGTTTTAATTATCTAAAAATTTGTTTGTGTTGTTTATAAGAGAGAACTTAATTATTTAATGATTAAAAGTTAAAATTATCCGACATTTTCGTATCAGTAAGAAAAATCATGTTTTCACTCAGATAGGAAAAAGCTTTTTAACCGAATTCATCGAATTTGGCAAAGTTTTAAATTTTATATTAAATTTGGAATTTAACAACCACCAAAGCTGTATTCTCAATAAGTGTGGTATTTCCAGGCTGAAAATTTACCACCTTTGATGGTGTGAATCCACCACAAACCATAAGTCCACAAGGATAATGGTGGCATCATCATAAAATCACATTGCACCTGCCTCGCAGGTTTTTGCCATTTTGTTTGCTCTAAGAATCGGCCACTTACATATGTTAAGGCATATTGGATGGTACTGTCATGCAAAAACTTGAAATATTGTGAGACAGTAAATTAAAAATGTAACTTAATACAATTTGATTATTATATGTTAGCTATATTTAGATATTATAGTGGAATAATTTATTGATGATAATAAATCAGATTGACTAACGTAACATAGAAGCTGTTATTTTATCCAATATACATAATAAATCGAATTAATAAATAGACTTAGAGTAATATAAAGTAATTTTTTATTCACAAATTTTTAATATGGATGGGTTCGAACTAAACGCTGTTATAGCCCTCCCGGGGCGCAGTGGTTAAGCTAATGCGTTTGGCTCGGGAGGCACCGCGTTCGAATCCCAATTGAGGAGAGGAGGGATGCAAAAGGGATTTTTTATCATCTGATTACGATCGGTGATGACGATCAACACATCTATGACCCCCTGTTGAAACACATACTCTTCACATGTGATGCTATCATCCTAAAGGAAAAATGCACATACAATCCAGTGGCCTACTGCCGACCCACTGGATATACCTCAGGTAGCGGCATTTATCAGGGACATAATAAGACCTACATTACAGTTAAGAACCTCTAGGGACGCACAATAGACCTGAATGGTCGCAGTGCTTGGGCTGCAAAGACACTCACCCTACATTAACAAAAAAAAACAAAAAACCCTGTATATGATATTTTGACCATACAGTGGAACTGGAAGTACATGTTTTCATTGGGTGGAGTATGAATGAAAAACATTAAGTGCTTTAATTTATGTTTTTTTCAAGAATGTGCTTGTAAATAGGTGAATAAAATTTAAGTATATTCTTGATGGAGTGTGGAGTTTAATAGTTGAAGTTTAAGTAACTGCTTTTTCTATAAGCAAACAAGGGTACAAGGAGACATGAGTTTGTTG
This sequence comes from Tipula helvola, assembly GCA_963556165.1. Taxonomy (NCBI): domain Eukaryota; kingdom Metazoa; phylum Arthropoda; class Insecta; order Diptera; family Tipulidae; genus Tipula; species Tipula helvola. The sequence goes on from OY744482.1 coordinate 53,761,254, forward strand.
ATCAGAATGGCCCGAATTATTAATATTTGAAAAATGAAAAATTATCGTGTATACACCTTGGTTGTGAGGATCCAACCAAAAGTACACAAACTCTGAGGTTTGATCGTTGAAAATGAAAAGATTATAGCAAGGGTTCTTTTTTTCAATTTAAGGGATTTTTTTGGTTCAAAAATTCTAATTATGTACCCTACTTAAGTGATCCTGGATATCGAGGTTTGTCGCGATCGGGGTACAGTAAGTAAAGCTATGCTTTGCGACCTAGGGTTCTCAGGTTCTATTTTTTTTGTTTTCAATTCCCAATGGATCCCGGTGGGGTAAGAAGAAATTTATCACGCTGATTGTCGTATTCTAAATAAAGTGTTACGATTTTCCTTCATAAGAAATTAAATCCACTAGAAGGGTAATAAAAAGTGGTCTTGCTAAGGATATCAGAATATTTGGAACTACAGTATGTTCAACATTTCATTTAATGGTTTTATAGCTGTGGATCATTTCCACGTTAAAATATTGCCAATTTTATTAATAGAGAAGGGTATACCCAAACCTAAATAAACAAGCAAAATTAGTCCAGTTTACAGGTTATGTTTCTCTCCTTGGGAGCAGTGAATATATTTCATTTTTTCGCTGGCGCTACATCCCATAGAGGTATTTGGCCGCTTCATGATGAAGTTTCGTAATCATTTTTTAATGGATAATGAGTGATTAATTCATTGATCCAACCATTAGCCAGCCGTGATTTTTTCATCACCCGCCGGGAATCGAACCCGGGACCTCCAGAGCTTAAAGCTAGTATGCTATCCACTGTACCACCGGGGCAGCCAAGTGAATATGTTTGCAACTTCATAAAAGAGCCTACATTGCCGTGTATTTACTGCCAAAGCTCTGAGGCTGTTATTTATTGCGCAGTTCTATATAACAAGAGAAAGAATTTAAACCATCTTTATGTAATCGAGGAGGGAAC